>CM051025.1:61895880-62483380 GCA_027627225.1 Congeria kusceri | reverse complement strand
GGCGAATCTTAAATTTTAGCATATCATTGTTACAACAGGCCACACCAAATGGGATTCAGCGTAATGAAACAGTCAATTAGAAAAGAAATGAAATACACATGGCCTATTCCACGTTATCATTCAGGGTCGCATAAACCTGAATATGTCTGTGTAGGCCTATATCAAGTCGTTACCAAGTGACGAATAACAAACACGGCATTATATTCACTTAACTGGCAAGCACAATTATTATACATGTATAACTGTGTCGACGTTAAAGTAATTCAAATTACAGTACATAACAAGACTAAGAATTTAAGATTAGCTGAAACAAACATTAAACTTTAAACCAGGCGTTTAGCGAAATATAAGGTGTTAGTAAGAAAATTTAGTGTTCAAGTAAACCAGAGTAAACGCATTTTTTTTAGTGGTGTATTAGTGACATTATTTGCCCAATCTTCTTGAATCTTGCTCAGAACATTGGTCCCAATAATATCTCGGACGGGTTTGAAATTGGGTCACGTGGGGTCAAAATATATGTCACCAAGCCAGATTATCAAGTGATCGACGTAGTGCCTTATGACTCTCTTATTTAAAGAAATAACACTTGATTTAAATCAAAGCAAAAATGCTTGCTAAGTATAAATTAAATATCATAAACCGTGACATCCTTGACACTTAAAGTGCCAAAGTGTCAATCAAATGACGCTCTTATCTTAACTGTGTCAGTATGGAACAAAGATTGGTGTATTTGTTTTGGTATTATCTTTTTTCTTTGATAACTTGAAAAAAAGTATCAATGCCATTTCAAATTTTCTAAATGTTTAAACTTTTTAAACTTTACTTTCTACAGGATGTATTCGCGGACGTCTCCTATTAATTATACATTTGGCATACTTAAAAACAAAAGAAATGCGCAAGCATGTATTGTTATGAAAACTATGAGGTGTTGATATTTGCCAGACGGAAAACATCCCTATGGTTCTTGTACATGTCGTACTCAACAGCGAACATAAATAACTACAAAACCTAAATCAAACACCTATTGACGAGGAAAATAAATATATACTAAACGGAAACAGAAACTTTAGCGAATTATAAAAAATAAGCATGGGTTCAGTATTTTCAATAAAGTCAGTGCATGCTGCCACACCAAGAGAAACTTCAAAATTTCTGACATATTTATTTCATCTGATGATAGTTTTGTAGAGTTTTTATAGTAATGACGACTCAAATACATTTTGATATGCAGAATCAGTAAAAAACGAGAAGAATAATGTTTTCGTAACTATGTTTGTATGACCGCCTTATTAAGAATAAAAAATAATGTTAATAGTCCAACTTAGATGAACTAAGATAATATACGATAAATAAAACTCCACAAACACCAGTGGGAGACAGAGTATAATCATCCCCAGGTCCTTTATTTGAGGCAATTGACCTATTGCGCATAGAACACTGTACAGTACACACAACACAACACAAACCAAAGATAAAAATGATTAGAACTGGAGTCACCGCCTTGGAACGGTCAATGCAAAGCATTCACATAATTGACAAGAAATGCTTATCCTCGCCTATATGTGTGTTATGCCAATTAACTTTTAGAAAAGAGCAGGGACTCTTAAACAAAGACGTTATCTACATGGTTTTAACGTAATTTTAAGGACTTATCTATACTAATCAAAACTGCTAATGCATCACATATTCAAAACTTTTGTAAATACATAGGAAAACGCATTGCACAATCAAGAGAGATTATCATTCCTTCCGTCACTGTGACTTTTGTTCTTTCAATGCGTCGGAGATGCACTGCGATTATGAATGCAAAAGGGGGAAATAACCGTTAATTATGTGTGTATTTTTTATTATGTCCCCTGTGCGCGTTATTTAGTCGTACCTCATTGTGTACACCGTTCGGCGCAATTTTACTATTGAAACGTGTTTGCATATCACTATATCGTGCTTTCATTAGTATAAGCTAAGAAGCTGATAGACAAGGAAAACCAGCCAACAGCTTAGAATGCAAATTACACAAAACGATAAAACAGCATTTCGATCAAGCATGCACGGTTTACTTGAATGCTTTATAAACTTTATATACTTATTTACGTTTCATAAAAGACTCCTTTTTCCTATACGCAAAACACCGCCTTACAGTGAATATATAATCCACGCTATGCTATGTAAATCGGTACAAAGCTAGCAAACTAGATATAACAATAAGTATTTAAAATAGTGCTAAGTGTGTTTGGTTTAATTGTAATTTTTTTGTGTTTTACCGAAACGTGATAATGACAATCCAAACACGTATTCCTTTGCGCTGCATTTGGTTAATGGTGACAAAGCTTTATTTGAATGTATGCAATACCTTCAACGTGTCTTCAACGTGTCTTATAGAGATTAGGGTTCAATAATGAAGTGTTTATCTCGGAAGGATTACCATTGATTGCTACCGTCGTTTTAAAAAAAACAACAACATATTTAAACTATTTAGACCATAAAAACGCCCACTGTTTATAAAATAAAATCGCCCTTCTTATACTTCGAATGTTATCTTTATCTCACGAGCGAGTGGTAGTGTGTAGTTTACACATAATGGAATGTTTTCTGTCTAGGTATGCTTGCCCATTTACAAACAGTATGATATGTGTGGTTCGCCTTAAAGCATTTTCGGTCGCGGGAATTTCGTGACACCTGAAGATGACTGAGATAAGAAATGAAATGTAGTATGGTCGCTAAACATATGGAGTACGAGTAGGGTCTTTAATATCTTAAACAGCATCATGCTCATAGAAACGAGCATGATGCTCGTAAGGTGGAGCATCATGCTCAATAAACGAACATGATGCTCAGTAAACGAGCATCTTGCTCTATCGGCCGAGCATCATGCTCATGATATCGAGCATCATGCTCGTCAATTCGAGCTTGACGCTAGTTTCTGGAGCATCATGCTGGGTTAGGCAATAAAGACCCTCTTCGTAAGGCCTAGTGCTATCGAGCATCATGCTCCTAAAATCAGGAATCCTGCTCGTTTATCGAGCATCATGCTTGTTTATTGAGCATTTTAGGTCGAGCATCATGCTCGTTTACTGTGCATCATGCTCGATCCTACGAACATCATGCTCGTTCTTTGAGCATCATTGTCTTTTGCCGAGGTGAAGTGCACTATGTGCTTCACTGCAGGCACTAAAAGACCCTGTAGTAGCAGCAGCAGTAGTAGTAGTAGTAGTAGTAGTAGTAGTAGTAGTAGTAGTAGTAGTAGTAGTAGTAGTAGTAGTAGTAGTAGTAGTAGTAGTAGTAGTAGTAGTAGTATAGTAGAAGAAGTAGTAGTAGTGGTAGTAGTATTAGAAGTATTATTATTATTAGTAGTAGTAGTAGTAGTAGTAGTAGTAGTAGTAGTAGCAGTAGTAGTAGTAGTAGTAGTGGTTGTTTTTGTTGTTGCATTAGTAGTGGTAGTAGAAGTAGTAGTAATATTATTATTAATATTATTATTAGTAGTAGTTGTAGTAGTAGAAGTATTATTATTATTATTAGTAGTAGTAGTAGTGGTTGTTTTTGTTGTTGTATTAGTAGTGGTAGTATAAGTAGTAGTAATATTATTATTATTATTAGTAGTAGTAGTAGTAGTAGTAGTAGTAGTGGTATGAGTGATAGTAGCATTAGTAGTAGAAGTAGTAGTACTAGAAGTAGTAGAAGTAGTAGTAGTAGTAGTAGTAGTAGCAGTAGTAGTAGTAGTAGTAGTAGTAGTAGTAGCAGTAGAAGTTGCAGTAGCATTAGTAGTAGTAGAAGTAGTAGTAGTAGTAGTAGTAGTAGTAGTAGTAGTACTAGTAGTAGTACTAGTAGTAGTAGTATTGAAGGTAATATTAAATTAATTGAGGTAAGTCATATGATACGCTTATTCACCGGGCAACAATGGAATGTGCGTATCCGTAAGCATATTATCCGTTTAAGTGATTCTGTTCGACAACCAGGAAGAGCTTAAAACCGCACTGATATGACGCAACCACTATCTGAATATATAGCACATTTTTTGAACAGTTATACCCGCTTTATATCATGCATCGGATTACCTTTGGGAACAATATGTGATATTTCGTGCTAATCCTCTTAAAAGAAGAGTATGACACTACAGTATTGTACATGTATATAATGACTTTGCTCATGTAATTGTTACATATAAATAGTTTAAATGTTTAAACCAATAATATTTTTTCGCATACGTGTGCATCGTGAATCTGTACAATAACAGAATATTAAGGTGTATGCATACATTTATTAATTGTGCTTTTATAAGACAATCAACATACAACCAATATAAAGACAGCATATAAATTAATACCTGACTCACGCGA
This sequence comes from Congeria kusceri, assembly GCA_027627225.1. Taxonomy (NCBI): domain Eukaryota; kingdom Metazoa; phylum Mollusca; class Bivalvia; order Myida; family Dreissenidae; genus Congeria; species Congeria kusceri. Next base: position 62,479,046 of record CM051025.1, on the reverse strand, counting down.
ATTAAGACTAACATATTATTTATACTCGTCTACTTCGGCACGTCTTATTAGCATCATATAGGTCAGTTACAGCAAACAAGTTTTCGTCACGAAATCTATGGCCTCATGCCCGTACGAATGCTATTATGCGCGCATTATATACAATGTATATTTATACTTCATGTACATTCTAATATATATAAACAACAATGGAAGTTTAAATGCACGCATGGAAAATTAATTGGTTTATTGTTCACTTAATTTCAATGTAAGTGATGAATAATGTGTATTATAACATGTATTATACATGTATACCTATTGTTGGAGCAAATTGACTAAAACAGCGACGCAAATAATGTACAACTGAGTAAAACTGTTCATTCTTTCTACATACTCGATGCAAATAATGTGTTTTGTTTCCGTAAACAACGCTGTTAATGCCCAGACAATAAACAAGTGCTGGTAATTGTGCCGCCATGTTCTGCTACCATGTTGCTATAGATAATATTTTGTATTTATCGTTGAAAATACAGTATGTATATTAGCACAGTACACCACATTTATGACGAAACAAACTATTTAAAGGAAGCAATGTTTATGCCTAAACATACATCACTCTAGTACTGTAATGCCATGCTTGCGATGTCATGTGTCAAACGTACAAACACACAACAGATAACATTATTTAAACGAACAGGTGTATATTTGTTTAAGAGTTATAGTGTGCCTTTGATAAACACCCTACTTGAAATTATGTCTGATGTGGTTTGACCCGTACTTTATGAGGATGAATCTAAACTTCCTTCTAAATGGTTTCAGCTGCAAATTAATTGTTTATGATAAATTATTATGTAATTCAAATTGCGCAGGAATGTACTTTATATATGGATTCGCATAAACATTTTATCCGATCATCAGGCGTGCATTGACGGAATAACACCCCATTGAAAAACTTTGCTTTATTTCAACACTGTGGTGATAAAGCTGTCACGCGCAATATAATGACGTCATTTTATTATTTTTGTGATGTCATGTTATTTTTTCGTAATAATTAGTGTGCTTTCTTTCGTTATTTTTCAAAATAAAGACAGAAAATGATGGAAGAAAGATAAGTTTATTTGCTTCTACTAATACTACTCGCCAAGGCTCGTGGTTCAGGTTTTCTAAGCCTCGCTAAATCAACTTATCTTTATTGAACACTAACCTAGTATTCTCTATGTATTCGTGATTGCATAATCGTGTTGTTGGTGAAGTAATTGTGAAATCAGAGCCTAAATACATTCACAAACATATTCTTCGCGATTGAATGTATGTTTCCTTTAAACGGAATAGAAAGTAACAACAGCAATGTTCTTCACATATTGGTGTTTACATTAAAATTCATATTGAGTTTAAAACATACAGTGTTAACATGAATAACACTTAATATATAGTAATAATCTATAAACAGATTGAATGTATGTATTTATTGATATGAAACACAAGTTTAGACATATATAGATTTTTCCAGAATGAATTATATTATGTTTTAAGGATTAGGATATCACAATTTTAATAACATATATAAAGACATGTTTTCTTTAGGACGTGTTACAAGGGACGATCTTCGGTCTCGGTTGTCGGACGACTTCGGTAACAGTTACGGGACGAACGGGATTTCATATTGATGAATAAGTGGTGAAAACCGTTTTTAAAATGGTATATGTAGACTAATTAAGTCCCCGAAAACAAACTGCTGAAACTTTGTGAAATGTTTAGGTCGACAAACCCTGTCTTTTGTTTCATCTTACCAAGTTACATTTCCTTGGAAGAGTTTTCAGTTACTGTCTTGAGCAAGATCAAAATGGCAAGCATGTTATACAAGGAACAAAGTAGGAGCAAAGTAACATTATATATGAAGAGTTCGATATTTGACAGAAACGACTGAACCAGTCTATGGTATATGATGTTTATTATGTTCAATTGTTAAGCATATTGTGCATTTTGCTGTTGGTACTATATGTACTAAAATATGAGTGTACATTAAATATGAAGAATATTATACATTTTTCTGGATTAAATGACAACATAATATCCAAATAACGGATGCGTAGATTTAATATTTATAACAACGAAACCATGTGTTCAAAATATATACAAACGTAATTACTAAAGTCTTATACAGATGTATGATTACATAATATAAGCTCATTTGCGAGTGTCTTACTATTATATATAACTATTATAGCTTATTCTGAAAACCACAATGTCACGGACTCTGTTACGGCTATGATGACGATCTAATATTTAATGTAACGGACACGTGACGACTTCTTTTATTTGCTCGCCGAAGCGGGAGCATTTAATCGCCGCTTTGTCCGTCCGTCCGAATTCTAATTCCACTGGCATTCAGTTTATCCGCGTTTCAAATGAATTTCTCCGACATTTCATTATTATATTCTATGTCCTCCGTCTGTACTTCGGTCTGTACGTCCGGTACTTCATTTTCGCACGAGATCTTAGGAACTTATGACTCGAAGTTAATAAGGGCTGACAACCGCATATGTTCAGGTCGTTCCGGTCCAAAATTGCTCAGAGACTTATGTCCTTTGATGATAAATATGTCATTTTAAATATTTAATAAAAAATAGTGAAGTATTCATTAAACGATTACTTCTAACACAGGTCTCGTTTTTATAAACAAACAGTAAATAATTTTTACATTTATAAAACAAGTTGTCACACTGTCCTTTTTCGCGGGAAAAGTACATGTAATAAAAGTAGTAGTAGTAGTAGTAGTAGAAGTAGTGGTAGTAGTAGTAGAAGTAGTAGTAGAAGTAGTAGTAGTAGTAGTAGTACTAGTAGTAGTAGTAGTAGTAGTAGTAGTAGTAGTAGTAGAAGTAGTAGTAGTAGTAGTAGTAGTAGCAGTAGTAGTAGTAGTAGTAGTGGTAATAGTAGTAGAAGTTGAAGTAGTAGTAGTAGTAGTAGAAGTTGTTGTAGTAGAAGTAGTAGTTGTAGAAGTAGTAGTAATAGTAGTAACAGTAGTAGTAGTAGCTGTAGTAGTAGTAGTAGCAATAGTAGTAGTAGCAGCACTAGTAGTAATAGTAGTAGTAGTAGTAGTACAAGTAGTAGTAGTAGTAGTAGTAGTATTTAAAACTACCACAGTTACTACTACTACTACTACTATTACTACTACTACTATTACTACTACTACTACTACTACTACTACTACTACTATTACTACTAGTGCAAAATGTAAGTCCAAGGCAAGTGAGAATATTTAAGTCAGTATGAAAGAAATTTTCTTCGCAAAATGATCTTTAATAATTAACACCAGACCCAATTACTAAAAAGTTATGTAACGAATTTCAAACGTAGGCTCAAACTATAAATAATGACCAATCAGAATGTTTGTGACCAATGAGCATTAACTGTAATAAATATTTTAGATTTAGAGAATGTTTAAGCTAACACAATTTTCTTCATTACGTGCCCAGCTAAATTCGATGTATCAGTGAACTACAGTATGAACCTGACACTATTCGCAACATACTAATAATCCGCTGTTGTTACAAAATAATAAGAATAATAAATAATGGCATATTTTGCATACATATACATATGCATATCCAGTGTGATCAAATATAGTCATGGTTTGTGAATGCCGCCGAAATAATCTTGACATTAACTGTTTGTATTTGAGGAATGTTTGCTGTTTTCACTTGCGTTGGATAAAAACACTTGAATTAGAATCCATTATCAATGTAGTTTAAAACTTCCTTTGCTACTGGATGATCATGTATGCCCAGATGTCTGTTATCAATTTCAAATTGGGGCTACTAGAAGGGACTATGTCGACGAAAAGAGCCTCAATGGGGTATTGTCTTTAAAAAAATATGAAATGAAGATACTAAAACCAGCATATAATAACTGTTAAAATAAAGCGTATATAATGGAAAAAGAGTTTTCGCATTCTGAGATATAATCAATCTATATTCTGGGTTGTGTTTGTTTGGCCCTTTTCACGATTACATTTTGATGTCAGACTTGTGAGTATTTTGTATCTTCATAGTTTACAGATGCTATCTTACAAAGCAGAATAGCGCATATGTTAAAGCGCTGTATTCTGTTATATCTTTGTATGGCTCCTAACTCGTGAATCTGATACCCGCTGTGTTTTTATTTTTTTCCAATAGTTTTGTTGAGTTTTTTTATCAAGTATCTCATTATATATTTAATTATGTATTCTTTATTCAATGTTCAAGTCTTAGTATAGCGCATTTCTATCATCTAGTATCATTTATTGTGCGATAGAAAACCTATTTTTCGTTGACATAGTCCCTTTAATATATGAACGTATGCACGGGTTATAAGTAATCCAGGAACGATTTTGATTACACTAGACACTTTTGAAGCAATATACAATTCAAATATTGAATGATGCATGAGGGAAACCGTGAGCGTTTACATACTGGTGGCTTCCTGCTAAAGCGAATCATCATGATACTAAAATGGGTGTTCAGATTGACAAAACACATTAAATGGAGTAATGCAATATATTAATTGCTATGTATTTGTAATACCAGCCGCGAACGTACAATGCATCGCTCGCACAAAAAGCAACCTATGAACTACAACACTATTCTAAATATAAGGCAACATAAACCACAATTATCATACAAAGCATGTGTTGCTGAAAATGTCAAAAGGAATTCAATTTGCTAGATTACAGATGAAAAACAGTGTTATAGGAATATTAAATTTAAAGCCTATTAGCAAATTTGGTGATTTATGCACTATATTTTAGAATAACAAAAGCAACAAATTTTATGTTTCAATACGACCTTAAATGAAACAGCATTATTTGTTTAAGTTACCTTTAATCCTGATAGATAAAAACCAACGGCATTCAGATAACTTAACAATATCACGTTTTAAACAGATCACGCCTGTGTTGATTCAGGAGTTTTATCCTAATTTGATAGATATAAAAGGTCTTAACTGATACGAGCGCCCAGTTCATGATATATTGCATTTAATGATACTCAGTGGTGACAAACGTTAACATTTTCTTGAAAAAACAACAACATAATTTCAAAACAACTGTTTTTTGTTATATATTCCATTTTAGATGGAGACAGGCTTTAAGAGTGATGGTTAAACTATTCGGATTTATTCTTTTTGTGGGCAGTATTGAAGGTAAGCAATTGCGCAATATTTTCTGAGCAGACGTATGTGAGCACTTGTCTTTCTTGTTTTTAACTACGTGTTATTATTTCACAAATTAATTAACACAAATAAATTACATGCATCCAAAAATACTGTACGGGAAGTTTGTGTTCATTTAAAACAACATACATGTGTGTGTGTGTGTGTGCAATAACATTTAATTTTTTAGAATCATAATATATCTCAAGAATTGTATACTTGTATATAATAATGCCTGTATTACATTTAATTGTACAGAAGCCTATATTAATGGTGTATTTTCACGGTTGTTTGCTGTGATAAATAATTTTAACGAATTTATATTTTTTTGTTCGAGAAAAAAGTTGCTACCTGGCAGACAAACCCGAATCTTTTTTACACAAAAGGCGTAAAAAAGATCACAATAATTATGTGTTGCAACATAGACATCATAGCAGACAACATGTTTCGATATATTATGCAATCTGTTCTAGATTAGTGTTTTTAAATTGCATTTCTATACAAATGTTTTTCCATCTCCAAAATTAAAAAAAATGTCATGTTAAATTGTACTCAAGATATGAATGTTCTAATATTAGTATCTTACTTGGGATATTGCTAGAAATCATAATACGCTGTGTGTTTTACCGAGAGAACACATGTATTAAAATGATCATAATCTCGCATAACCGGATTCCTTAGTTTAAGAATGAAACTCGAATTGTGAAAGGAGTTTTCTACGTACTCCCCAAATTCCGTGAGCAAAGTATTCATGTTTATTTCTTCCTGCATATATCTTATGAATACTGCACATCTAAGGAATAGAAAAACAATTTAACAAAAGATGTAGTTGAAAAAAGGCCGAAAGTCTTCACTAGTTTCCGATGTTGTCGTGTGCATCAATGTGTTATGATAACATTGTAAGCACTTAAATGTGAAATATTCGGAGAAATACCGCCTAATTGACAAGGCATTCAGATTAAGTCTATTACTAACACTCCGCAGAAAAACTTACAACAAATAATGGCATCGTAGGCCTGTAAAAATTGTGCTTATTTATTACAACAGTACAGGTGATCAGAAATTGAGCTGATTCTAGTGTTTACACGCAATTCGTATATAAGTAGATGCAGCAGATCGTCCATACAAATGCATCCTGTGTGTTCAACACGCTCAGTATTTGAACATACATGTATATGTGAATTGCTTTTGATACAGATTGTTAACATCCAGTCGTTATTAATATAAATGGATGTTGTGAGCTGCCAATGTAATAGGTGTTTATTTCTATGATATGTTTACGTATATGGCAACTGTTGCCGTTGTATTGGTTGTTTCAGTTATAATGTTATTCCTGCAGTAAGGAAGTCTAAGCTAGTGTTTAAATGTAGTTGGTGTCGTATGTCAAGTCACGTTTGTCAATGATGCAAGTTATCGCAGTTAAATAATTAGTAATGGACTCATCATAAATATATTCACTACCTTTAACTCCATCTGTTCATGCATACAACACGACAAAACATTCATAGACGCCTAATGGCAAACTCCTGCAAGATCGTACATTTTTACATTGTCGATTGTTATTGTATACTTATTTACACTATACTTTAAAAAATATATCGTGAGGAATCCTCCTTTTGGCTACGCTTGCTGCATAGCAATTGTTTTCACAATCAAACAAAACACTGAACTCTTTTGCTCAACACGGTTTCCAAATTAAGTCAGAGGTTACATCATACCTTGATGGCTTTCTACGTATCGGTATGTGTTCATTCTCCACTTAAAACATATGCCATTGTTAAAGGTGATAAGTACTAGGGGCATATTGTAGACTAGAATGGACCTAGACAGGTATGTACGTTTATCTTCAAATACTCGTAAGCCTCAAAAGCAGACAATAGTCAATTCGGTTTTAAATTATAATATCCCCACTGAGTAAGTAGCCCCAACAACACAGTGTGGTGAAGTATTTTACGGTGCCTCATTTTACTCAAATACTTCTGTAGGCGGAGTCTAATAAACAAGAAATATGGCAGCTTAAATGAGTGGATGGAGAATCAAAAGTTTTGAAGCATTTATATGGGACATCGAAATATTTATTGATGAAATAGCACGTGGGACCATTTGGTTTATGTATGCATACAACTACTTCCATTCGCAACATGTTCGGGAGTTTTGTGTTAAAAACGATTCACCGAAGTAGAACGTTTAGCTTTTGTGTACGTATGACAACATAATTATAATCTAGAAACCCTCGCGCATCATACAAATATTTTCCATTGAATTAAGGTAACGACACGACACCACTAACTCAGATTAATATCCATGAATCTTTGGACATAGGTCGTTTACTAAGAATAAACTCAAACGTGAACAGTCATTGACATATATCACAAACGGACACCTTGATACTGTAATGACGTTATATGTTGAACAAGAAATCACTTAAAATCATTACTTCTTTAATAATGTAAACATGTGCAAAACACTGGTGTGTATCTTTATTTTCAAACGATTGTACCATAGTAGTTTGGCCGAATCATTCTCGATATTAACATAAACTTGAAAATAAAATGTCCCATGTATAATTCTAAAATCGCTTCTAAAATCAAATCGACGCCAAATGATGTCTTCTGGGGTATAAATTAATTCCGGCAAAATTCAAACATTTCGCAGCCTATTCTCTGTACACAAGTGTCAAATAAGACAAAGTACAGAATCGCACTCACCGCTGCCATCTATTGCTATGTATTGACACCACAACGGACGCTGCATTGCGAAATTTTCAATAGAAAACGCGAGCGTTTTGGTCGCAATGTTTTCCCGGCGTGTTAGCTTTTGGGTTATGTTTTGTGTTCAGTGGTTAACTAAGAACAATAATGTATATATATTGTCGTAAAATGTAGGTGTTGCTGATTAACAACAACAAGATAAGGTTCATACATAACACGCCGTGACTAATTGATAAAAGTCATCTACATATGCGTATTATACTGTTTATAAAAATATGGTGTTTCGGGCTGGACTGATACAATTTATCTTTTCCGGCACCGACAAGGAATTCTATGGATCCGGCTTTCTACTCAATGTTACTTAAAACGCCCGTTAAAAATAATTAGATGCTTAACTTTTTAAAATTTACTTGCGGACCAAGAACCTAAATTTTCATTAAAATCGCTTGCTACTCGGCAACAAAAGCACCATTAATTAAAGACGATCAAATGTATGTAATTAAATGTCAATAGATCTTATTGGTTTATGTTTGTATGTCACGCTAGCAAGAAGTTAATAATTCGTTTCAGTTTCACAAGATTAATATATTGATTTTTGAAATTTTGAATCATATCTTGTCATCTCGTTCATTTAGTTCAGTTTAGGTCAACAGTACGACACACTGGACGCGAGTGTGCAAAATATCAGAAGCGGAATTACTTGTTTGCACATTAAAAAATCACGTGTATTAATATGCATCCGATAGACTCGTTGAGATGCTTTATTCAGGCTGCTGTTCGTAGGTAGAACAAACTTTGGTCAACATTAATGTTTTGGTTTATATTTGAGCTATATTTTTCATTTCTTATTAACCATGTAGACTATCAATGAGTATTATTTCTTAGTTGAATTAACACGACCTGTGTCTATTGTCCGCAGACAACCTTACCCGGTTTGCTATCAATGATTTCAAATGTAAAAGGAGGAATACAATTTCGACAATTTTAATGCCATATGCAGACTGAATAAGGTCAGGCACCAGGCTTAACTGCATGACCAACGATTCAATTAAGCGCTTCCGTTCAACCAATGGTAAAAGCAGACTATGCTGATGAAAGTTCAGCCTTGTACCCAGCGTACTATAGCGTAATAGTACGTCTGGCATGGGTTGATAATGGCTGACGATCACATGACAATAAATGTTATACATTTATATAAAAAAGAAGGCAAGTTGTTTATTAAGTGTTCCATATCAGTTAAAGATGATCTTTGATGTTAACAATAGTCATATAAAGAAGCACAGCTCATATGTTTGTGTAGCATTATATGGAATTATCGATTGCCATAATCTGAAGGGTATTATAACGAATCGCCCCATTAACGGCTCTCCCTACGTTGACTCGCCCCATACGTATAACGATTCGCCCCAGTGTCATTTTGATTCTTATTACACGGATTTTAAATATTGATGGGGAAAGGGCTTATGTCTGGGTTTGTATAACAGATAAAAAATAAAAAATCACAGTATAGATTACCATTATCTGCGTGATAGCTATTCAGAGCAAACTTAAAGATTTATTGAAGCTACTAGAAATCTTACTTAATAGTTAGGGGTGATCAATTAGAATAGCAATGTTATATTCCAAGTTTGATCTAAAACCTCAAGAGGAGTGTTAAAATGGGAAAACTACTAATCATAGCCGGGTCCGGTTAGCTCAGTTGGTAGAGCGCTAGACTGTCAATCCGGGGATCGTGAGTTCGAACCCCAGTTCGGCCACATAACTTGTGTGGGGAATGGTCATGAAATTATTTCTACGGCCATTCTCCCCCTACCTCTGATAGGTATGTGTACTTTGTACTGGTAAACCGCTTAGATCGGCTAAGCTTGCCCAAGAAAAGTGTGAGTATGTTAACTGACCGCCGTGATATGACTCAAATACTGTTGTAAACGGCGAAAAACCCCAACAAACCAAACAAACATGAGGGTATGGCGATCAATATCTTAATAATTACAATTTCCTGTGGTTTCATCTTTTTACAGTGTTCTGATTGGCTGAAATGCATCATGTGACAGGCTTTTATTTTTCTATGAAGCCGGTTGCCTCTATTAATATTCATGAGGGACTACTTTTTATTGTTGTTTACATGCAGTGCTGAAGTCACACACAAAAATCACACACAAAGAAATGCAGTAACAGATTTATTCACATTTATACATGGCATTGTAAAAAAAAATAATTAATAATAAAAAAAATTATTAATTAATAATTAAGTATAAACATGTAAAATGTATGTTGTTTATTTCCTTTTGCCTATTTCTGATGAGCAGTATGCATGAAAGAAAAGAAATAACATAGAGAGAAAATTCAACACAAACATAAAAAAAATACTTTTTGGATAAAAATATTTAAAGGGGGTTTGCACGATTTGAATATGAACATTTTCTCATAATTTGAACAACACAAATGAGAGGACAAATATAATCAAGGGAAGTTAAAATAAAAATAAATAAACAGATATTTGTACCATACTTCATATGTTGTTTTTTTAAAATGAACTTCATGATAACGACAAATTTATTCCTAGTGATGTGCCGATACGGCACCTTCAATCGTTTTTGTGAGAGAAACAAAAAACGTCTCCGTGATGTGTCGTTTGAACAATCTGCACAGAACTTAAGTCAACACGCAACAAATATTGGGGATTTCCAAAAATTGTACATGTCTGATGCACATGAATGAGTTTTCAACTGGAAGACGAAATTTTTTTAAAAAGTATTTCGAGGATTTTCAAATATAAATTCTTCTGAACTTTTATTGTAGTTTGTTATTAATCAGTGTTTTATAGGTTTTATTTTACTTTCATATTTGTCTATGAAATTTTGATGAGATCGTACATACCCTCTTTAATATTTATATTTAAATTTATATTTATCAAAAGAGGAAAACAAATGAAATTTAACAAACACAAACATAAAAATACACAATTTTACAGATTAGGGCAAAGAACGGTTTAGAAACAAGAGGTTTCAGTCAGATAAAAGACATCCATTTGAACAAACGTCTCACATTTTTTTTACAAGGAAGCCACCGAAAAACCAAGCGAGCATGGTATCCAGTCATCCCATGGAGCTTGCAAAAGAATGCCACAAGAACACCTCGAAAATTGTGCGAGCTCCATCCAATTGTCACCTCTGAGAGCTGAATGTCCCATTTATCATTGTAAAAATCCCATTTTCAAGTACGCAAATGACTCGCCAGCTGCGAAGCTCAAAACACTCCTCGAAGTAGGTCATGTTGGTCAATTAAGCATAAGCCAAGGATGATTTGCACAAAAATCACCTGTTCATTAAGATTTTCTCGAACATGTATCCAGTCACATTGCACGACAGGGAGAAATATATTTTGTACATCCAGTTTGTGGAGAATCGTTATCACCCTCTGGCGAATCGTCATTAAACTGTGGCGAATCATGTGTCGAATCGTTATTGTGGTGAATCGTTACTGATGCAATTACTCGGGGCCAAGAGTTTCATCAACAGCTGAAACAAACGTTTGAAAAAAAAAGAAAGAATTGTCATTGACAAGAAGCTTTGACTAAAACAATTAAAATGTTCTGCTTGTTCATAGTTCTGTGCAAATAAGATGCATAACAATTGACATTTCCAATTTATGTCATACAGGTCAAGAAACTGTAGACAGTTGATATTTTCGGCCGATGACACACAATTCCAAATATTTGATATTTTGATCAGTAGTAATATAATAAAAATCGTTTACCTTTTTTTCGACTCGATTTTGTATCCACACTGTTAGTTGTATTTAATTATTTTGCCAAATTTTATACACAAACCGTTTTAACAAGACGTGAAAAGAAAATGTGGTGTTGAAATATTTGCTAAACACACGGTTTTAAAATGCATGCCATAATTGGTGTAAACATTGACTAACACCGAGGGCATAACGGGTCGTTTTAAGAAAGAAATAAAACATACATATGAAACATTGCGTTTCAAATGTAAAAATAACCATTAATTATTTAAATATATTTTACGCCTTAAGTACGGTTCTATCCACACATATATACGGGCGTTTACAAAATTGCAACTATCTGAAAACAACTTTAGCCTTCAGTCGTAAATCTAAACTGGAACGCGTTTCAATATTTCCGTCTCTTGCAACATGTGATCTATATTATGGATACAAAACACCTTGTTCAAAATTGCTCTTCCGAAATATAAACCAAAACAAAAGTAAATCGAAAGTAAATGTTATCACTAGAGCTTCCGTATTATTTAAGATACCGCTGTGTTGCGACATGTACACAAGGCTACTGCAGTGCAAGGGGCGGAGCCTACGAATCATACTTCAATGCATTTATGCGCGAATTGCAAAAAATAAATCCAAAATTAATTTACTCTTTTAAGGTGAAAATTTAAAGTATACACACAATTGTAATTACAATTGTAATTATAAGAATTGAAACGCTATTTTCGGCGCTTCATCGATGTATGAAGGTCAGTTTTTTGGTTCGGCTTTATCCAAATTAGATACCAAAAAACTGACCCTCATACATCGATGAAGCGCCGAAAAGAGCGTTTCAATCGTTAATTAAACTCTTTCAACTACCGAGAAATAATATTGGTGAAATTCCCGTATTATTCCAATATACCGTACCATGTAAACAGATTAACTACTCAGAGAATACAGTGAATACAACATATATATAATACTTTATAACATGAAAAAATGTGCAGTACTATAGGAATTGATTAGATTGTAGATATATGGTATTTTAATTTAACATGATTAACAAAAATAAAAATAAACATAACCGATAAAGTGATGTTTTTAGTTTAACAAGGGAAATAATTCCAAACAAGGGAGATAACCAGTCCTACTATATTCCTCCACCCGTAACAGAAAATAAATAAACAAGTAAATTTATTATGAGGGAAACCAATTTTATAAAATATATCATAAACAAACAAATGCACCAGTGTTCACATGTCCCAATCAAGTTCACTCAGACGTCAATATCTACACATACCAAAGTTCACTCAAACGCCGTCGATTCGAATCGCCATAAAATTCTTCATGAACTGAGGTCCATAGTTTTCGGTCGTATAACAGCCAGGAGTACATCAGGGTACGGAGAAAATAGGCCATCAGGCAAAATAGGTGGCGACTTACATATTCTGCAATATATAACAAATACATTAATATCGATACATACAACTTAGTATTTCAATGACCCTGTGTTTGCGCACTAAAGAACCAGGTAACTGAATTTTGTATGTCCGGACTAGGCATGGGAACAACTTTTCGCATAATGCAAAATTGATCTTAGTGCTTAAGACAATCTAAGGTAAGTGTTTAATTTACATTACATTCATAAACTTTATGACAAACGTGAATTACATAATGATCCGTATGCAAATTAGCTAGGATATAAAATCAAACAATATTAAAATATCTTGTAGCTATACACCAGATATAAATATTCTGGATATATTAATCTAATTTCCAACTCTTTGGTAATATCTTCCCTGTAATAAGAAAACGCAAAGTAAAATGTGCAATTATACATTGGTAAACATTATTTTTCGCTTCAATGTAAATAACAAGATAACAGTAAATTGTTAAATGTATGCAACATGCTAAACGTTTCATCATGAGTTTATTTAAACTCAAGTTTTGGTATGCAAGTATTTACTTGCTAAGACGTACATAAGGGTACATGAAGACAAAATACAATTATTGTTCAATACAATATGTGGTGCAAAGAACACGATTGAATTTCATCTCCCAAATATAATTCAGAACTGCAAACATGTAACTTCGGACACCTTGTCAGGATCATTGTTGCTTTTTTTTCAGTTAACGTAAAATTATATTCAGTTTAAAGCATTTTAATTTCTGCATAAATTACTGAGTAAATTTCGTTTGTTTTCTGTATACATACTATATTTTATAGCTCAGAGTTAGTTTCGGTCAGGCAATGTAATTGTATATAATTGGTTGGCGAATTAAGAACTATTAAAGGTACATGTGTATTTATAGATCTTTTGCAAATAAGATAACACAAGAAAGCGATGCTTATGCATAATTTTTAATTACTTTCATTTTCTGTCAAATCAAGCTTACGATTCTGCAATTAATAGCATCTTAGTTTACACTGGGACAAGTGACTGTCATTTTTATTTTACTTTGATTGTTTGCATGTTGTTTCTAAATTTAAAATTAAAGGTCTTAAAATATATGTATAAAGTTTGTTCCATGTTCGGGAAAAATATAATTTGCATTTTTTTGTTCGAAATTCATATATTAAATGAATAAAATAATGACATAATTCTTTCAGTATAAATCACAATCATATTGTATTAATTAAATGTTGTTTTATTATGTAGGACTTTGACTTTTGGAATTTGACAGTGAATTACTGGTTTAAGAATCTAATTTCTCATAAAATCACTGAAAATGTCAACTCAATCAGCACCCCAAAAAATCTACAGGCTCAAATCAATCCAAAATCTCAATCTCAAATAACCCTTAATTGCAATCGTAAACGAACTTAAATCTCAATTTCTAAAATAATATCAAATCTCCAACAATAATTTGCCCATCAAAGCCTTCCAAATATTTACCCACGCAATAAATCTTTAAAATGTGTCTAGATTTGTATGCCCCTTATTTTAACAGATACCGTAATCTCCACCAATGTCTAGCACCTAAAGAGGTGTAAAGGGTACAGACTTAAAAACACAAGATAGCTATAACAGGTCAATATTTCAGTCAACCGAAAATATCCAATAATAAATGTATAACATTACAAAATATGCAGAACTTTAGAGTACATAATTAGATTGTATATACTGGATATTCTAATTTAACAGGATTAACAATAAAATAAGTTTAACAGATAAAAATATGTTTTTAATTCATAGAGGGAGAAAATTCAAACAATGGAAATGCTAGTCCTACTACAAACGTATGAATTATGCAAATCGATAATTCCACATATTGCTCTAAAATTCCACATATTGCTATCAAAATATATGACTATTGTAAACATCAAAATATAAACTTTACCGAGATATGAACACTTAATAAATAATTTGCCTTTTTTTCCTAAGGTCGTGTGATCGTCAGCCATTAACAGCCTATGTCTGACCCTATAACGAAGATTAACGTAGTGACAGGGGCAAGTTACTATCCGACTATTGAAAGTTTGAGTCAGCTGTAGACTAAGCAATTCGCTGCCACTGAGACCTTGTTCATTACGGTGTTGGTTAAGGCGTCTGTGACTGAGCCACAGAGTAACACGGCTTCGAACGTGTCGATCTCTGCCCCGGTTGATATCACTATCCACGGGGTGCAGTATTTATTATTATACCTCACGTGAAAGCTCTGTGTATTTTGTCCATATAATGTAAAAGTAATATCACAGGGTAACATGTTTCACATCATCCTGCGAGGAAGAATAAATAAATTGGCACCGGCATTGCGCCTTTGGGATATTTAGTTTAAAATATTTATTTAAAACAGTAATACATATGTACAAGGGCGAAACATACAACGTTTATTAACAAGTACATGTTCGAATAGGATTAGAACGAAAGACGTAGTCTTATACAGTTCTTCTCCTTATAGAATACAAATAACTTATTTAAGCAGATGATATAAATGCGGCAAACAAAGAAGCTTAATATATAGAAAACAATTGTAAATAGTTGGAATAAGAATGGTATAACGTATATACGTGTACAAGTGGGAAATTTAAGGGGTAATAAGTAAGAGGAATTTTACGCGAAGTTCTGAAGCAAATGTATGTATCAAATCGTTTTCTATTAATAATATATGTGTGAACTGCATCAACAGTTTTGGTATTGGTTTGATAATCAAGAGAGTCGTCTCCGCATAAGATTCAATAAGTTTCAACAGAAGGGACGGAATACATATATATAGTGTGCACGAATGTTTACATTCAAAAAAATAATGAAATGGCGATTCCCTTATTCCATAGAGACACAACGGGGATGCAACTATGTTGCGTCTGAAAAGTTGTGCACTTAGTTCACTACAATTTGTTCTGATGCGTGTGTTTAACATTTGAGGACGTATATCTCCGTACGAATATAATGGATTTGAATTTGTCGGTCGATATTGATGAGCCTTTTAAAATGAGTGGATCGATTCTAAATTTCAGACATCATCGGGAAGATTATTCCATTTGGAGATAGTAGATGGTAGAATAGAATTGGAAAATATTGTTGTTCGAGCTGGAAGGGGCAGGTGATTTGTCGCATTTCTTAGTGAATATTGGCTGGATGCCCTAACTGTGTTGGGAACAAGTGATTGTAAGTTGGTGCACTTCTGGAATTCATTTTATACGTTAATATTAATTTGTGTTTTCGTCGTCTTTGACTGATAGTTTCTCTTTATACCTACTTCTTTATAAATATCGTCCGGAGAGACTAATCGAGAACAGCCAAATGATATACGGCCTCTGTTTGAATTTTCTCTAAATCATCTTTCTTCACATTGTGTGCAGTTATAAAACAACATCAGAATATTCAATAATTTGACTTATAAATGAAAATAAAATAGTTTCAAGGGATTTTCTATCAAGCATTGCCATTAAACGACGCATTATATGAATACGTTTCCATACTTTTTCTTTGATAAAAGCCGTGCGCGTATGCCAAGCACAGTCATTAGACAAGTACACACCTAAATGTTTATGGACATGTACACTATGTATATCAACGCCCTGCATAGAAAGTGATGGATGAGAAGGTTTATTTATTTTATAAGCATTGATTCCGATTTTGAGGGATAGAAGTGTACTAACCATTTATCAGCCCATTAGGTTAGAAACCAGTAAATCCAATTCCCATAGGGTCCCATTATAAAACGGCAAACTTTCCAAGCATTTCCTTTATTTCAATTTGTGCAAGCCTGGTATCAATTTAAAGATCAATCTGTCTTTTCCAAAATTTGCAATGAAAAGGATATGTCATATTACTTCTAAGAAAATGCATTTCACTTGAATGCAGGCACCGGTAGAAAACAGGGTTTCGGCAGTCATATTTCGACAAAAGCCCCATACCACAGTAAACACACCCCAAAGGTTCACCTTTCAAGTTCGCCTCCGATGAAATGCAACAAAATGTTGCAGACACGCATAGGATAATAGAAATAACCACAAAAGGCATGTCTGAGATACCTAAATGGCTTTTATGCCAGAAGAGAAGAGGAACTCTTTAGTAATAGGCACTACTTTTGAATGGACCACGGAGGGATACACAATGATTACTGGTATCTGACCTTAAAGAAAACTCAACATTTCGCTATCATGGAAAAAAAACTCTTCTACATCATTATTAATCTATTTGTACCACAGATGCAAAATTTCAGGTCGATCCGCTAAGTAGAAATGCCCCAAAAACGCATTTGAGAATGACACATGATAATCCATCTGGCTTGCGCTTCAATATTGGATTGTCCGGGGAGCGTGAACTAAAAGTCGCACCTAAATCACATAAACCAGTCATAATACCAGTTCATTTAGACTTATTTTAATGCAATGGACAGTAATAAGGTATAAAACGTGTAATATTCGCGTATAACATGATTCGATGTGCTGTGAGCTGCATAAGGCGAGTTTCCGTATTTGTTTTTCATTTTTTTTAACCCGAAAAAACAGGTTTCGCTTTAAAAAGTGTAGATAACGTATTAGTTACGATATTATTCAAATTTATTTTCGTGAAAAGTGATAAACGCAATAAAATAACACAGTTACCTGGTGACTTTATGTATAAGTGGACCCTAAAGATCCGGTCCCTTGTTTTTTTTAAAGGTTAGAAACCAGTAAATCCAATTCCCATAGGGTTCCATTATAAAACGGCAAACTTTCCAAGCATTTTCCTAGCATTTCCCTTATTTCAGATTGTGCAAGCCTGGTATCAATTTAAAGATCAATCTGTCCTTTTCCAAAATGTGCAATAAAAAGGATATGTCATGTTACTTCTAAGAAAATGCATCTCACTTGAATGCAGGCACCGGTAGAAAACAGGGTTTCGGAAGTCATATTTCGACAAAAGCCCCATACCACAGTAAACACACCCCAAAGGTTCACCTTTCAAGTTTGCCTCCAATGAAATGCACCAAAATGTTGCAGACACGCATAGGATAATAGAAATAACCACAAAAGGCATGTCTGAGATACCTAAATGTTTTTTTTTGCCAGAAGAGAAGAGGAACTCTTTAGTAATAGGCACTACTTTTGAATGGGCCACGGATGGATACACAATGATTTACTGGTATCTAACCATTAGGAAATTTTATCTACGTCAGATTGCAATATAACGGCAGTTTTATTGGCGAATTTACAACCATGTAAAGACTAGCATCATCGGCAAATATATTTATCTGGGCTTGTATGTCAGTGACTATGTCATTAATATACACCAGTTAAAAAAGTGGACCTAAACTAGAACATTGTGGAACACCGGTGAAAATTTCAATAGAATTGGACTGTGCCCCTGGTAAAATTACTTTTTGTTTGCGATCAGAAACGTAAATGGATATAAATGCTAATAAATCACATCGAATGCCTGCTTGCTAAAGTTTGAATAATAATTCTCTGTTCCACACTTTGTCAAAGCTTTACTTATATTAAATAATACAACTTTGACTTCCAAGCCATTACCCAAGGCTTTGTAAAATGTATTATAAATATAAGTCAAAATGATTAACTGTCAAATCGACAGGCAAGAGGCAGAATATGTCTGTGTGAAAAATGAAGAAAATTGAAAATGTATTTGTGAATTATTCGTTCAAAGACCTTTTCGGTGGTATTAAACAATAATATATGACGATAATTATATGCTAGAGCTGGATCATCCATTTTGAAGATGGTACACACATTATCAATTTTCCAACAAGAA
Organism: Congeria kusceri; assembly: GCA_027627225.1. NCBI lineage: Eukaryota > Metazoa > Mollusca > Bivalvia > Myida > Dreissenidae > Congeria > Congeria kusceri. The sequence goes on along the minus strand of CM051025.1, from coordinate 62,460,238 downwards.
GGCATTTTGCGAGCAGAAATGCAGGAATTACACAATTCACATAGGGGTAGCTAAGTTGATGTATTGTTTCCCTGAGGATTTGGTTATCAATTCCATCAGGACCGGATGCTTTTCCTACCTGAAGGCATTTAATTGAATCAATGGCATTCTCCTGTGATATATAAATTGACTGCAAGTTGGTAGTGATGGCATTTTGAATTGAAGACCGTTCATCGATACGGTGTGGAAGAGTTATGAATTAGAGTTATGTGAGTCTGTAGAAATGAAAGTTCGTAGTGTTTCCACCAGTCTTTAGGGCAGAGGTCTGAAGACTTCAGTGTATTTGCGATGTTTTTACAACATGCGTTTTTCGAAGTACGTAAGAATAAGACAACTTAATTTCTAACACGTATATGATTTGACCAGTGAATATCAGAATTAACTTTGTTATGCTTTTATGTCGATTGTTTTAAAATGTAATTGTTTATCAATGATCATGGGAACGTATCCATGCATTTTTGTTTGGAATACATTTACTTTCAGAGTGTAGTATAGTGTTAGTAATATTTTCAGCATTAGTATCAATAAATATAAACAAAGCGAAACTCCAGTTGCGACAGCAGAAGAGAACTCTTATTAGCTGCCCGAGGTCCTTTATTTATGGCAAGTGACCAGCACATCACAAAAACACATAACAACACCAAACACACATGACTAAAACTGGGGTCAACGCCTTGGAACGGTCCATGCAAAGCATTGGGGGTTTAAACCGGTCATCACTTTTTTTAAAGATCCAATCTGGCAATAAACGTCGTAATTTATCATAAGCCACAATGTCGTAACGCCAAATGTGTCGATAGTAAGTTTTTTTTAAATTTTAGTACTTCAAAAATAGGACAATGATAGCGGATATTTTGGTCTAATAAAGGCTCGCCATTCCCGACAGTAATATTGTTCCTGTTACTCAAAAGTCAATTATTGAAGATGTTTGTTCTGAGTAATACGAGGGCTCATTGATAAGTTGTGTTAAATTATGTCGTAGGCAGATGTCAGCTATTTAACGTACGGACGATTGGGCGAGGAGATTTAAATTAAAGTATCCTGTTATAATTACATCGTTTATACGTGTTTCACTAGCTAGCCCAAACTAGTCTTCAATGGCTTGCAAGTACGATCTATCCGCACTAGGGGGTCTACAACAAACTCCAAAAAGAATTGATTTACTTTTGTTAAGGCTAACTTCAATCCATATACTATTAGAAATATTAAGTTTTTTCTACACATTAAATGTATAGAATGGAATTAATTGATGTTCCTATGTTATATCATGCATTAAGGAAAAGAATAATTGATTTAAATAATTTGAATTAAAAGAAACAACATGTAATACTATATCGAAACGATCTTTCGTTCAAAGCATTTATTACTACATTAAAGTTATTATAAAAAATCTCGAAGCGTATCAGTTAAAGATGCTTTACGGATTGCTCGGTATAATAAAATACATACTACATTACTGAGAGGTTGATATTAATATATCAACCCTTAAAAAGTCATACCAACCTCGGCTTGAATGTTAATATTATTTAAATCTACCATTTAGCCATGTGTTATTTTATTATACCGAACAATCCGTAAATCACATTGAAATGACAAGCTTCGTGATTTTTTTTGTCACCATTACTTTAATGCAGACTCTAGTAATAAATGCTACGTAAGCCGAGGCTTGACATTATCATTTCACAAAACAATAGTTAGCCTATCTACTTAAAAAATATGCAGAATCAGCTGTCTGTACTTTCCGATGCTTTGCAGACAAGACCTTAACCTTTTATCGGTATGAACATTAAGTGTGTATAGCTATATTTAGACGTGCCAATTTTAAATATGGCGGGATCGATATGAAGTTTCTGCAGAGCGTTAGTTTAAATCGGTTATAAACATGGTGGCAAAATACGGGCGAACGTTGTCGTGTGATTCAAAAAGGAATATGGAATATATTAAACAAAATTACACAGAATGCATTCTTGGGTGATATAAGGAATTATTTTTTAAGATTCAAATAATGTATTCGTTACTTAAAAACATTCATATTTCTCGTAACATGATCCAATTAAATAATATAGTTATCATAGTGCGTAATGCTAGGTTCCCACTGCCGAACAGATCAACTCGATGTACCCCGATCACCTAAATTACCCGACTGATGTCGATCAAAAGGTAAATAAAGCGTGACCAAGACTTCCTCTCGAACGCTACTCAATAGTACGCGACCAAAACACGATTTCTACACGATATAACCAGACTCAATACGACTTCATCCCGACAATTAGTCCGACCTCTTCCCGACTATGTCGACTTGTACACGATTCGTGCACAATTTCGGCACGATAAGTTCGACTAATACCAAGTAAACTAGAAGTCTACTCGGCCTGTTTCCGATGATACCGACTTAATCGACCTGGTCGTACTGGGGTCGTAAAAGATGCACGTTCTATGAAATTCTGTACAAAAAAGAATTTAAAGTAGCCTTCATTATTTCGGAGAAAACACTAATGCATCATTCTATATATTATGGAAGTAGAGCAGTTGAACTTGTGGGCCAAATGATTAGAGCTTAAGCTTTAGAGCTTAAATATGGGAGATGAAGCTTGAGGAAGTTAATGTGGATGGGCCTACACAAAACAACAAAAAAACGTCGTAGACAAAAACGGCGCAGGGAAATCTGAGTGAGGCAATGGCTAGCACGGCGCCCTCTGTATGCCGAGTACGAACAGCTCCTGAATGAATTAAACAGGGAGGATCCTAATGGATATAAAAACTTTCTAAGAGTTGATGCAGAATTGTTTGTGGAGCTTCTTGACCGAATAACATTCCATATTAAGAAGCAAGACACAAACTTCAGGTAACTACAGTCAAAGTGCGAGAAACATCATGTGCATACATTTGTTAGCTTCTAAGGCTATTCATTTTAAATCTAACCTGTTTGCTGTTTATTACAGAAAAGCTCTGAATCTTTGATTGAAGTTGGCTGTCACTCTTCGTCATCTTGCAACTGGTGCGTCGTACACAGACTTAATGTACTCCTTTCGAGTCGGTAAGAATACGATATGCAAGTTCGTTCCAGACGTTTTAGAGGCAATAATACAGGAATACTCTGAAGAGGTTCTTCCAGCAGTCGTCACTCCTGAGCAGTGGCAGCACATTGTCGATAACTTCCAAGCCAAGTGGAACTTCCCACATATATGTGGGACCATCGACGGCAAACATGTGAGAATAAAAAATTCCAAGGACTCAGGTTCACTGTTCTACAATTACAAGGGGTTCTTCTCTATTTTAATTTTAGCAGTCGTCGACGCAAAATATAAGTTCATTTGGATAAGTGTTGGCGCGAATGGAAGTGCGTCTAATGCACAAGTATGCAACAACTGTGAACTCAAACCCATGCTTGAAAAAAAAAACACGCTCGGTCTGCCAGACCCCGACAAACTGGCAAGTGATGACCAGAATACGCCATATTTCTTCATTGGAGACAATGCGTTTCCACTAAAACCTTGGATAACAAAGGCGAAATCTGACAGTTGACGAAGGCATATTCAACTTTCGGTAAGCAATTAGAAAAAAAATGAAACTATCACATCGAAGATGTAATTAATTTGTAAAATAAAAATGGCCAAACTATAGAAATGTTATAACATTCATCAAAAATAAAAAAAATGGCTAGGTTGAGTGATATTGTTTTACATTAACATGTGTAGAAAATCTTAAGATGTTTTACTTAATTCATGTGTGCTTTGCCGTAGTTGCACGTGCAGGTTGTTTATCATACAGACTGTCCCGTGCGATACGAGTGGTGGAAAATGCCTTTGGTATTCTCGCACTGTGGTTCCAATGCTTGCTTAGCTGCTTGAACCAAACTCCAAAGATAGTCGACTCGATCATCCTGGCATGTGTTACCCTACACAACCTTCATAGGATCCCATATCCTGCTATTGCACGCCAGACCGTCGACCATGACGATGAGGACAGTCAGCTTCAACCTGGTGAATGGCAGCTGACGGAAGGCCAGAACGTCCATGGTAATTATATGATGACTAAAGCTGGGGTTCGTCAGAGGAACCACCTCAAGCACTATCTCAACTCCCCAGCTGGCTCAGTAGACTGGCAAGACAATAGGATTTAACATACAAGCGAATACTGAATATCTTGAACTTAATAACAGTGAACGCGGAGTGCACTAATTACGTGACATATAAACTGCATCTAGAAGTGCTTGTTGATGTCGTAAGCTGTATGTAAAACGTGGTTGCATTAGTAGTTAATTTAATTGTTAATTATTGTTTTCAGTATTGTATCTCAATACAAGTGTAACGTTTTGAAATATACATTATAATTTCATTTCTTTAATTCAATGATTGTGAAGCTGTTTCTGAATAAACCTTGTATATCAGTATTGTGCAAATATATAATTTTGTAGTTCCCAGTTTGTTGTTGTAGGCTAACTAGTTCGTCTCCGTAACATATTTGGGAAGCAATCACTTGTGCAACCTTTTGTTCAGTGATTAATAAACAAAATTTTGTTTTGATCACGAATATTTGTAATCTACATTAATGGACACTGTTAAAGCTGATCTTCAAATTAAATAGTCTTTGATAAAATAAAAACCAAACACAAATAAACAACAACAACGACATTTTAAAATCAAACCAATGTTAAAAACAAATTATGAAACTAACAATTCCGATGTATCATGAAACGCAATTACATAAAACAAATACATTAAAGTTTAATCGACCGTGAGCACTACCTTAACTACATAACAGTTGCGAAACAGATGTTGTGAGACGGATCAACTATACTTGTTGATAACTGTTACTTAATACAACAATGTAACCATTCCAAAATGTAAATTTGTCTGAATAATATTTTGCAGTATGATTTATTAAGGATATAATGTGACCCTTTCTTACTTTTGAAAAAAACAACACATACAATAAAACACGCTTAAAACAAAACACACAATTATCATGTGTTACACAAAACTTAACTTAAACAACGAAGAACTACCATTTTGCATGTTGCAATATTCATGTTCGAATGTTTCTTTGTCAATAGCAAAACGATGCAAACTTAATACCAAATGAAAACTATTAAAGTGCAAAGTTCACAATCTAAAGTAAGATTTACTTGACCATGCAATAAGGCAATAACGATGTAACTGTCACATGTGATTAATATGTAATAAATCTGCTGTCCTCTTCCTGTTGAGGCGTCTCCGAGAGCATATCAAGGCTGTCATATAAGCCTTTGTTGTGCCCGTAGTTAATGATTGGACTTGAGACCATATCCATTGCTCGGCGGATGATGGACGTTGTAGTGGTTGGGATATTATTGCAGTGGTGGAACTGGGACCTGGCAGAATAGAAGGCTGCACATTTAGAGGTTGCAGGTGACTATATGCTTTAAGCGACGGTGTGAGATGGGCTGGAGGTGCTGCTGCAGCTATATGCGTTGCTAGCTGATAATCAGTCTGGAGTTGCTGCTGTTGCCTCTTGTACTGTTGCAGCTGTTCAAAAGAAGCAAATGTGGCCGATGGGGTAGTCCTTCTATTGGTAGGAAGGGATGGCATCGCAAACATTGTCGATCCTGTTTTACGGGAAGCCGCCCGGCTTTTCTCCTCTTGGCTCTACTCAACAAGGTCAAGTGCCAACCTTGTTGCACGTGAAACGAACGTATTTTTCCATTTCTCATCCGTCTGGTGCATGAGACAAACCAAAAACCGTCCAGTTTGTGCTGCACCATCCTGTGCTGTAGTTATGGCGCCTCGGACGGCATCCAACTCGCTGGCCAATGAGGAGAGTATAAGAGCAGCTTTTGGCCGACTTCCAGACGCTGTTGAATCGGACTGTGGCGGCAAGTCTGAGACGGAATCGTCATCATCTGTCTCTTCGAAGGTGTGCTCCTTCTTCTTTTCTGGGAACTGAATTCTAAATTTTTTATCAAAATACTGATTTTAACGGTTTGATAAGTGTATAACTTAATGTGTCAGTCTTTAATGAATATTATTCTTTTTAATGTTTAAATGTTAATTTTCTTATGTTTGATCCCCTCTGAGTTCGCAGCTGCACGAAATAAGGGCGTATGAAGTCAAAGCGATCTAGAAGCCACTGTTGCCTCGCGGTACGGTCTACGGTGCCAGACGCAGACTTGACTTTGACTAGTTTTGAGTACTGGGTCCTCGTGTTAGGGTACCACACGCTTGAAAGATCTCCAGGGTTGAGACCTAACTCTGCCTACTTCTCCGTCCAGGTTCTGCTCTTCTTCTCCTTGAATTTAAATTCTGCTGAAGACTTATTATACAGGAACGTGTTGTCCTTCAGCCAAGCAACCAAATCGTCTTTCTCATCCTGGGAAAGCGTTCTACGTAAGGTTTTTCGGAGCTTCATTTAGGTCTGTAAATAAAACACAAAACGCATCGGATACGAATATAAAACAGTGCAACAGCTACATGCTAGTTTCACAAATAGCATTCTGCATTATACCACAATCCAATCGAGCATCAGTTGGATGAACAGTGCGTTTTGACGGCCTGTATCAAATAGTTTATCAAAGCAAGATCAATATGAAATGAACGTTTGCGACTTCAAATTCGTTCAACTTAAGACATATGTATGGCAATATAATAAAAAAAAATTGGCGAGGGGGGGGGAGGTAAGAACAAACGTTATAATAATGTAAGATACAGTTTATTCAACTTGACCATGCGCGGCTTGTCGTTGTCAACAAATAAATTCAAACAAATTAGTTTATTTATATATCATCTATAATTAAATTGTTTGACGAATTGTGCTTCAAATCTGTACCACATGAGAGTCCTGTTGGGAAAATTTCAAGCACGCAGCGGATTAACTGGGTCAAATAAAATACATTGTTACAACAAAAATTTCAACTCTGGCTACTACAGACACAAATATATTCACGAAGACAAAATCATATATGTTCAAAGTTTACAACAGTAGACAAGTACTAATTTGATATGGTAAGAAGTATATAATACCTTTTTGTCCGGGGTACATTAAGGGGTAAATTGCGGCTCCCGCTCCTGACTTCTTTTGCAGGAGAGTCCACGTCAGTGGACTGTTTTATTTTATCTGCTTTCTTCTGTGTTTGCACTAAACAAGCTGACGCGGGTTAAACATCAACGGAACGACATGTCTTTTTTTACTTTTCGTGGCATTATTGATAATGTTTATCGTGTAAGTGCTAAATAGAGAATGGAATGAAAGCGCGCAATTTTTGTGACGTCGAAATCATGAAATCGTTAAAGGTCGAGAAGAGGTCTAGAAGGAATCAAGAGGCGATCGGGTGTGGTCGGATATCGGTCGAATAGATCTGGATAGCAGATCGAACATTGATCGGGTTGATCGAACAACGGTCGGATGTTGATCGAGAATAGGTCGACATGATCGGCCTTACTTATGATTCCCGACCAAGCTTGATTTCTACACGATCTTTACTCGACCTACACCCGATCGATTCCGGATCGTTTCTCGAGCGTCAAGATTCTCGATCTCCACTCGAATATTTTGGACGGTTTAACATTATCGGTTAGGCACACCGACCAATGGCAAACCTATTAGATCTAGGTAGAGCTCCCACGTGGGCCAAACAAGATAAGACCCCGATGCCCTGATCTCGGTACTTCGAGTTGATCTGATCGACAGTGGGAATCTAGCATAAACGAACTGTACGCCGACCGGATATTGCGATTGGATGTCAATAAAGCAGTGTTAAATTCGAAACATGGGTTGGTGAAATCTGATTTATATTGCAGTTTTCAACACCTTTCAGCTATGTGAGGTTTTATATCATATCAAGGAATGCGTTATTTACCTACTGGGATGCATCGAATGTCTGTCGTCGTTCAAACATTGCCGAATTCACTTGCAATCATGCAAATCCCATTTTGTCGTTTTCATACTCACCGATTTCATGATGATTGTTTGGCATTTAAGTGCATTTTCGTATGAATATTCAACATAAAGAAGCTTAAACACATATCTACTTTGCAAAAACGGTGACATACTGTCTGAGTCTCAGCTTTGTACACAATGCATTGTAAAGTATGCAAAGTGAACCATTTGAAAACAGTACGTCTCTAGCATGAAAGCAACACAATTATTAATGATCTGAGTACTACTTTCTGTACCGTTTTTTGTGAGTATCTATTTGGGATTCAAGACATATTTTGCAATATTTAATCATATGTCGACGACAAAATCTATGCGTTCTATTCATTCTCAATGTCAGGTTAACCAGACAGTAAATGTGTTGTTATTCGCTAAACATTTTTGTTGATTGCATACTTTTGTAAAAGTTGCTTCCCTTTGGTTTTTTACATTGGTACTTAGCTAAACGTTTCGCGGTAATTTTCACTGCATGTCGTTTATCAACGTATGTATTGTTAGTCAAATAAATGCTTTCCTGTCCTTCTTATTAATGTGCATTATTAATTGTTGTCTAAAGAAATAGTATATTTTGAACACACTTCTCGTCGTTTTCTCTTGTAAACATGTTCGTGTCGGAATCCCTGTAAATATTAAATTTACTGTTTTATTTTAAGCATGTGTGTAATAAGTAATTGCTTACTATTTGAAACATTTACTCGTATGATTTTTCTTTCTTTTTGTTGTAGTTTTTTACCATTCTACGCACATGGACAATGATGGTTATATCTACTCATGTATTAAATAAAAATAAAGTTATTATGTCTACATTCTATTTATAGCCTCCGTTCTGTGTCTTGAAAGTACAATTACTGTATTAAGCTTAATCTGCCATACATTAGCAATCACCTGTAAAATAAAAATAAAAAACACTTCATATCATCGCAGGAAACGTACAGAATCTTCACACGGCGTGGTACAGAACACATTCGGTTAATTGCAACACTTAGTACAATTCAGTATCAACTGCAAGAAGCGTACAGTCGGCTTATTTTAAGCTCCTCTTTAAATGACTTGTAATTTGCTAAAAATCGTGATTTATTATAGAACGCAATTCCAATGAGTTGTTATTTAGATAACAGCACAAATACAAACGCATGAAAACGAAGGAAACACGAAGAAAACCGGCTAAATTCCTATTTTTGTTCTTGTGTAACGCTGATCTTGCTACACACTGTTATGATTAAGAGGAAATTATAATGTCAAATGCTTATTTGAGTTATTCAGAATGATTTATATAGAACAGATAATTTGTCTGAAACAAGATACATAAAAATCCAACTGCATCCAATACAGTTCGTTTTTCCACTGTGGTTATAGTCACATGACAACTTATAACATATGTACATATTTACACAGTTTATAATAGCATTATGGATATAAACATAAACACGTATTGAACCTTACAAATAATGGGTTTGGACCTCAATTGATGATTCTAAATATTGGGACATATTCATGCGGAATTGTTTTTTCTGCTTCTGAAAATTGGGACAGCAAAAGATATTATTTTTAAGTGTCCAAACATATAGAGTAAGTACGGTAGTCTTAAAATGTTGTCCATTTATGACGATATAACACAGTATTGTGATTTCAACATTTTAAGAATGCAACACAAAGATTCGTTTTCGATGTGTTTATTATTGACTTGTCTTCCATATTTGAAAACCATCTATACCCTGGGAACTTGGCTTTCCTATGTGTTGGGACAATCCTAATGTTAAAATTAATTACTTATTACTCAATTGTATTTTCTGTCCCTTAATACTGAGCTACCATCAAATCGTTATTAAGTTATTTGTGTCTAAACGTTGCGCAGACTGATTAAATTGAGGTTTTGCGGATAAGTATTTGCTTATACAAGCAGCAAAATGAACGCCATTGGGAGAGGAGATGTTCATTTGGTCCATGATAGTGCACCATTTTTTATCTAATGGCAACACTAATAATTGGTAATAACTAAAAACTGCATTGTCAGTATTTATGCCCCTTATCATTGGGATATACCTTATTATTGGGACAAAAAGCACACATTAGTATACGTCTCTCAATACTTAAATACTGTATTTGTTTACAAGTGAAAGTAAGAATTAAGAACTAGTGCAATAAATGTATACATGTTTTAAATATTGTGTTTAACCCTATAAACTTTCAATAAGGAACGACATATATTTAATATGAAAACGGACAAAGAATACTAACCCACGTTTGTCCTATAAAATGCTCTTATCATCCAAAATACTTAACCTTACGTTTCAATATTATTTCAGTTATTGCTCAGTATGTTTTTGCATGATTGTGTTTGATGATAACTTGTATAACCTTTTAACGTTTAGGTGAGTCAATTATTCCGTGGAAAAATGTGAAGGTTACGTCAAATAAACAACCTTTAGCACCATCTTCTCAATGGGACATACAACACGTCGTAGATGGAAACACCGGAAATGGAGACAACTGCAATTGTTGCACGGCAATTCAAAGACCTGCCTATTTGCAGTTAAACTTGCAAAGACCTTATTTTCTCTCGCAAATCGTTATTCTGGGTCGCCAGGATATGAGTTAATATTTATTTTTACATATAATTATATTATTGCATATTTGCATATTTATGTATTGACTTGTTTTGGTAATTTCTAAAAAATATACAAAACAAAATTGAAATCATATGCATACATTTATTATATTTCAGAGCCTATCCAGTTTTCAAACATGACAGTGGCCGTTGCGTTTGCATCTGAATCATGGACAAATTATACAATCAGTTTTATTAATGATTCATACGCTAAAGTAGTGATTCAACCTCCAAAGGTAATTCAACTCATTAAAGTCGAAGGACAGGGCCACGATTATTACATGACCGTATGTGAGATACAGGCGTACCAGTATCAAGGTAAATTACTACTTCTTCATCTACTACTACTACTACTACTACTACTTCTACTACTACTACTACTACTACTACTACTACTACTACTACTACTACTATTACTACTACTACTACTACTAGTACTACTACTAGTACTACTACTACTACTACTACTACTACTACTACTACTACTACTACTACTACTCATGCCCGTGCGTGCGCGTAGTTAAAACATCGAAAATTACAAATAAGTCTTTAACATGAAAATTCGGTCGTATAAAAAAGCAACATGAGCATATGTAAATTTTATCATTCATATAAAATGTCGTGTTGAGAATGGAAAAAGAGGTAAAATAGGTTTTCAAAAGTATTCGTTAAAATGGCGACAAATCGTAGCAATGAAATCGAAAGTAGAAAGTATGCTCTATTTAATTAGGATGCGAAGGTAAAATTGTGACATCAATATTTTAAAAATAGATTAAGCTGCCCCGTATTTATATTTGTATCAACTTCTTGTTTTCTGTTCTGTTAGCATGTAGGTTTGTTTATAGTGCATTAGGACTTTCCGCTAAATTGCGTTACAAGTCTAAATTTAGTTGAAAATATAAATACAACGAGATATGTCTACCATTTGTTATTGACAGTCACATACAGCGCAGTGAAACAATTTGTAGCCTAAAGGTAGAGCGCAAAGTTACAAGTTCTTTTGATGAAAGATCGAATCCGGTAGTTCCATTATTTTTTGTCGAGTAAATAGTTATTTAATGCATTTGTGTTGCTTATAAACTTTATAACGTTAAAATGATTGGTTTGCAACACGTTTAAGCTGAAAAGCGTAAACACACGATGTATTAGATATGTTGCACTAAACAACACAGAAGCTCTTTCATAAAATTGCTGGTGACTTACATGGCAAGCAATTTAATCCCTAGAGTCCATTAGGGTCGCAACAAATGGCCCGGAGTTGGCGTCAGTGAAAATCCGTTTGACGCGCATTGGCACGCTCTGGCCCGCAGTTTTTAGCATGGCGCATAATAGCACCATACGACGAAAAATGAGAAAGGCTCCAAGTTTGTGCTCGTTTGCGCGATAACAGGTGTCTGTACAATTTAAAGATTGGGTACTTAGTGACACACTTTTATAATTTTACGAAGTTTGCGATGTTTTGGGGCGTATTGGCGACATAAAATGCTTAAATGCTGCCAGAGGTCGTCAAAATAGTCTTTCTTGGCTATATCCGCCGCTATATATAAACTGCCGATCCAGCGGAATGAATCACATAACGTCAGGTACAGCAAGTGTCCACGTCACCATAAACAATGACCAAGGACCAGTTATACTTCTTCTTCTTGTCAATGGTTCGCGTCCGTAGACTTGAGTGGTCTGCGCCACCCTGCAATATGCATGCGGTTGTTTTTTTCGGAAGTTTTCGTACATCGGTTCCAGTGCACGCCATATTCTGGACATTCGGCGCCTAATAATACCAAGTCCTCTTTTCAGTTCATCATACCCCATTTTGCCTCCGAGGATACAACACCGAAGCCATTTTTCTTGATGAAATTCATGTTAGTTTGGACAAAATTTTATTTTCCTGTAAAAAAGTGACAACATTCGGACTGAGTCTAAATTTATGTACATTTCAAACGACAGAGAAATCTAATTTTTGAAGGCAGACTTCACGTGTGGTAGGGAAATTGGTACACACCTCTGGACCGTCTTCTTGCTGGGGATGGAGCAAGGGACGGACCCACCTCTGGGTTTTCCTTCTTCACTTGCGCTTTTAGGCTAATTCTACCTTCTGGCGAGGAAGAAGTATAACTGGCTATAGATAATTGTTCATGTTGACGCGCACACTTGATGATCTATGATAAGTTCTCTAGATCAGATTATATATAGAGTCGGCCAAAAAGAAACTATTTTGACGACCTGTGTCACCATCTTGGCATTAAATGTTGCCAATATGCCCCAAAACATCGCAAACGTCGCAAAATGATAAAGTTTTGACGCTGAGTACCCAATCGCTCGATTGAACTGACGCGTTTTATCCCAGATGATCGCGCAAACTAGCATAAACTTGGTGCCATTTGGCGCGCGACAAAACGTTCACACTTTAAGCCGTATGGTGCCAGAAAGCGCTAAGTTCAAAACCACGGGCCAGTGCGTGCCAACGCGCGTCAATCGGATTTATACGGACGGCAACAATACCACTTTTCGCGGCCCTTATTGACTCTAGGCACAACGCCTGTTTGCGATAAGCTAAGTATCACATGATGCGAGTGTATCTACAAATTCAGGATTGGAAAGGAAATACACTTAACCCACTAGGTGAGGTGGGAAATTGTTGAAAATTATTTTCCAATCACTAAGGACAAAAGCCATGCCCCTACCGAGCTGATCATCTTTATTTTTTAGCCTCAAACAGCTTTTTAATGTTCTTTCGATGCAATAATTTAAATCTAGGACCTAAAAGGTACATGGTGGTGCTAAAAAGAGAAGGGTGGAAAACGAATCCAGTGTGATGATATTTTCCAAATTTGCTAAATCCTGCGTTGTTTGGAGTCCAGTGCTTTTAAGATTTTTAAGCATAGTTTATTTATTGTCGTTGAGTACTTGCAAAAATATACGGCGTCTCAAAAGATATTCAACATGTCTGTGTTGACCAGCCCAGAGGGGCAGCAGGGGGGGGGGCCGAACAGGAGCAGGTTGCAGCACTTTAAATGTCAGAATAGAAAACAACATGAACATATAGAAGTATAATGTAAATAATAGAAATATCATGCTTCAATAACTGATGGCTTTTAGAAACCCTCATCTTTATTTCTCATTTTCAAAAATTTATCCCCAAATATTCATGTTATTTTTTAAATTAAATCATCTCGATGCATTTTTATAATTTCAAAGCAATACTTTGAAACTATTATTTAAATATTTATTAATAGTGATATAGGGAGCAGATTCCAGACATTACCAGTTTTGTTTATCACTTTTCGAGGTTTTTCTCCAAAACTCTGGATTTTGCGCGATGATTCAGCGGTGTATTTTTAGTATGTCAAACGAATTGTATCAATGGTCACCTTTCAAGCAAAATCTCTAGTAAATCACCTTTAAAAAAAAATGTTTTCATATTTTCTACAAGGATATTTACTAGAAACATATCATCTTTTTTTATAACACGTTATGTTCAATATGAAAAAATAATATTAGGCTATTTAACAGCGTTCTGTACAATAGGGTGATTTATAGAGAATAACAGGTTACTGCCTGGTCTTGCGTAATATATCAGCTGAGGCTTAGAATAATTTTTCGTGCCGAACCTGATATATTACACAAGACCAGGCAGTAACCTGTTTTTCTATTTATCATACAACATTTTTCGTAAAATATCAACACACGAGCTGATTTTTATATATTTAAAAACTAAGGGTGGCGCTGATTTTACTGAGCCAACTTTTTCACGTTCACGTACATGTAGTTATGGATTTCTAAAAGTTGACTCAATAATACCTTATTATTAACATTTCGTAATGATACGTGAACTGTTTTCACTACGAATACATAGATTACACGCATGCTCATTCATAAAATACTGAAAATGCGAACTGAAATGGATTGCAACGATCAATTTGTGTATTGAAATTGACATTTCCAAGATTGTGTCAATATTGATAGTATTTGACTATAGTGTGTTTAATTGTTGGTAATAACGTTTTTGGTTCAGCATAAACTGATGCTGTGTACTGACTTTTAGTGCATTTATTATGAATGTATTGAAATAAATTTGTATGGATGATTTATTGTGTTCCATAGTAGACGTCATATCACTACCAAAGTGCGGGTTTATGTAATTTAAAAAAACAACCTTTTTGTGATTTATGACGATTAAAAAAATTACTATATAATTTCTTGGTATCAACTTGTTTGTTTTGTTGAATCTGAATCATTTTTACTGAAACTGTTGACTTTATAGTTGATTCTGAATAATATGACGTACCTCCAAACATTGACTGATATAAACGCTAGTGACCTGTATATCAGACATCTTTATATCAGGCCGATATCAGCATAGTGGTATGATAAATTATCTGGACGAGTACACAGCTGACACACCATATTGGATGAGCCGATAGGTGAGTCCAATGCCAGTATGTCAGCTGCAAACGAGTCCAAGTGTAGCATGGTATTGTACAGGACGCTGTTAAATCATCTTTATATTATGAACCTATTTAAAGTTTGTATTATTTGCATGATGTGCTTACTAGTTACACTAAACCACACAGTCCGCGGAACAGTTTGCGCGTTCACAATTTACTGTCGCTCGACGTTATAAATAATTTGCAAACATATATGTTTTTCTTTTATCCTGTCACATGCACTACATGCAAGCTAAGTCTAACTATTTTCACATGTATCTGCTTCAACAGCCTTTCGTACTAAAGAATATTTCACAGAAAGCGACCTTGACCTTTTAATAATTGTAAACACTGGAGCTATATTTAGACGTGTCATGATTAAAAGGTGACGTGATCAATAGGACGTTTCTGCAGCGCGCTAGTTTAAATCAGATATAAGTTGTTGATTGCAATAGTATACAGTTATTTGAAAGTGTTTCGTCTATATTTAGAACTAGAATAACGCAATGCATGAGTGATGTAATCTTTAAAAAAAAAAGATAGTGACGACAGAAGTCAGTTTTCACTGGACTCCAGGATTGTTAAGTGTCAAGTTGCAACTTGCACGTTTTATTTATGTACGGGTAGCGTTACAAAGATTAAATAAACCATGTATTGTTAAATGTAATAATTACTTCGGAAGGTGATATTCATAATCGGACGCATGTAAGAAAATGGGAGACAAATGTACATTTACGCAAAGCATACAGCATGTTCTGACCAGAAAGGCGATTTCGAACAAAAATTATTTTTCTGGTTAGCACGGTTTAACAACAAAAACTACACTGAGTTTCCTGGATATATGAACAGGAAATGCAATAATCGTTGCTGGATTTTAAAATAATTTTTCGAAGCAGTGGATTACAGTCAGCAGTGGGGTCAAACTCCTCGCAGCGGTTAACAATTGATCTTGAGCTATGCTCGGAACCAGTTAAATCTCTGCGCGGAGGTTGCATTGAGGTAACATTAATAGCTGCATATTCGTTCACTTTCGGCTTTCGGATTACTCGGACATTATCGCATGTTTTTCCTAAAACCGTCCAATACGAAAATTATTGTACGCAGGCGCGTCCAATATGGTGAATTATTATATGACCTATAAATAGACACTATCCCATTGGCCCAGACAGCCATCGGCAAGCAAACATAAATGCCATATTCACTGGCCTAAACTGATGTTCACTGGGATAAAAATAGAATTCAGCTTATATTCAATGACCTAAAACGGCATTTTCTGAAAATGAGCAATTCAATTGTGGTTTCCAGCTCACTGTTTAAATTGTTTTAGATACTCACAAAGATAACGGAACCAATGAACATTTTATGTTCAGTGACTACAATTGTCAACACAAACAGACGATTTTACTGTAATATGTTACATTTATGACTTAATTACTTGACCATAAGGATAAGCATACTTCGTTATTATGTATAGTTTTCGGATATTGTGATATATTGGAATAAATACATGAACTTCTTTCTTTGATGGAACTGGAAGAAAAAATAACGTTAATCAATATTTACTAACAAAATAACAGTTTCCTTGAATTAAAAGTGCCATATAATAAAACAATTGTTGACTAGGGAGCCAGTGAATATGATCTGATATTCACTGGTAGAAAATCATATATGACATTCAACCAGTGAATATCAGATGATAATCACTGGCTCGCTAGTCAATAATTATATAATATTGGACGGTCACGAGTTACGAATGACGACAGATGATTGGAGGATAAAAATATGTATATAATAATGTTCTAAAACAAAACTGGAAACACGTCGAATGGGTTAAAATAATGCAATTATTTGAAATATGCCGACCGGTGTCGCCACGCTCATCACTTGACATTATTTATATATAATAATGTTCTATATAAATAATAGTCCACGACTAGGTATGCACTAATTCTAAGATTTACATGTAAATGTAAAACTCTAATTGAAAAGACCGATTAGATTTAAAGTGGTGTTGCAGAAAACCGATTCATCTTATATTGTAATGGCTATTGTTGTATTGTTAAATTATATTTCATTTATGCTGCATCGATAAAAAATTATAATGCATTTGCTACTTCTTAATATCAAATATTGTTTAAGATTTTCCAGATAATCGTCTATTCGGACAGCCATCACAGTCTACTGCATACACAAACGAAAACGTAGAATGTATTGCTTCTAATGCGTTTAAAGACGAAACTGATGACAACACCGGAAACTTGTGCACAAAATGCAGTATCGCAACAGGTCAAAGGCCTTGGTGGCAGGTAGATTTAGGTACCATGTTTCCAATACAGGCAATACGCGTAGTTGGACGAACAGGTACACTTTAAGTTTATATAATTTATTTTAATCGAAAATTACCAATGCGTGGTATTATCATTTGTTTGGTCTTTATGTCTGCATTGAGTTTAAACTCAACATTTGCCTTATAGGTCATGACGAGCAAACACAGTTTCTAATTGCTTCTACAAGCAACAAATCAATGTTGGACAGTTTTACGGGTCAAGCGTTGAATATTGCTTCACAGGAAAAGGGACTTTATTTGACATTTCATCCTCCACATGTTGCGCGCTACTTGCAAATAAGTACGACAAATACTATGTACATGTCGCTTTGCATAGTCGAGATTTTGCAAGGTACGTACATGAAAATAACTTGAATTAATCGTTTGTGAAACAACATTGTTAAGCATACCCAACTTTCATTCCGGTCCACTTTGTCTAATCGATTTTTATCGGTAAACGGAAAATTACATGGAGAAGACAAGAACATGTTAAATATCTTTGAACGCAAACACGACGTAATTCTAAAGTCTCGCTTAGGTCCCAACGGTTTTAGAAAATATGATCTTTTGCCGATCTAGTGATGTGTTTTGACAATAAATAAAAAAAAAAAATGTTGATCCTTTTTTAAGTTAAATAAACACAACCTCTATCAATATAAAAAATAAATAAAATGAAGGAATTTTTTGGTGGGTTGTGTTATTTTTTCTTAATTTGTATCGTTCCTGATACATGCATCGCTTAGGTTCCAACGGATCGAATATTTATAATGATTAAGTTTTGTATCTTTGTAATTTATTTTAAAATAAACAAAGATTCGTTTGTTCCTTTTAAAATTAAAGTTTGAAAATGCATTTACATTGTGTTCAGTTTTACACATTGTTAAGGTTTTATGGCATCTGCCGCGGCTTATCTGATGAAAAGTCCCTGGGTGCGTACGGGTCTTATCGTGGTATCTCTCCAAGATAGTAATACAAAGGATGCGTTTGGTGACACAGAGAAATACTGGATGTTTTTGTTATAAATCAAGTTATAGTTTTTATACGAACATATTTAGTACGTGACAGTTGAAATATGTTAAACAGTTCTTTATCCATTGATATAAAAACAGCGAATATAATATTATCTGGATGACGTCTTCGTTATGTTTTTAGTTCATTAGATCAGGGAAATGCATATCTCGGACAAACTGATCGGACATTAATGAACCATTTATGATTATAAAAGTAAAATTGTTCATAAAGTAGTAGATTTATATCTTTTTTATTAGATCGTATTTTTAAATTTCAAATTGTCCAATATTTATTACCATATTTAAAGTAATTGTGGAAACTGTAAACTGGGTAAAACTTTACAATAAAGTTATGCTTTTAAAATGAATTTAACAAAGAATATATTTATATTTGCAAATATTTATAATATGTATATATTTATTACATAATATGGTTTGGTACGTCTCCGCACTATGTAAACGTGCGTGAAGAAATGTGTTTTTAACTCAAGTAATCTCGATATTTTCCAGTATAATGGATATTTAAACTTTCCTGACTGTAAGAATCAGAAACCTCTCTTACCGATCGTCTATTAACAGATTGTCGACCACAAAGCAATACATTGTAACACAGCAGGGGTTGGGCGACTTCCTGTTATCAGATATATGATGAGGGGTTGCGAGTTCAGTCAACCGCGCTATCTTCGTTTAAGGGGTCATGTTGTGCAAGTCATCTCCCTTATAGACCGGAATGAAAGTTGGAAATGTCATACATGAAATTAATAATAGCATATCTTTAAAATAGGTTTTATTGAATTTACATGAACAATTCGTATTTCCCTTAAATTCAGATCAATCCATTTATTAACGACTGTCAGTCAATGTTATATTGTACTAATATTTGCTGTTAATTTGAAATGTTATTTTGTCCAGTACTGTTACTACAATCAATTTGGATATGTGTTAAATATAAACTCTAAACGATATTGTATTCGTTATAAAAATATTAATCAATTGTATTTCGAAACTTACACATATTTCTGAAAGACTTAACTTGATAAATGAGAATAATAAAGTCTTACATATAAGTAGAGCGATTTATGAGCAAACCCGTCGATTTGTAATAGTCGATTTGCAATTGTGCAGTCACTTAATGTTGTAAAATGATATATGTGGCGATTTATTTGTGTCGTTTTACTTAAATGCATTTTGGTAGAGGACAGAACAGAAGATTCTGATTAACATTGATATATAATTGTTACATATAATTTGCGTAATTATGCTGCACAAACTAATTTGCTAACGCTTTTATTTTATGCGCATTCATGCGGTGTCAATAAGAGTTTCAGACCCCATTCTTTGGTCATTGCGATCATTAATTTCATCTGAAAGTTCGACCAAATACTCGTTCAAATTAAATTCGAATTTGTACAAAAGGAACATCTCCATCCTGACTCTTTTTTAAGTTATATTACATAATGTTCTAACAAACGGGCGTCGCGTTATCTATTAAAAGTGCTACTATTGCGCCTTTTCAAGAAAACGGCGGCACCGCCATTGGCCTGTCAATACTTTCCTGAATATATTATAAATATATATTCGGCCCATCATTCATGATGTTCTGTGGCTTTGTGTACTGTGTAGAAAGTAATAACTATTACTTATGATATTGGAAGAAGGGTTTTCAATAGTGCAGCATTCAAGCTATAGAATATTTGAGGGCGAATAGCCTAGTGATATAATGCTCGTAACAACGACTTAACTTCGGCAGATTTTGAGTCCCATCAATTTCGTTTAGTTTTGTTTGTTTGATCAAAAATCATAAGATTTTTCTTTACACAAATGTGTTAAGTATGTTTTGTTTTTGCTGTCGGTGGTGATGTTTTTTGTTTGTTTCTATCTTATTAATTTGTTTATTGTCGATAAATAATTATTTTATAAAATAACAAGTTAACAACAAAATCACAGAAGAGAGTCTTTGTCATTAGTCTTCCGAGTCAGTCTCTGTGGCGCTGACCTCTCTGCGATTCGAACCCGGACCGCTCGGTTAACAGCCGATATACTTTATCTTTAAACCAAAAGGCCTCTCTCACGGACCATACAGACATTGACAGTTTAGAAAATGGGGACACTATCATCGCTGCATTCCGCATGTGCATGCGTGTGTGTTTGTGCTTGCATGTGTTTTTATATTTTACACTGTTATTAGTGAGAATTGTTTTTATTAATATATTCATTCCAAACACTCTTTATTATTTACCAAAATGAAACGTGAACGTCAGCTTTAAAATATATAGAAACATTCCTAAAAGGCAGATAACATGAACTCTGTGAATTCAATTGACCATAGAATGTGTTGTTGTGAATTATTTGTGGGAATAATAGTAATGTTCGTGTGCGCCTATGTAATATCCGTCTGACCATGTCATTTTCAGAATGCGAACCTGGAATATACGGCTTGCATTGTAACCATTCGTGCAGTCATTTCTGTCTTAATCCGCGAACCTGCAAGATGGACGGAACATGCATAGGTGGATGTCTACCTGGATTTGACTTCAAAAAGGATATGACGTGCAATTCAGGTATGCAAGAGTCTCATGTAAAATGCTATATTGCTTCTGATTTCTGGAAGACTTATGGAAATCTTTCATACATTACTAATTGTTAACATACAGGCTATTTTTATGAAAATAATGCGCATGCTTGATGACATGAATGCAGTAAATGAATGTAAATATGACGTACAAATGGATCGCTGTTTTTAAATGATGTGTCACTTCCCCGTATAATGTTCAATAATTATTTCAATCTTTATTATCTATTGACAATCGCAAATTATACTTTGTGTATTATTTTGTTTACAAAATTCAATATTGTTTTATATGTAATTATTAGTTATGTAATCATTAATCATATTTTAATCTTATAGAATGTGACAATGGCACATATGGGGTTAATTGTTCACAGCCATGTAGTATACATTGT
Source organism: Congeria kusceri (assembly GCA_027627225.1). Taxonomy (NCBI): domain Eukaryota; kingdom Metazoa; phylum Mollusca; class Bivalvia; order Myida; family Dreissenidae; genus Congeria; species Congeria kusceri. Next base: position 62,438,956 of record CM051025.1, on the reverse strand, counting down.
TCGGATCAATTGTCGTGTGACAAATTCAATGGAACATGTTTTGGAGGATGCCGTCCAGGATTTGACTTCAATAAAAATGCGACGTGTACTGTGGGTGGGTTCATTTTTTGCGTTTCATTATACAGTTATTTCTCTTAACAATCTACCGTTAATTGACGATATTTTATTTATGATGACGTACTAATTTCTTTTTAGATTCACTTCATACTTCAATACTAACAAACAACTATACAAGCTGAAAACAACGCTATTTCAGTGACATCTGTGTGCTAGACTATTGCTATCACTATACTTCATTCCTATCAAAATGATACTAAAATATTGTATTTTCAACCTGTTCAGAATGCTCACCTGGGACCTTCGGTTTTGAATGTAAGCATATGTGCAGTGGTTACTGCCACAATTCACACGCCTGTAACACAACAGACGGATCATGTTTTGGGGGATGTATTCCAGGATATGATTTCGACAAAAATTCAACGTGCAGTTTAGGTATTTAAATTTTAAAATGCGTTTGAATTTTTGCAAAAGGCAGTTTCAACGATCGCTATAAGTAACGTATTCAATATATGCAAACGTTAAGATACGTTTGCAAACATACTTAAACGCTAAACTAGTTAGTAGTTAATTAATATTAAGTAAGACAAATAATGTTTAGATATAGTATATATGTATGTTGGCCTGTAAAGGTAAATTAAAACGTTGTATTACAACGTTGCATTGTAGCCGGAGAAGTAAATTGTTCTATACTTATAGAATGTAACAGAGGCACCTATGGAATCAACTGTTCCCAGAAATGCAGTCAAAATTGTTCAGATCCATTGTGGTGCGACAAATTCAATGGGACATGTTTTGGAGGCTGCCGTCCAGGATTTGACTTTAATAAAAATGCTACGTGTAATGTGGGTAGGTTTACTATCAATTCATTATGTTATCTTAAATGGGCTAGTTTCGATAGGTAATACAATGTGTTGTTTTTTACATTTAATCAAATAGTCGTCATAAACATCAGTCGGAAAACTAATATACTCCACACTCTCATGTATGGTCAAGTGTAAAAATAAGTTATTAATATTTAACGAAGGTTGACCTGTTATACATTATTTTAAAAACTGCTTTCCGTTTATTTGCATAATTATAAATATGACTCCTAATAATTAGTTATGTTGTGAACCGTTCACTTACTTATGAGGATTTCTTATGCAAAATGTTTATACGTAATTTATATCTTCGGATTAATTTTAGAATGCGAATCTGGAATGTTCGGGGACAACTGTGCTTATACCTGCAACGCACTTTGCCAAAATCCTAAACTGTGTAACAAAACAGACGGAACCTGCAGTGGCGGATGCCGTTTTGGATATGACTTTGAGAAAAATACAACGTGCCATCTAGGTACTCGCAATGAAATTTAGTCGTTATTAATTACAACTGTTTTATTAATAAATATATTTTGTACATCTGAAACACGTGCGCCCTTATACGAATACTCCTGCAGACCAAGGTTATAACCTCGCCGGACTTGGTTAGTTTATCAATTTAAATGAATTTGTTTGTTACATATAAGGACGCGTACTGAACATAGTTGAACGCATTTTATCTGGGAATATTCTTGATTGGTTATTGGCCAAACTATTTGAAAGTGGTTATCCGAATCACCTTTTTCAGGGATAGGGAGGAAAATAGCCCTTGACAATTTCAATATATGTTGTCATTACGTTAGTGTATCATGGCGGCGGTCAGCGCTGCCCGATAGCCTTTAAATTAACAAAGTCATGCCTGAATACAAATATATTTAAATAATATACAATAATATTGCTTTGTACAAAGTATATGTTAAAGAAACGCACGTTGGTAACTATATATTTCTTCGAATGTAAATCAATGGACATAATTTAACGACTCTGTACACATATATCGTATTGAATGAATGAATATTTATTGATTGAAACAGAATGCGACGAAGGCAAATACGGCTTAAATTGCACACGGTCCTGCAGCAAACAATGTTTTGACTCGTGTAACAAAACAGACGGAACCTGCATAGGAGGATGCCTTCCTGGCTATGACTTCAAAATAAACACGACTTGTAATGAAGGTACTTCTTTAATAATCATAATTAAATGGCATTGGTATTTCAGTGAAGTATTTGTAGTGGTCACTGAAAAATGCATTTCACAAAATTTACACTGAAATCAACACATTGTCTATGTTCAATGTTTTTTGCAAAATATTAAAGTCATGAGTTGGCCCGCGTTGAGCATCGACAAGTTTGAGATACCCTGCGACGTCATAGCTGTGTGCATATTGTGTCACAATTGATTGTTAAATTTTTATTCATTGTAATGCATATACAACTTTTTTTACAATTCTGCCTCGTAACTACTATGTTTTGTAAGGTCACCTGTTGTATGTTATTGCTTTAGCAATCAATATTGACCTGTACCTTTTCATAGCAAAAGTTAATAAATAGCACGTAGCTCCGCATAACTCAGATTTAAACTATCAACTGGTATCACATCACTCCATGCGCAGTTAAATTGAATTCGATATGATCGCTTTTGCTTTATTTCACTTCATGTAAGCAACTTTACATGCATGTGTATGTATTAGCTGAGGAAGGTTCTGGAGCGTTTAGTTGTTATAAATTTGAATTAATTACGCGTGGTATGCTAACAACATAAATAATGCGTACTCGGTACATTATTTTGTATTTTAGTTTATGATAAGTGTGGACATTATGACTAATTATACCACAGTGATGTGATATATGCCTATATAGCAGACTCATGTGTATCATACAGTTATATTTTATAACAATACTCGTCGTGTAAACGTAGTTGTTAATTTTCCCTGTTTTAATTCTTTAAATTAACTACTGATTATTGAAAAATATTAAATGTCAAAAGTATTGTAATAATACCAGGATACATTTATGCACTGCGAGACATTAAACTGCATAGCTATTAGTTGTGTAATTGCGTAGTGCACGCTGGTATAAATGAAGTTGCTTGGGCTCGTTTAACTCAAATATCAAACGTAAATCTCAGTACTATGGTACTTACTTTTTCTCTATTTCCATATTACAAAATAAGAATGAGATGTGGCAATTCGTGTAGATAATATGCGTCAATTTTATGACAGTACACGAATATAAATATATAAAGTGTGTGTGTGCATAAAACTTCTCCCAATTACATGATCGAATTTTGTCTCTGAAACAACTGTCACTTTGTATATCAATATAAAACACTACTGTTTCAGCGAGTTAATATTGTACATGTACAACTGTTATGTTCAGACTGTGACCTATCGGATTCAAGCATTACAGCTTTGCTAAGTATTAAAACCATGTCTTCAACTTTGTCTGACTACCTCTTATTATAGTCACTCTATCTTTATCTACAACATCAGTTTCTAAATCTCATTGTATCGATCATTTACGTATAGCTATTTTTTTTTATCCAAATAATTAAAATACGTCACTAATTAATGAGTAGGGGTTTGTGCTTATATAATACGTATCAAAAACTTTAATTAAATTCATTTTAATTTAAAAGTTATTCAATATTGTTTCAATTACACCTTAAAGTGAGATAATTGATGTAGATGCTTTTATTTATCAACATGCTAATGACCACCTACTCTCAATATGATTGCGATTATAAATTAGAAAACAAAACATTACCTACACGCACTGAATATAACTCCAACTTTCTGTAATTTACGCTCGAGTGCATTTATAACGAATATCGATTGCCAGTTGCAGTTACAAAGCGTTCTATAGTTCATTCTTTTGATATATGCCACTAGCTTGTGCCAGTCATAAGTTTGGTCAAGATTGTAACAGCACATGCTACTGCCACAATGGTGAGAATTGCAACAATTTCAACGGAAGATGCCCAAGACCAGACATTTGCGAGACAGGTTGGCAAGGGGACAGTTGCTCAGAATGTAACTATTGTTTATTGTATTTATCAGTTTGCAAACTTGTTTACGTACAAATCTGTATCTCTCTTTTTTGCAAATTCATGCGCCAATCTTCACTTTATGCTGTTTTTGGGGGGTATTTATTCCCTCCGTCAGAAGAACAGAACTCAATAATACTTTATTACTGGTAATGCCACTTTTAGTGCATTCATGTTTTATTTCCGTTGTTGCGTCTGTTTTTCGTGTGTCTGTGTGATAGCAGCCTTACAACATAAACGTAAATGGGTGGCCGGGCTGTAATTTCAGCACAGGTTTATACTCGATCAGACTTAAAACTACGCGTTCTTTTTGTTCGTCCATATTTTGTACAAAATCAAAACCATGATACAAATCGTCGGGTTTAATCGTAAGTGATCACACATCATAAGAGAAAACAATATGTTCACGAGGATGCTTATTTAATTATTCATTTTTACCCAGTTTGTAATCCTGGATATTTTGGGATCAACTGCTCGTCGCTTTGCCAATGTAAAGATGGTTTGCCTTGTAATGTCAGCTTTGGCTACTGTCCTGAAAACTATTGTGCACCTGGATGGAAGGGTGACAACTGCAGTATAGGTAACAATAAACTAGTATTTAACTCGCATATCATTTATTCATATATAACTATTTAGACTATTTGAAATAGTTTTATACACATAAACAACTTTTGAAGACATGAATAGTTTTTCTTTGTATTAAATGTGCATTAAATGATGCAATAGAAATCTATTTTATTAACACTGTACAATAAGTATAATATAAGAAAATGTTGCGTATTCTTTGCTAATATTTAACAGTTTGCTTTATTGACGAAAATAAATGGTGTATTGTTCCACATTTTCAATGGTAATTATCACTTAGCGACATCTATTGTTCAATGTTAGACTTTTTCAACATCGTTATACCAGTGTTTAGATTTTGTATTTTTAACAAGCATCTTGTCCTTAGTATAGTTATTGCAAATTTGTATGTAACCAATCGATAATTTATATTGCATTTAACAGCATGTCCGTCGACATTTTATGGTGATAACTGCTCCGAGGCCTGCAACTGTGAACATTGTGACAACGTAAATGGATCCTGTGCCGTCTTCTCGACCAGTTGTTTCAACGGCTTTACAATGAAAGATGGATTTTGCAAAAGCATGTATCAAATAAAAACGCTTTAATTTCCATATATGTCTTCTTATATTGTATGCATTTCATTTTCGAAGACCGTATATTAACATACAGTTTAGAACAATAACGTGTTAATAGTTATATTGCATTAAAATCTCCAGATATTAAGAAAAAGGTATTATTTAAACGTACATCGTTGTCATAGAGGTGGGGTTGATTACATTAATGAATCAATATATATTTATTTGCTTACATTAAAATGCAATACAATCTTATTATAAAGGTGGTGATTGTAATGTCAGTATTTTAGTTTTGTTTGAACAGAGTGCAAATCGGGCTTTTATGGGGTGAACTGTTCATTGGAGTGTCACTGTGACAAATGTCATAATGTCAATGGATCATGTGCCTTGTTTTTATCGCAATGCCATGACGGGTTTCATCTAGAAAATGAAGTGTGTAAAGGTATGTATACCCTAAAGTATTACCAGTTATATTGAATTGATTTCAATCATAAAGCTTACAATATTAGTGACAGATAGAACATTAAAAGACAACGTAAAATACTAATGAACTAACTACAATTAGCAATTGTACTATCAGATATAACTCTTCCTGAAGTGTAATAATAACGTGCCAAAACAGTTGGTGTTTGTATACCATATTCTACCAGAAATTAGTTATTCATTGTATTTATACTTACAGCTGATGAAGGTGAGAGCTCACCAGCTGCTGCAGTAGGTGGTGGTGTGGGGGCTGCAGTTGCTGTTATTGTGGCTGTTGCTGTAGTGATTATCCTTAAAAAGAGAGGCACATTTCAATGTAAGCATACACATCTTATATACATGTTTCTGTTTTGTGAAATGACCTAATTGCATGATTATTTGGAATGTGTTAATGAATAAACCAATGCTCAGAATCAAAATTTAGAACAACGCGTTTTATTCATGTTTTATATATGTTTCAAATATATTTCAGGAGACACGAAGACAAAAATTACACCGCAGAAATGACTGACTTGTCTCTAAAGAATTCGCATGTTTCAACTGCGCTAGATAATACGGCGTATTCAGATTCGGGGAATAAAGTTTATGAAAGTATGTATTTTAAATGGTTATATTAAAATTTTAAACTGCATGCAAGTACAAATAATAAGGACTATACTACACTATATTACACTAATCCTACTACATTTCAGACTTCGATAGCGACTACTATAGTTTCAAGTCGGTCATACCAGGAATCAAAGTGCATTTATTGTGGGACTATATTAATGAGAAAACCAGCTCTGGGTCATCGTATTTTGCGGATGAATTTGCAGTACGTTGACACAATCATTATAACATTTTTTCTTTATTTAAATTTAAGATACATTGTTTACATGTATATATACATATTCATGTGTGTTTTGATTTATACCGAGTAGAAAAAACGCGTAATTCTGAAATACAACAGAAGATATAAATGCAAATTGAAGTGACCAATAAAGGCAAAATATTTAAATCGTGATTTCAATTTACTGATACAAAACGTGGTCAGTAGGGATTATATACATGAAGAAATTTTATTTGTGTTTGTAGAAATTACCCACTGGATTGATACACAAACACGAGGTTGCTGCAGCAATAGAAAACAGAGGCAAAAATCGATACAAGGAGATGTTTGCATGTAGGGAGCGATTTTGTTTTAGGCTACCAATGAATTATTAAAAATGAAAACGCATGAATGCTTATGTAGTAATTCTGAATGCTAATAAAAGCAAAAGTCCTATTTGATACCGAGAGGTGTACTCGTATGCGTGTGTGGCACGATTTTATTTTTAAACAAACAATGAACTAAGAAAACTGAATTGGTAAATGTATAAATTATACGAATCCTTATGTTAAATGTTGTCTGTGCGAAACATATAGTCAGGTGTAATGTCAATGTGGTCTGATTGTAAAAGTACATTACCGGGTCGTTCAAATAATAGTCTGCTACCGTTATAAATGGGTACTTGGTTAAATTATAGCAATTTCGGATTATAAGTATGTCGTTTTAAAGGTAAATCTGTTTAATATATACTTTGCGGACAAAGGTACGTCCTCTTATAATGAACTAATTCACATTTTACGGTAACTGACTACATGAATTGCCAATATTATTGACTGTTATTTTCGGCATGGATAATATACTGTGTACACAACATAAAGTGCATATACATTTGTAGATGACCATTCGCGTGTGCCTTTGACGAAGGACAATCCGACCGACTCTGAATACATAAATGCCTGCTACATTCATGTAAACATTCATATTTGTTTGCTTTTATCAACGTATATTAACTATATCAATAATATATAGGAACAACTAATAAACACATTTTTTCATTATCTTTAGTGATTATATGACATATATGACATATAGTTAAGCAGTAAAACACTCTGGCAATCTAATTTCTGACATGCTAATTGTCTTGTTATAGGGATTCGAAAAGTTGAACAAATTTATAGCATCTCAAGGTACGTATTTCACTTATTTATCAATTCCTGTGCCGAATTATTATCATATTGCAACGACAAATGCTTATATATGAGTATATATATATATATATATATATATATATATATATATATATATATGTTTATATGTGTAACGTTGTAGATGTATGTTAATTGCGTGTCAAAATTAAGTATATTTGAATACGTATCATGTGCTTATGGCAGGACCGACAGAGAAAATGATCGATGATTTCTGGCGCATGATATGGCAACAGCGCGTGGAGAAGATCGCTATGCTAACGAATCTTATCGAACTGGGAACGGTATTTTTAGTTAATAACTAATGCTTCCGTATCTGTCGATACTTTATTTAATTCTTCTACTTCTTCTTTTGCTTTATCACCATCATCTTTATCGTGGTCGTTATCGTCATCATCATCTTCATCTTCATAATATATTTCTTATTCTCATTGTTATTATTACGGCTCTCACAAACTTGCATTACCTTTCTGTCGGTATGGAATATCTGTGACATGCTTACATGCAACTTTGACAAATTGTTCAGTTGTATTTGTTTAGTTTTTACATCCACTGACCAAATGCCACATAGTTTATGTGATGGAAGTTAGTCCGTCAAGTGTCTGTGTGTGTGTATTCGTCAGTTCGTCCGTGAACTCTTAAAACATATCATAAACAACTTGTCGGTATTCAAAAAAATCCACTAAACCTATCCTTGGTTGCAGCTGATTTGAATTAGGTCCTATCGTTCCGGATTTTTGCATACATGTAATAAGGCCACAAATGCTTAACATACATTATTTCGTAAATTGTACATAACCAGTCTGAAACTACCCGTGATATTTGGTTTGTAGCGTTGACTTATGGTTTTTAACCAACCAATGGCTTCGCCATTTTCTTGTCCAGAATAATTTAACCTAAAAGGACCTAAGCATTTTAATTTTTCTATGTAGCATTGCTACTGTTCGAAAACTGTTAATTTAAAAGTGACCCTTACTGTCTAATACTAGACATAGCCTGGGCCAGTAGAGAATAAATCCATAAAGTTAAAATATCGGGGAGCATTTGTCAGTTTTACTGATATTCATATACATTTTTTCACCACAATATACTTTTCTACGATTATTGTTAAATGTTCAAATGAACAACTCCAAGATACATTGCAATTCTTTATTTGTATTTCAGTTAAAGTGTCTTCAGTACTGGCCAGATGAACTTAACGGTGTTAGTACCTTCGGCGATGTGAATGTCAAGTTAACTGGAATTGAGGAAACATTCGACTACAATATCCGAACGTTAAACATCAATAAGGTTCGCAAATATTAACTTTCACTGTTCTGATTAGTTTTAAGTTGCTATATTTTAACATGTGTTATTGCAGTTAGTAATGTATAGGTTCTTGTCTTGTACATGCGCAAAATGCTACGTATTTTCTATTACCAGGGCAAAGACACAAGACGTGTGAAACAGTTTCATTTCAAGACATGGCCTGATAAAGATGTTCCCGACACAACCTGGTGTCTTCTGGATTTCTGGAGGGCAGTCGACACAGACGATTCTAATAATACCTCACCAATTGTTGTCCATTGCAGGTTCTTAGTTACTTTAATTATACTAAACACTAAATTGGCGCTGGTTACGATACTTCGTAATATTATTAACATTTGCTTGATCTATAATTGCACTGATTGAAGTATGAGTGCTCCAGTAGTTGAAACAACATAAAGTCATAATATGTCTGAGTGGTTTCAGAACACTGGTAGTTTGGTTTATTACAACAGTGCTGGAGTTGGTCGCACGGGGACATTTATCGCACTTGATAATCTGATCACACAGGGAAGAATGGAAGGTTCTGTCAGGCCTTTTCACATGGTCGAAGCACTGAGACAACAGAGGGTCAGCATGGTTCAAACAAAGGTAGGGTCTTTATCGGTTCTCCAATATACGTCAATACATTATATATACACTATAAATGAATCATCGATGTGTTTGCTTAAATCACATCTAACAGAGCAATGTTTAAATGTATTTAGGACCAGTATGTGTATCTTCACGAAGCCATGGCTGAGGCTCTCCTGATGGGGACACACCATGTGCTGACAAGACAGTTTCAAGGCGTCTACAACTACATGATGGGCAAAGAGAAAGGATCCAAGACTACGAGGCTGGACGAGCAATTTCATGTAAGAGAATTGAGATGAATTGTTGGTATACAATTTCCTAATAATAACTCTCAGTATCTTAATAATCTTTTTTTCAATGTGAATATTACAGACACATGTTCATAAACATCAAAAACGATGACAACAATAAATCAAAAGCGTTTTTTTTTAAAATATATTTGTTCGGATTTATATTTAGACATTACTGATGGCGTGTTCGTTGTTTTGTTGTTGTTGTTGTTTTCATTTTTTTAATCTATAAATATATAAATATCAAACAATTATAGTTAATTGTACGAGGTGTAGAAGAGTCTGCGGTTCCGGTTGAAGAGCAAGCGTCGTCTGGTCCAATGTACGGTAACATGGAAACGGTCATGTCTGAAAGTAAGTGGATCTAGATCTATATACTACATACTTTTTGTGTTGTATCAGTTTGCACTAAACACACGGTACTATTGTACTATAATACGAATTACCAAAGATATTAATACATGTTCAAGTTCCTGTTAGTTTGTACGAATAACTTAAATGTCTGCGCTTAATCTGTTTAAAATTAATATTGGTGTTATTACTATGTAGTAATTTTCATTGTATATTTTATTCTAGTAGATGCTTACCGTCCCCAACTGCAGAAGCGAGGCTCGAAATTCATCCAACAGCTGGAGGCCATTTTCCTCCCCGTATAAAAATTGTTTTTATCTTCAGTATATGTCATTGCATACATTTAACATTACATTTAGTGCATTTAAAACCGACCGCTAATGATCATGAAACGTATGGAAATCTTTATAAAGTGTTTTCAAAATGGTCAAAATTACATTCATTGTATATATTCATATTATTGAATCTTTAAATAGTTCCGTAAACTGTGTGTACATTAATATATGATGTATATCTACACAGACTTTCGGCAATAATAATGCCCTGCTGGTGTGCATGTCACCTACAAAACAGCACCTGGAAGAGTTTTGGTCCCTTGTTGAGGAGCAGCATGTTACCACGGTGATCAACCTGTCTTCTCCTGGCAATGTTGCTTACGAGGTACACTTACACTTTTCAGTGTTTAAAACCAATTACTGATTCAAGTATGTACTACCGTATTTTGATATATTGCGTGTTTAATTCAGAAAGTGAATTTTCCGAAACTCGTTTACATTTCGAATACATCTGAACAAAATATAGAAAACACAACATGTATGGTATTACGTATTATGCTCGACGGGATTTTGAAAAAGCATACTCATTGTGATACCTTATTTAAATATTTGTCCAACTCCAACCAGTTCGGTCCTTAATTGCAGTTGCATTGTGCGTATGTAATGATCCAAATAAATCACCTGACTGATAATACTGATGATATGCTGTTTTAGACATGCCAGTATTTGGGTGGACGAGGAAATGGGCGGGTTGGAAGGTTTTCTGTGAATTACATCCATGAGAAGAAATACGACGGCAGTGTGGAAAGAAGTTTTTCATTCAGAGATGAGAATCATAAGGTGCGTATTCCTTCATCGACCGTAAATGGAAACCGATAGGTATATGTATTTATGAGACGAATTATGGGTCGCACGATTTGGATAGAGGGGACATGTTTAGTCTATCTGCCTGCCTGCCTGAATTCCTAGACCATCAGTAATGAATTTTGTATATGTGCAACGTTGATCTGTCTGACAATTAATCTTAAAAATGTTGGACAATCCAAACTATCTGTGTGTAATGTGTGTGCGATCAACGACATAATTATTTTATTTATGTAAAATCCTAAAGTTAGTGCGGAGTCTTGCTGCTGGGGAAAAGACACTCATTTTGAGAATTTTGAAATAAACATCATCTAGTTGCTACACAATTGATATTTAAAACTAATAATGTTATATCGCTCCGAGTTTATGTTATTATGTTTATCCAGTAAATAGTACTATGGTAGTGGTATCATAGTGTACATATCCCCAGCGTTGATTCTGATATCGTAACAGGATGAGGACTACCTAACGACAATAAAGCAATTCCAGTTGACATCGTGGATGGACGGCCATGATACGCCAACAGATATGCAGTCGTTACTAGACATGATGGAGGAAATAATGAAGTGGCAACCGCACCTCTCTGACAACAGGCCGATACTGATTCATTGCCAGTAAGTGTGAAGAGATTGTAAACACAGCTGGTCTGACAGTTAATGTTTCATTATGTTTCAGCACTATTTTGGAAACAAAGTCTTGTCAACATACCATACTAATAAAATTAAACAATTATACACTACAGGATGTGCACTACATCTTAATTGGCGGATCTATTTGGATTGCATAAACACGACTACTCAATCGATGTCCGACTAACACCCATTACAAACTACTTTAGGTTTTAAATACACTTTCGTCAAAATTCAGCATGGCTTTCTTAAAGTTTTAATGCATACTCAAAGGAGTCTTCGTTATCTCGTTGTTCATTGCTTACATGCATGATGTTGTAGAACTGGGTTTATTCGCTGTGGACTGATGGCGGTCGTGCTGAACGAGATTCAGCGCATCAGAAAAGAAAGTGGACATATCAACATTGTTGAATCTGTCAAAACAATGAAGACAAGATGTCGAGATGTTGTCCACAACAAGGTTCTTACATTATATTGTTTGCAATGCTTACCAATAACCAAAAATTAGTGCATGCATACAAAAACGATTTAATTACTGCGTCTTATTTTGTGTATCTTAAATGCATTTTCTAACTTTAAATACAACGTGCGTATATGTTCGACCACTAAATATATATTGTCTTACTAGTTTTTATCAAGAGACAGATTTAGTAGTAAATATTGTATTTAGTTTGACATAACCTATAAGGGTTATGCTTATTGGAGTATTATTGTTTTTGTTTCAATGTTTCGATAGGGTTTGTTTCGAATGACGATATCGTACGCATGTATATCCAAACAATGAAAATCATATGATAAATAGATGTGCCTTAATGCCTTTATGTTGGATATACGTTTGCAAAACGTCATCTTTATTTACTTCAGGCGCAGTACAGATTTAGTTACGAAGCCATTTTAACCTACGTCAAGACCACCGGAACCTACCAGAACATTTAGACCAGTCAGGGAATAATTGAACGGAGGATTGCAGATACATGTGCAGTCTTAAGCAATTTCATGACTTTTGTCATTTGTTGAGTTCATTAGTAATTCATTAAGAGATTTACTATTACATGGCTAGCTTAATATAACCTACGCTGCACGCAAATATATATTATACGGATTTTATTTTACTGTTATAGCTATTAGTAAATATTGTCTTAGCATATTACATGATTTAGTTGCTTATATCGGATTGTCCACCACGCGTTTAATCCAAACCGTATTTGCAAATACATTATATCTCAATATTACCTCTTTCAGGCACTGAATACCTCACATTCCTATTGACATAGGCCTGATGATTTGGCTTGATGTTTTATAGTTTTCTACTAAAAATATACATGAGACAATATTAAATATCGGTTGTAGTTTTATATATATTTAACATACATTTTTGTTTTTTTAGGTGGATATATGTTTATGGAAATGTGGAGGAATTATGTTTATTTTTTGTAATGCGAAACAGTGATTGATAAAAAATGTACGTTACGTATCTTTCTTAATGTAGGGTGCATGTGTCTCATACATTCATTTTCTAAAGTATCATAATTACTACATGTATGAAATTAAAATGATATTATAGTGTATCATTCAGCTGATTACGTTTATCAAATATGTTAGCATCCAAATGGAGACCTTGGTTAATACACTGTGTTATCAGTGCACAATAAATACGAGCATTTTTATTATTCAACATAGTGACTTAGACATGTTGATTGTAACTTTAATAGCTTTTTAAAATGTTGAAAATGTATACATATGTATTTGACTTTTTACTTTGCTTATGTTTTTTTAATTTTATGTGTTTTGGTGATGGATATATAATAGTGTATGTAGTAAGTGTGTTGTATTTGACACTAATAAAGCATAGGAACTGGCGAAATCAAATGTTGTTTATGTTAGTGTTTGATGTTTGGACGCTATTGGTCATGCTAAAAATACAAAATAATAAGTTAGTAATTGTGCAATGAAATGGTTTCAGTAATTCAATTTTAGCACTATTGAATATATAGGTGTAAGTGCATATGTACAGCCTCTAGTTCGCACTTCTAATGAGAGGCAATTTTGTGAATTTTTATTCTATGTATTCACTTCTCTGGGAACAAAACAAGTCATGGTGTGGTAAATGACATTGATATCTATAACAATGGGAACTACAATCATACATTTGATATTGAAATTGATTGTATTTGGACAGCAAGAAAATTCCAAAGTGATGGCGTGTTGTATTGTATGATACAACTTAAACGACCATATGAGGTGTTGTCCGGTTTTGTATCGATCATTATGCTTAACTGGTCTTTTGTCATTCATAAAGTGTTGAAGGGACACAAATGCTGCCAATTATATAATGATTCTTCAATTGTCCTATTTTGTAGAAACAAATGTTGTTTCAAAGATCTTGACATTTGTGCCACAATATCATTTAAAAATCGTTTAAAACTACGATTTTATCAATTAACTATTTCCTTAAATTTGAAGAAAGTGAAACAATCCAATTCTGCATTATATGTATTCCTACAGAATGCGACGATGGCATGTATGGTTTGAACTGTTCACATACCTGCAAGCAACACTGTTCTGACCCACGATCATGCAACAAATCGGACGGGACATGCATTGGAGGATGTCGTCCTGGTTATGACTTTCATCCAAATGCTACTTGCAATTTAGGTAATTGTATTTTACTTCGTAATGCAGTTGCAATTGTAATTGTAAATTCACTTACTGGATTTGATTCGTATTCCATTCATATGTTTTTCATGAAGTTGTTTTAATTATTTGCGTTACCATTTCAAAATGTGTTGCTATGTCAATTATTGTTGCATTTCTAAAATTGAAAAACGTGATGTTGTTTTCTTCAATGTAACATACAGTTATTCAACAATGCACCCATGTCTATCCAACGTCTATTGCCTGACGATGCATTATTCTAACAAAAGTGATGTAGTACATATAAGAACGTATTAAACATTACAATTGTTGCCCTTCATATTTTAATTTGTGTATTGAAATACTATCGAATATCATCTACATTAGCTATTTTACTTAGATGAATGTGGCAGAGAATATTATTCATAAAAGTATGCAGAATCCGATGCCAATGTAGCATTACCAAAAGGTGAATGAAATTCTCGGTGACTCACATCCACAATAATGTACATATAATAAATTACGCGCACACATGTGTTATGAGACAATAACATTATAATGTTATTAATTGGTTGAATTCATATTAGCCTTGTTATTGGACTGAAGACAGCCGTATTGGCCTGAGGATTGAAATTGTTTGGCGATGTTTACATCGTATCAAGCGAACAAACGGATCAGATTCTAAAGTCAATTAATAAAACAAAATAATAAATGTCTCAGCGTGCGCACCAGACTACTTTGGGCAGAACTGCAATTCTGTATGCCACTGCAAAAAGGACTACAATGTGACCATCTATCTGGAATTTGTTCTGTGTCAAGATGTGCGACAAAACCGTAGATAACTAATAGATTATGATGAATACACGTGTATAAAGAACGCGGTAATAAGGTTCAAAGTTAATTCCTTTGCTTGGCAACGTATAACGGAAGGATGTACTTTCGTTTTGCAGATTAGGTTTTCTTAATTAGTTTTCATTCATTTCGTTATTTAAAACAAGTCACCACATCACCACAGAGTTTCCCTGCGCACATATCTTCAACTGAAATGCAAGAGACTGATGCACATCAAACGCATACAACGTTACCCGTTGCCTCGACATCTCAAGAGAAATATATTGGACAATTAACAGCTGCAATAGCAGCAGTATCATCGATCTTAGGCGTCTTCGTTGTTGCTACCGTTGTTGCTGTCGGCCTATATCTAATACGCAGGAACAGGCGGTAAGCATATGCCTTTCTGTATTATTATTATTATACATAGTGTGTAAAGCTTTCATAAACGGAGAAGTATCGTGACATTTTAGAATATTAAATCTTTTATATATCATAAGTAGTTTGATTGTGTCGTCGATAGACCAGCTGCCAAAACCGACACAACGACAAACGCTACGACGTTGTCGTCTTACTCAGGAAATGAGTATGATACACTGTCATCAACAGTACAAGCATCTGACAACTATGAACGTCTGCAAATGACATGCAGTAAGCGTAAATTCGTAATTTGGTTATTTTGTATTTGGAGAATGTATTCTTCAAACAAAATACTTGCATATCCGGTCAAGTACTCTCGATTCATTCAGATAAGTGGTATGCGACGGTATGGGATTAAAGATACTATAATGTTCATGAACAGCTGGACAAAACAAATATATTTTAGTTTTAATATCGACATATTGTGCATAATGACTCTCTTCTTATATTTTATTTTATTACATGTATAACAACTGATACAAAACTGTTTCAGTGGACCACGCAGAACCCAGGAATGATCAGTTAAACAACAGCGAAGTCAACACCGTCACCTAACTTTGAAAATATACTATCTCAGTTGTACATTGAATATATGAGTTTTCGTGTTATTAGTATTTTTTTGTAATAATAATAATAATAATAATAATAATAATAATAAGAATAATAATAATAATAATTATTATTATTATTACTATTATTATTATTATTATTATTAATGTATTTTATTTTATTTTCATATTCCTTTGAAATGTACTTATCTGTAAATGTGTGTGTAACCTGAAAAATTAAGTATAAACGGATTATTTAAATCACAAACTAATTGCACATGAATTATTCAGCCATAGTTGATAAAGGATTTTTGTGAATGGTTCTGAATTGAAATCCGAAACAGCTTTTAAATCGCCTTTTCATCCCGAACAGTCGCGAAAAGTCTCGGCATATACACCTCAAACAGGCCTCCCGTAACGCTTCATGTAAGTGTATGTAATATCATATTTACCGTCTAAAGGCAGATACACGATCATCATCTAAATAAAGCTGTTGCTTATAAACAGTTTACTGGGAGGATCAGTGTTATTATACTAAACAGTGTACAACAACCCAAATGTTTCCTGAATTACGGTGAATAGAAGCTTGTAAAATATACATGGACACTTTTGCTAGGCTATATGACATGTGGTCTAAATTGTCATTTAAAATGTTGTCATTTTTCACCTTGGGTGTGGCTTTAAATGCTTTCACTATGAATGTTAAAAAATAAAATAGTGTGTATCGAAATGTTCATGGAATACGTAGCATCGATGTGAACCTACGAAATTATGAATGCGTACTTCATCCCTAGAAACAGTTTACTTTTGTGTTTTGTGTTTTAGACAAAGGAAGAAATAACATATCATTTGCTTAAAGCCGACAAGCACTTAACTTAAATATCCAGTTTTTATGTTATATGGTGAAATAATTGAAAATACCAGCTAATGATACCCTTATATTTTAATGTGGATTGATTGAAATTAAAACATTTGTCACTCTTTTTCTTCGGCTCATTAGGGACTACAGTTGCAAGTTTGTAATGTTGTATCCCTTGTGCATAAAAGTATATGTACACTTGTTGAGTCGTCTGTAACTAGAACCTTCACAAGGTGGAAAACAAGAATGTGTTGGACAGTTTGTAAATTTATTTCGTTTCTATTTATTTCCTGCTATTTCATCCGTATAGTGTTCAGTAATGCATTCTCTGACTTTGTAGAAATGCTTTCTCATAAAACTTTCTCATGATTGCAATAGTACTTTTGTCCAAGGAGACTGCTGGAATTGATGTGTAATATAAATTTCACTGATAGATGTGGTACATTTTTAAAAATGTTATAGTGCGAAATTATTAACCTGACACTCATAAATAGTTCGTATGCAAACGGGTTTTATTTAAAGGTACTACGACAATTATCGATCGTAGCAAAGCCAATTCTACAATGTAAATTGATATCGCAATGGTTTATATATTGTAAAGCGTGAATGATGTAGTGGAACAGATACCGCGCTTGCGAATCGAAATTTGGAAATCGAGTCCCCGCGTCGACATTTTGCAAACAAGAACATTTTACACATAATTATAGTATATTATTAGTATTTAACGAAACCATTACTTTACATGTATCATGACTTTCTGTATGAATAATAATAAAAAAGAAACAAATATTAATTAGATGAAATGAAAATAATTCAAAATGATGAAGATCTATTTTTTTAAATTTATGTCTCATGATCTGCATACTTTAAGAATAACTCATAACACTTTTGAAAATATCGCTTTTAGGTAGGAGTATTTCTTCCTGCTGATAAACAACATTATTTACAACATTCGTTTACACATCGCTAACATCAAACGTGTTCTTGTTTTCCGCATGTTGTTGAAGTTAGTTTGCACAAAGTGGGTCTGGATCTGTTGTGTTTAGAGATTATACATCAATGTGATATACATCACTTCCTAGTTCTTCAAATGAGTGTCAGTGAGAATTATTATGATCTTGATTAATGTCTGACTGACATGCGCAATAATTCAGTTAATAACTTAACAACTAGATGCACATTTACTTTTGCTAAATGAATGCATGCATTTTTATAATGCAACTTTCCTGAAATTAACGGAAACCAAATACCTATAAAATATAACAGTTTTAGAATAGAAATTATTTAAATGCTCGATAGTATCATATTAGGATCGATAGCAATATACATCATCAAGGGCACACATATAGAGAGCAATATACATTATCAAGGGCACACATAAAGAGAGCTATTTCTAAACAAATGTCCAAATATAACATCTGTTTATTTTGTCAACCACATTATATATTTGTTGTATTTCTCTTATTACTACGATTCCGCATTTTGCTATTTAATTTGGTAGAACTATTTAACCAAATTCACATTCAACAGTAGCAATTGTGTTTAGTTTGAAATATAAATAATAATATTATTATTATTAGTTCGTTACGCTCGATTTCTAATTTCACGATTACTTGTATCGTAGGAAAGAAGTGCAAAGCGGTTTTGTATTTCTCCGATAATCTGCGCATGTGAACCATTAAGTTATAACATGCGTATTTTGGGGAAACAACGAAAAGCTAGAATGGACTACGAAACAATAAGTTTATTATTGCGGATTAGCATAATAATGCATGAAATTGGTATTGGTGAAATATAAATAATAATAATATTATTATTAGTTCGTTACGCTCGATTTCTAATTCCACGATTACTTGTATCGCAGGAAAGAAGTGCAAAGCGGTTTTGTATTTCTCCGATAATCTGCGCATGTGAACCATTAAGTTATAACATGCGTATTTTGGGGAAACAACGAAAAGCTAGCATGGACTACGAAACAGTATGTTTATTATTGCGGATTAGCATAATAATGCATGAAATTGATATTGGTGAAATATAAATAATAATAATATTATTATTAGTTCGTTACGCTCGATTTCTAATTTCACGATTACTTGTATCGTAGGAAAGAAGTGCACAGCGGTTTTGTATTTCTCCGATAATCTGCGCATGTGACCCAATTAAGTTATAACATGCGTATTTTGGGGAAACAACGAAAAGCTAGCATGGACTACGAAACAGTATGTTTATTATTGCGGATTAGCATAATAATGCATGAAATTGGTATCAATATGCAACTTTGTCACATTTGTCGATTACGTTTTTGTACATCTCTATTAGCATTTCTATTAACTGGTAAAATATTAATCAATAAGTAATTCAAAATAAGAACAATACAAATGAACAACACATATTTTTGGAAGAACAGTTTTGTTTAAAAATATAACATCCGATGTATAAAGGACATGTTTTTGAAATGTCATTGTGAATACAATTATACAGCGACTTGTTACTCGACAGCAGCGAACCCGTCGTCCGATGATAATGTACTGGCTTCAGAACCGAGAAAATCGCTATTTGGAGTAATTTGTAAACCATTTCCTACTATTCCGATTTTGTCATGAGGCTTTAAACCGAGATGCAGTACAAGTAGAAGTTTCACTCCTAGCACAAAAAGACCAATAGTTCCCTCGGGCACGAGGCGTCTCCAGTATCTTGCATTAACCCAACTAGGACGTTTTCTGGGGTCGATGTTCAAAAACATGAGGCGGGAATCCCAGTCCACTCGATAAATATTTACCACACACTCTTTAGCTTACTATACACCATTTCATAGGCAATAGTATTTTGCTCTGCCGATTAATTTCTGTTGGACAAATTTGGAACATATAATTATGTTAGGTAATCCTATTTATTGCCAAAAATTCCATTCAGCGTATATATTAAAGTGCAAATGAAAACTGAGTAATGAATACGTAATAATAAGATGTAAACTAGATGCTAATTGTGATCATTTTATTACATAATATCGTCAGTTTGTTTATTCTAACGTCCATTAACACTTATATTACAACAATGTTCACTATACCTATACAATCGTAAATTCATGTTTGTTAAGAATGTAATTATGCCCATGAATAAATGTAGTTAAGCCTAGCCGTGTATATTTATTTGTGAGATTAACCAACCCACCATATTTAATATTTAGATAGCGTTGATCTTTTCCTCATCGATATCCATTAAAACTTCCTACTTGATTGTGGACGGTGGTAACACCGTAGTAAATGTGTTTATATTATTATAGGGGCTGTATATACAAAAACGATCTCAATGGGGCAATATCATTTAAACATCCGACATTAAGATATAACGCAAACAGTAAACGTTAATTATGAAATATCCTTATAATGGGAAAAGGATTTGACAAAGCAAATAGGATACAAAAAAATAATTATATAATTCAGGAGATTTCTGGACCGTATCTTCTTGTAACATTTAGACGTCACTATTATCACTATATTGTATAGCCGTATATTCCACGGGTCATTTTACAATCCAAATAAAGCAGATTGTTAGAGTGCTGTCTACGGTCACTTGTTCATATGGCATTTTCATCACGAGGTTGATATTTATTTAGGGTTTTCATCTTTTTCAACCGTTTGTATTGTTGTTGTTGCTGTTTTATCAAAAGTATCTTTATGTAATATATTATTTATCCTTACTAAATATACATGCCTAAATATTACACATTTCTTTATAATAGTACCACATATATTGCATTGTGATAAAACTTGTTCGTAGACAAGATCACTTTAAGCTCAAATTGACTTGACTAAAGTTGACAATAATTCGATTACGAAAGATTGTTTTGGTTGTGAATAATTCATATATATTAGAATAATGTTTTTCACGATTGCAATTATGGTCCTAGTAATTGCTGTAAAAGGTAATTCTACTTTGTTATTCGATAAAATACTTGGAACAAATCGATATGATTATCCTATCGATTTGTTCCAAGTATATTATCGAAAGGCTGGGAATGACTTTTTAGTTAAACACATTTTCTGAAAGAGCTACGTGTGACAAATCAAAATCTGAAATTTGAGCACAAACATTGCAAAATTGACAAAGTTATGCCATTTTTTCTACTATTGGCCTTAACAGTGATTTGTGACATTTTATACAAAAAGGCGATGAAATTCAATGATTAGCAGTACATGTAATCATGTTTTTTGCGACAATAACGCTCAACACACACGATCTTGTAAATGACCTACCGGATGGGTCAAAATCTCGTTCCGAGCTATCAACATAATAATATTAAATTATTATGTTTTCAAAGTATTTGTTGGGATGTTTGCGCAGAAGCAAATAATTCTCAGCAAACACCTCAGCAATGTTTTGGTTATCATGGCATGGCATACATGCGGGGCGTTAACGTCGGTCGTACTGGACGTTGATGTATTGTTGTTGTTACGTTTTATAGAGTCAAAAACGGGATCGAACCGTAACGACTCGTAGTAGTATCTATATATTATCTCATACAATTAGTTTAGCGTCCATGCTGTGTAAATAGATTGTAGTTTGAGCGGGTTTGAAAAGACCATTTTCTGTGGTAGGTCTTGCTTATGATGAGTAGCTCATTCACTTAGAAAGCAGTATGCTGAATTTTGATGGAGCTGTGTTTAGTGCTGGTGAATATGGGATCCTCTCCGCGCTATCGACAGTGGAGAGACGGAGCCCTGTGACTGCGGCACAGCTATGTTGAGACCCGCATGGGTTGCCATTGATCTAAAAAAGCCCTACCCACTAACACGAATTAAGATCGAACAGACAGAGGTTTGCTTGTAATCAGATAATACATTTTATTGACTCTCGTATGTTACACAAAATCGGATATCACATATATGTTTATAAAGAGAGAATTTTTTTTAATTTAGGAAATATATCAATTTTATTAAAGTAATTAATTTCCTAATTTAACAATAGCCCGCTTTTTGATTAATTTTGTCAATCCGTGTGTTTATCGTTCTCTTTGACTGTACTCAATTAACAGCTAACAATCAGTTACACCTACGTTAAATCAA
The DNA here is from genome assembly GCA_027627225.1 of Congeria kusceri. Lineage (NCBI taxonomy): Eukaryota > Metazoa > Mollusca > Bivalvia > Myida > Dreissenidae > Congeria > Congeria kusceri. The sequence goes on along the minus strand of CM051025.1, from coordinate 62,416,702 downwards.
ACATGATTATAAATGCAAACTACGTTGTGCACAATTTTGCATACTTTCTGAGAATAACTTCAATCTCAAAATATGCAACTTTATGTTGGATTAATTCCTGCTAGAACCGCCACCGGAAAATCTTTGCGAAACCGCAATTTCGCAAACGTAAGTGCCCTTTTCCATTGAATGAGGACGTTATAGTACGTACATATAAGTTCCGATTCGCTTATCACGAATAAATGCGCTCCGATACGATAGAATTCAAGTGTGTTCGCGATGTCTTTCACGATCATGATCGATGCAAATAACGACTTCAGCAACGGCTGGACCCGAATGATATAAATACAACCCGACTGACTATTGACTTAACTGTTTCTTGAGATAGCAACACATCTTAACAGAATGTGATGTTTCTTCCTGTCTACGATAGAGCCCGATCACCACGATTTGGATGCACGATTAGATACGATTTGTCGCGCTTTGCTACGATTCACTAAGATCTTATGCGATGATCCCAACGGGCAATAAATCGCAGTTGATCGTGTCAATCGTAATCGTTACATATATATTTTTACAAGAGCTGTGAAGCGTTTACGAAAACTGTGTGCTGTTTATATGCTTTAAACTTAACACGCTATGCATATCACTGAATTAAGTTAGATCTGTATTGTGAACATCTAACTCCTGCAGTTGAACATTATTTTGCTATTGAAATATGCAATAAGTTTGAATGAAATTAGATTACTAATTACAATTGGTGTATAGTATGCACGATGTAGATTAAAACTAACATATGTTCTTGTCCACATAGTCATATATATTTCCAAACACACTGGCATTCCTTTTCAGAATAAAGATAAGCTATATTGTTGTTACATAGACTACCGGAAGGCCTATGACGTCATCAATCGCAGTCAGTTATGGAGTAAAATGATTAATATAGCCATCGACGGAAAACTCATATCCCTTATTCGATACATGTACGAAGAAGTAAAATTATACGTTAAACACATGAGAAAACTATCGGACATATTCAATAGTAACGTTGGATTATTCCAGGGGGAGATAACCTCTCCGATCCTGTTCTCTATGTTTATTAATGACATTGAATTTGACCTACAGAATGGTATTAACGCGGGCATTACATTAAATCAAATATCTATCTATTTATTGCTCTTTGCTGACGACGCCGTTTTATTTTCTGAAACACAGGAGGGCCTGCAAGAATCACTTAATAATATATTGTAATAAGTGGAATTTGACAGTTAATATTGATAAAACCAAAGTAATGGTATTTCGAAAAGGGGGGACACTTAGCAAAACATTAAGATGGACATATAAAGGTCAAGAATTAGAAATTGTAAATAATTTTAATTATCTTGGAATTGTCATGTCTAGTGGTGGATCATTTGTGCCAGCCACAAATACACTGTATGGCAAAGCTATAAGAGCAATGCATTCCTTGCTCACTCTAACAAAAGATATGAATGTACCAATAAGTATCATGTTCAATTTATTTATCGCATATGTATTGTCCATCCTGAAATATAATTGCGAGGTTTGGGGGTTTATAAAAGCGGATAATATTGAGCGCGTCCATCGAAAATTTTGCAAAAGACTTCTGAATGTAAAAATGTCAACAAATTCATTATCGCTCTATGCCGAAGTTGGTCGATTCCGTCTTTATGTAGATAGATATGTAAGGATCGTTAAATACGTTTTGAAACTATATACCGTTAAACAAGGAAACTGTATTCTTAAACATGTTGCTTTATTACAGAGATTAGAAATCGATTGTAAAATTCAAACTGTAAATTGGTCATCGAAAGTACGTGACATTCTAAACCAAACCGGTTTTACCGATGTATGGCTATTTTCCGAATCAGTGAATATCGATCAATTTATCCCATTACTTAAAAATCGATTACGAGACCAGTACATCACAAACTGGCATAATAGAGCATCAGCATGTAGTTCAACGGTTTTATTTAAAGAACTAAAACCGGTATTCCAAAAATCTTCGTATCTTGATATTGTTGAAAATAAAAAGCATAGGAATATACTCGCTAACTTGCGTTTGTCATCGCACAAATTATTTATTGAGACAGGAAGACATCAGAACATAGACAGAGATCAACGTAAATGTGTGTTATGCAATCTTAATGATATCGAGGATGAATACCACTTTGTATTAAAAGTCCATACTACTCAGAGTGCAGAGAAAAACTTATTCCAAAATATTATAGGTCCCGTCCAAATATGTTCAAGTTTATCGAGCTCTTAAACAGTACAAACAAAATAGTCCTTAGAAAACTAGCCATTTTTTGTTTAAAATGCTTTAAAATAAGAGAACAGTCGTATATATCTAGGATAAATTGATTATTCTTTACACAAATTAAAACAAATATATGATATATTATTATATTGTAATTGTTCATATATATATATATATATGATGTTGTCATTTTGATAATGCAAATGCTAACCTCCATCCATGTGGCACTCTCACGCCAAGCTTGTATACTTCATGTTTTTGTACTTGTTATTGAACTGATGTATATGTTTGTATTACATACGCATGTATTTTATATACTCATGTTAATGACGATGAGCTGTTCTATGCTTAAGTCGAAATAAACTATTCTGATTCTGATTCATTCATTATATTATATACATATTTACACGTATTTATAATGTTTGAGTTATGCACACACGTGTTTGTATTGTGTTTTGCACGTGGCTTTGGAAATACATTTACCAATATGTTTATAATTGTTGTGGCTGTGCTTGTTGATATTGTGCGAGATTATAAACCTGACTTTCATTAATCTTCGTGACAAACCGTGTGTTCGGTTGTTTGCGTTGTTTAGGACGAGTTTCTGTTATTTCAATTATGTTGCTATAGATTTAAATTCAGGGTAGCTAGAGTGGCATTTAATGGTCGTGTGGTATAAGTGCTAGCGCCCCATGCCATCGTACTGAGTTTAATTCCTTCTGACCTTTTGTTAAATGATTTGATTTATTATTAAAATATGGAGATCATGAGATATTAATTAAAACTGTATTATCTACAATTTTTTATTACTTCTATTTGATCTAATTAATATGTGTTTCTTTTATTTGTATCTTACTCATACAGAAAGTCATTATATATGTAAAGTAACACCTTCCTGTAATAATAATAATAATAAAATAATAATAATAATAATAATAATAATAATAATTATTATTATTATTATTATTATTATTATTATTATTTTGTGTAAAATGCTTATGTTCATAAAATGCAGACGCCGGGACTCGAACTCCAAACTTCGCATCGCAAGAGCGGCAGTAGTAGTATTTCTTAAGTAAAACTTAAATATGTATAGTATAACACAAAGACAGCATACATACAACCAGTTCTTGTACACGTTTGTACAATCCACAGCGGTTACGCGGTATTGTCAGGTAGAATTGATATTAGTAATTTACCGTAGATCAGCCGGTTTCAAGCTTATCAGGTTTTATCATTAATATAATAAATTTCATAGTTGTTTGGTCAAGTCAGTGGCTACGTCTTATATCTTAAATTCAACCAAGAAAAACCAGGAATATTTACACAACACTTAAAGTTTGATCAGATACTTATTTGTTTATCCCGGATATCACTTGATAAGGGGGTTAACCTTTGTTAGAGTGTATTTTTGTTACTGGATAAAACATAAGATATTTGTAAAACAGCTATTAGAGCTACCCCTCTTTGTTAAAAGCAATCTTTAAGATATCACGTTTGGTGAATATCGGATGAAACTGATAAAAAAGCTCAATATTAGATAAATAATAGACCATTACTACTTTGAAGTGGTCGGGGATAATTTGGTTGACCATCAAACTCGGCTACGATATTACGCACACACAGTTTTTTTAGCAAGTTTGATGAGTATCGGAAACGGCTTAAAAAGGCCAATTTTAGATAATTCAAGGACCATTACTGTACAATTTCGATGTGGCTCATTATCTAACTTTCCCAAAATATAATGTATTGTCATGACATTTTGGTAAATATTGGATGAAAACGGTTGAATTTAGAGAGCGGAAACGTTTAAAGAGGCCATTTTTATATAATTCAGAGGCCATAACTACACAGTATTTCCTGGGGCGATTTGGCTGATTGTCAAAATTCGCTACGACATTATGCCCAAGATTTTCCTAAATTCGGCAAGAATCGGATGAAAAGTGTTTAATTAATTTTTCAAATTAAATAGCGGAAACGACAGTGGTCAAACGACCGACAGATCGACAAACCGACAGACCGACCTTGTAACACCTCCCTGGGTTATTACCTATTGACAACTCAATATCGTATAGTGCTTTACATTCAATTGTCTACGTCTAATAGCTACGATGGCTAGAAAGGAGCTATCTTTTCTCTAATGCTACTCTTAGCTAAAGGCATGCAGCGACAACGGCATATACACGTAGTTCCGTTGCTCCAATCCCGTGCGACGTATAGCACACCTATCACCTGTATATGCAAGACCGCATTTATGTGGCATTCGTCCCTTTTTAGAAAGGAATTTTACCCAGTACAATTACTAGACCCAAATCTTGAACACAATAGATCGCCGTAGTATTATTATAACATCAATAGTATGCCCACAAGATATCAATAAAATCCCGAGATTACGTTAAAATAATGCAACATTCTTATTTCATATTATTTCCGGTTGCATCAAGTACCTAATGACAGTATTAAAAGTTTAATATCGCATTATTCCAAAGTCCCACACGCGTCTACTGGTTACAATCCACACTATTGTTACACAGTTTGTCCATGTCACTCGCACTATTACCACTCTTCCTCCTCGATATTGCTGTCACCGCGCTGGACGGAGGGACGACCAGTCGACCGTCACCCCACGACCTCTCCCGGAACCGCCACCCAACGACATTGGCTGGGCTATGCCAACCACCGGCGTCCGGCCTGGCCGATTTAGAAGATTTGCCAGGGCCTCAGTCGACCTGGCCTCGGGCATCCCCTGCGACCCAATGCTTTCCATTTCTTTCGTCTTGACATTAGCCTTTGCCGCCTCCATTGCGACGATCGTCGCCACTCTGATTACCCGCTCCACCGTCACGTCTCTCGTCTCCCTTCTTAGTTGCACAATTGCACTGTAAAAATTGCTTCAAAGGCATTCCTCTATTCAGCAGACATGATTGTCTATCTCCAAAGGTTGTGCCAAAGGTTGTGCGTTATGTACCTCAATGCACGTTAACATATTCGATTCCGTGGTCAATTCTTAGCCAACTGATCAGCAATACATTACCACCAATTAATTTATGTCAATCAACAACAAGGGCTACTGCTGGTGCTAATTAGGAAACGTTGTGCCAACGTTAAGATATTGCAGATGTGCGGTGTCCATGGAAATTACAATACGTACATTTTAAACACTATATAGTTACAAACACAGTATATGGTTTGTTTCAAGTGGCATTTCCACTAACACAAATAAAACAGTTAGTGTCGTGTATCTTCATGAGCACAATCATCGCCCGTTCTCATGAATAAGCAAGGATAGAGCCGTTCCCCTAGCGTTTTTGAAGGCTCTACAAGTTCACTGACCGGCGCAGTAGCGGCTGACAGTAGATTCCCGTCAGTCTCCCTGGTTTGGAGCTCGACATCATAGCGAACCGGTACATTGTGCGCCTTAGTTGTCCTCCGACGTAAGCAATTTGGCAGACAGGTAATTAAAATGTTTAATTGTGCTTTAAAACAACAAACTAATAGTATAATAACCACCACTAGAACAAAACCCAGGTTAACATAAAAACACAGACTAAACGACTTTTTACCCACTGTTTAGGCAACGTTAATTGATTTCAATTCCCGTACTAAAGTGTCCTTAGGCCGTGCGATAAAAACGATAAAATTGACATACGATGTTCCTCATTATTTTCCGACTCTCGAATTCATTATCGCTCCTGGCGATAAAAACAGCATAATTTAAACTACCGAAATTGGCTACCAGCTATTTTCGCATGTAGTTCCTAATTACTGAGATTTACAAAACTGTCTTTATTCCCGGACAAAAGGTCAGTGACCTGTTGTGTGTACCTGGGTGGCAGACCTACCTTCTTAAACTGAGAACCTTGTTCTCGCCTAAATGGATCAGAAAAACCTGACTTATCGACTGTTACTACATCTGCAAAAGGTAATGGATTGCTTAGAGATTCAGGTGTACCCTGCTTTAAAGCTAAAATGTTTTACCTGTGGTGTTTACAGGCAAAAAGGTATCTTATAATTCCTGGGAAGCTTAATTATCGAATTCGTGAGAAGCAAGCCCGGCTCGTTTCCAAGGTAACCAGATTCAAATGATGTGACTTCATACATCTCATTATCAGTGTAGCTTTGGTGTTTAAGTACCTTACACTAACAAATATGAGCAGTCTGCGGCAGAATTCTGACCTTTGACTTTGTTCTGGCAACAGAGGCTTTACGCAGATCATCTGTTAAAGGAACATACGTATTTTGCACACGTATACTTTTAGTTTGTTTGTTTGATTGGATTTTTCGCCGTTTTTAACAGTATACGCTTGAGGTCATGATACACGCGCACACCACATGCTTGCAGCCAAACAATTCCAAGAATTACGTTTCTGTTAATATTTCTGACTAAATATAATGCATGAGTCATACGTATAGCACCAATCAAGAATTCAACGTAAATGTAAACTTAGCAAATAATATATAAAAGGTGATGTGATAGTATCACATCACTGGTAATCATCATATTAATCACTAATCGTAGTCACAACATTGCCGTAAGCTGATGCCACCTCATTTGTGTTGTTACATATCCACCAAGTCCACCGCTTTAATGGTTCTAATCAGCAGACCGCAGTGTATCTTTTTCGGTAGCGTCACTATAGTTTTTTTACTCCATTGAAACATTTGCATTTGTTTGCAATTATGGCAATGTCCTTTTTCCAATCTTGATTTTGTTCCGTTTATTACATATCTCGCGCTTTAGATACACGTATTGACATTGACAACGTTTTTTTTCTCGTAACGATTAGACAGTTTCTTCTATGTAAACACTTTAATGTAAATCGTTCAATCAAACAAATTTCAATACGTGAAAACTTTTCAAGTACATTTTACTCGTCTTTTCAACAACGATTTCTACGAGCTTATCATTTAAAAGTATATTTAAAAATTGAGTAAAACGATATTCTATCAGTAACAACTTCTATTTCACGTTAGCCTAGTAGACCTTCACATGTCATTCAATACGAACTGTGTAGTAAATGATAATCACAAAAACATGACTATTGTGCATTGTGGAATATTAAATTTTTTACCTTTTTGCATTCGTCTGCCTGGGGTTTTGCAGGGCATATCTTTCGCTTGCGCAACTATCATTACATTGTGCTTGAGTAATTGAGCTTTGAGTTTTGAGTAAATCATTACAAAAGTAGGCTGTTAGACAATTAATAAGTTAATTGATAATTGTATAGTTTGTTTTGATCTTAGGTATTTCGTGTCATCTGCTTGGTAATCTGATTACTAGTGTGTATTTAGTATGTACACGGATCAATGCATAGAACCTCTACTAGAATTTGAAAAACTTAATCGCCTATTCATTTTGTGTGTTATTGATATGAATGTGGTAAGTAAAATCTTGGTATTTATTCATCCAATTGTCTACTTGAATGAATCTGTCGTATACATGAATCATATATAGCAACAGTAAGCTCTAGCTGTTCAGTTAAGTGGGATTTTGTTTGTTAAGGTATTTAGGCTAGCTTCTTTCATAGAGAAATTTTTTAGCGACCATTGTCCCATGTGTGTTTATTGTGCTACAAGCGTAAAGACACATAACGAACACAAGCGGTAATCATCAATGAATTATCGTTCTTGGCATATTCGTTACGCGACAACAATCTATAGCCATCAATATTTTAATTATTTAGAACATTTAAATGCTTGTGCATACTTTGGAAAGAAATGTACGAGTTAAAACAATTAAACAAAGGTACCCTCAATGCCGTATATTCGTTCCGATGTTCTATCTATATATTTATAAATAGTACCGTTATTTTCTGTCTTGAATATTCGTTCAATCCTTAAGATACCAAAACAACACCAAACAAACGTAAAAATCAATAATGGTATGTGACGAGGAGTATACCATTATTTAGTGAGCTTAGTGTGTCGTTCGAATGTAGTTAGTCATGCGACAGATAAATGAATAATAACTGAAAAAACACAACGAAATAAGACATTTTTCTAAAATTTATTTATTTTGAAAGTTCAATATACATTCCTTTTTTCCACAATAGCAATAGAGGCCGAAGGCCAGAGTGCTTACGCCATTGCGTGGTGTCCGGCGTGTGTACGTGCGTCAGTTTGTCCGTGTGTCTGTTAATCTATTACACATCTCATAAACTAATGGACAGAGTGCATTCAAATTACATAGAAATCATCCTTGGGAGAGCGAGATTTGAATTTTTTTATATTATTCTGGTCCATTGCGTAATTAGGTAGCAGGAGCTAAAAATAGTTTTTGCTATTTTCTGTAATCTTCATCTCTGAAGCTACACGGCATTGGTACTTGATATGAAGCATCGCTGTATGGTGCTTTACCAAAAGTGTCAAATTGATACCCCTGGGTTTATAAATGACCCACCATTTGACTGTAATTATTTTTTATGGACTTTATAAAGAAAAACTATTAACAATATATTTGTCTGAAACCATAAGCACTGGGATTTTGATATCATGTTTGTAGCATTTCTTTATGGTCCTTTACCAAAATTGTTAAAATGATGCTCCTGTACTAAATTTTAGCCCATCCCCGGGGCCCCAATCTTTTACATGTACGTTGCATGTACTTTAATACGAAAAAACTTTAAACATAGTTTGTTCTGTAACTACAAGGCGTAAGCGCTTGATATTTGGCATGTGGCGTCACCTTGTAGTCCTTTGTTAAAATTGTTAAACTAATGACCTGGGTTAAACAAAGGCTCCGTACCAGGGCTTTACTTGTTTATGGACTTTAAGATGAAAAACCTTTAAGCATCTTCTAGTATGAAACTTAATGCTCTGGACCCTTAATTCCTGGTATGAACAATGGCCTTCTGATCCTTAGCCTAGATTGTTAATTGCAGCCAATGGGCAAAAAGACGGCCCCTCCACAGGGCTCAATTTTGTGTACTGTACTTTAATAGGAAAAATGTATTTTCGTCTCAAACTACAAGGCCTGGGCCTTTGATATTTGGAATTCAGCATTGCCTTATGGTGCTTTCCCAAGAGTGTTTAAATGCTGGCCTTGGGCAACAAAATAACCCCGTCACGGGGCTCAGTTTTGAATCTTCATGTTCTTAATAGAAAAACAACTTTAAAACATTCATGTCGTATAGCTACAATGCCCAGACCTTTATATCTATGATGTGTAACATTGCCTTATATGCCAAACCCGGGGTTTTATAGGTAGGTTGGGCTATAATATAAAACACGGGTTGTATGCCAATCCTACCCTTTGCTTTCTTTGTGAGTGTACATGTTGCTAACGCCACGCCCTTTCTTCCTAATAAAGTTCCATCATTGTAGAGTTGTATGCATGTGTATATTTTAGATTTTATCCGCAGAAACAGATTTCCTTTATGAATTTCACCATTTTGTCCAAGTAGTTAGCAGTGGATTGTTGCAGAATTACTTGTCGCTTTCCCATATGTCACCCATAAATACCACATCCATTGAACTGTGTTAAATCATTTTCACATAATATTCCTCAAATGGTGCTTCTTGCTTTCAACTCCCATCGGCCATTAGATCATCTTACAAAAGTGGTCTTTCATCAAATTTGGTAAACTGTCAGCACTCTGCAAAACATCTTCCACATCCGCATATTAAACTGTCATATGTCTTGTCTTAATTATAGCCAAATTCAGCAGCCACTTTCATCCCATAGTGCCAGTAGAGCGTCTGGCCCCTCTTGGACCTCTTGTATTTATATTACCTAGTGATATATATATATGAACACACACCATACACGTGGCCTGTTTGTCATCGAGTTTCAGTTGTTGGTCCAAAACGGGTAGACAAGCATTTCATGTTATCTAAACCAGTGAAGTAGTGAACCGCTCTTTGCCGATATTCGGACTTACCCAAGGTTTCACCTAAACTAAACATTGACTAACATGGTTTTAATGACCCTTAAACAAAATACCTGGTATTATCAGCTGTAAGATAATACATCCCTCTCCAGTTTAAACTTGCGTCTTAAAAGGTCTTGTTCACAGATTGACGAATTGATATTTTTTCAGACTGTTTGTCACGGATTCCATATGGTAACAACTGGTGTATATAAATGAGCAAAATAACACTACTGACATAAATAATAAACTATAGAAATAAACTATAACTCCGCGAATCAGATGTGTCGCCTGACGGGGAATAACTCAAGAGCGATAAGAGCAATTATGCCGAAATGCAAACATGACCTTCCTTTTATGCCTACTAACACTTCCGTAAAGTTTCATAATGATTGCACAAAAGCAAAAGTTATTGTCTGCACAAGCCTTATTTTAACTTTTTTTTAGGGGCATACTTCAAGTACGATAAATACCGTTTTTTGATGAGTAATCATCAGCTGAAACGGGTAAGATTATAATGCGTTTGTAACGCGAAACAATGAAATAGTTTGCGTGTTTCTGTTGTGTTCGTTGACATTGTTTAAAACACGTGAATTACTTACATAAAGTAAAAAATACACAGCCAATAATACAATTCGGAATTCCCAAGAGGTTAGCGCATTAGACTTTTGATCAGATGGTCTGAGATTCGAACACCGATGGGAGCATTTCTTAATGCTTCTCATTGTATAGTAGAACAGTTTAGATGCTTTAATTTTATAAGATTAGACGTTTAATTACATATTAAAATAAAACACATATATGTGAACACGTCCCATTAAAATGTAATATTGATAACAATGTTACTTACTGGTAATAGACGCAACCTGCTAAAATATGGTGTGTTGTGTTTGATCGTTTGCGGACAATTACTGATCATATTGTAAATGTATAATGCATATTTTGTGTAAAATGTATTGTTTTCACATTATTTATTTTTTTAGTGTGTACACATTATTGGTGTGTACACATACATATTATAATACTGCGTACTTGTTAATTCAATAAGTTGGGATAATATTGATAATTTCGCTAGAAAGTATAGGCGAAGGTACATACACCGAAATATCAGATGACAACCAAAGTCGCTAACTATTGTTATTAAGTCACAAGATTAATAAGACGGACTTGGTGCCTAAATGTGTTGTTTTGTTTCTCATGAGAACGTATTTACTGATTCAGAAAGTATTCATCATCGAGTTTGCTCTTTCGTGAAGTAAATTACCGTTTTTCTAAATTCGTGATTGGTTGATGTTTTATATTCCCACAATAAATTTGTAATAACATCTAAAACTATGGTTTAACATTACTTGGAAGATAATACGTTGAGTAGTTTAAACAGAATTTTAGTGTGCTATGTTCCTTATTTAACAAATAAAAGGGTTGTTGTGATTTACTTCAAAATCAATATAATATATTTGTTTGGAGGAACCGTCACTATCTCGTCAATTTTCCAAGAAATATTTTAATTTTCCCCAATTTATTGACACTGATAAATGTATATTTTGAAAATGATTTAATGCATTATATTTAACTATAGCTTCAAATATTTAGGTTGATTATATCCGATCTAATCTATACGTTCATTTCTATTTAGTTAGGTGATATCTTTTGCACTTTGCAAACATGTCCATTGACTGACATTTATCTGATAACTTAATACTGCGTTCTCGTGTCAGTATAGAGGTACATTGTAACTTCCTCATTTACGTCAGTGTGCAAATCCCAGAGAGTGAAGTCGCTATGAATTTTAACATGATTTGACATGTCTGCATACTAATTATTTGGACTAATTCACTTCAAGGTAATACCCATCGAAATGTTGTATTGCAAACAATAAATATTGCTTCGATAACGTATATATTTGCACTAATATATACGAATAATACCAAATCGCATTAAAATCGTGAAAACTCACTTGGAATTACAGTAAGAAGATGCAGTTTGTTTAATATCTTAGTTAATATGTCGATATTATGTTTTAAAGTTTACTATTGAAATTAATGTATTTTTTAGGAACTTCGGTTGAAGTCTTTACCCAATAAAACACTGGAAATTAAACAAAAAATCCTGCTAATGTTTAATCAAATTATATGATAATGTGGTAAGCACATCATGTCATATTGAAACCAACATACATTGTTACATACAAAGTATGAAACCTCTGGTACTTGCAGTTTAAAAGGCGTATATTTTTAAAGTCCTCCTGCCGTTACAGTCTAAACAAACCATGTGACCCCCAGGGAGTGGCCAGGTTTTACCCCAGGGGCATAATCTGAACAATTTTTGTAGATGATCACTTTACAAAGAAGTATACACACTATAAAACTTTAGGGCTTTTCGGTTTCAAAGGATATTATTTTAAGGCCTACTAGCCATACAACTTATTATAAACCAGGTGACCCCCGGGTCATGGCCACTTGATACTCCAGGGGCATAATTTGAACAATCGTTGTAGAGGACCACTATACAGTGTTACATACCCAATTCGAAACCACTGGGCCTTGCGGTTTCAGAGGAGATTTTTAAAGTCATTTTGTTATTTAAGTAAACAATGTGACATCCGGGGAGTAGGCATTTTTCACCACATGGGCATCATTTAAACAATCTTTGAAGAGGACCACAAAACAATGTTACATACCAAATATAAAACCACTGAGGCCTGCGGTTTCAGAAGAGAAGATTATCCAAATCATTTTGCTATTTAAGTCTATATAAACCATGTGACACCCGGGGCGAGGCCAATTGTAACCCCAGGGAAATCATTTGATCAATCTTTGTTGTGGACTATTATACAATGTATATATATATAACAGAAAATACGATGCAAACTATTGTCCGGGCTGTTAAGAAAGCTGGATGAGTATCTACATTTTTAAATGAAAATGACAACACAGATCTGGTTTGCCTTAACATAGATTTCCATGGGTACAACTAAGGCTAAGGGAGGGGGGATGCCTGTATAACCGTTCTTGTTACAAATAGGATTTTTGGTGCATCTGTCATTGCACATAAATGATAATGATATGATATGCAGGTTTTGATATGTACTGACAGCATAATCGTCGCCTTTCATACCGACCATGGAATATCTGGAAACATTATATAGATAATATTACATATTTTGCACTCAATAGTTTTCTAGGAATATCAATCGGTTGAATTATGTTGTTCGTTATTTATTTTACTGATAAATGATCAAAATTTATATTTATCGGTTCATGATGATAATGATGATGATGATGATGAGGATGATGTTGATTATGATGATGATAATAATAATAATAGCAATATTGTTGATATCAATGATGAAGATGATTATACAGATTATGATGATAATGATGATTATGCTGTTGCTGCTGCTGATGATGATAAAGATGATGAAGTAAAAGAACAAGAAGAAGATGATGATGTCGATGGTGATAATGATAACCATTATGATGACGATCAGTAAAATATTACAAGAAACGAATTTATTGCAATGGGAGAAATAATAGCGATATAAATGAAAGATAAATTATCACACCCTAATGCATACATTACGAACAAAGGCGTACTAAATTTGTTTCTGAGAAAAGAACGTCACGCAAAAGCTACGAGTACACCATCCGCATTTATATGCGGATGCATCGAAACACAATTCAGATATGTAATTACTGACAAATTGCATATACAATACATTTATAGAAAAATACGGTATTTCCGAGCTCGTAACCATAAGCATGCATGCATTTTATTATACTGTGTTTTATTAAGATATGTTATGACTATCTAACTGTTGCTGTTATAAATAGTATATTACTGTTTAAGGTTATTATCTACTACACAGTTTTGGAGAAAAATCTAAGGCCGAACACAATCGCTATAATCGCATTGCAATGTCCAATATTGATTCAGTTCGTTCATAATTGTGCAAGTTTATCTATTTTCGGATAATGTTTACTGCACATGTAGACATCACACACCAAAACAGTTTAAGTAGCTTTCTTTATGCCATATCATTGATTCAATTAAAATTTTATTATCAAATTATTTATTTAAAAATATTAAATTTAATTGTCCTTTTACATAACGCACCTGCATTTTAAACGTCCAAACGTACCACTAATGGCATCATGTGTATATTGATTGCGCAGTGAGAATATAGCTACTGAAAAATATTCACATAAATAAATCTTATTATGAAGATATTTTTATATTTCAGATAGTGGATGTGCAAAAACAAAATGGGTACCAGTAAGATCTGGACTTTTCTCAATTTGTCAATACGTTTATTTTTCATAAAAAAACAACAACAACAACATACACTTGCACGTGTGTGTGATTTTTGCGATGTTTCATTTAAACAATAATCATGTATTTCATATTGTATATTTTTGGTATTAATCAGTTAGTTACTCTTCCATCTGCAACATGTTTTCACGACATCAGAACTCAGGCCGTGTAAATGTAATTAATTGAACATTTTAATGCAGGACGTGAACTTCTGCAGTACTTGCGAGTAAAGGGAACACCTGCAATCCTCAATTATAATGGTACATTAGTACATTATGCCGATTTTAATTATTATCCTGATAAAGCAGTAGATGGCGTTACGGGCGACCCAGACCTGTGTAACTGCTGTGCTGCTTTGAATCGCCCAGCAGCAATCAATATTGATTTAAGAACATCTCACCATTTTAGTCAGATCGTATTGCATGGAAGAGCCGGAAAACATGGTAAATATAATTATATTTATTCCAACTTCTACTTCCTCATTTTATTTTAAATGTCAGTGTTTATCTTTGTAAACAAAGTGTACTTTATTTTGTGTTATTGGGTTCCTTTTTACAATTAATTATGTAACACATTTTTGTTTCAGTCGCTCAATTTGACAACCTTAACCTGGTTGTCAAAAGTTCTGAATTAACTGAAATTTCTATACCTATATCAGCATCTAATATGACGTTTGTACTGAATGCTACGGCATCACTTCAAGACGTACAGTCGATTATTGTACATAGCGCTGGTAATGTTGACGGTACCATGGTGTTGTGCAAAGTGTTAATTTATCAAAAAGGTAACACACTTACTTATACAATTACGATGTGTTAAGCAATGTGGAACACTGTGAGTGGACGTATTGCTGATGTTCTATTATTTTGTTGAATACATGTCTGTTCTTAGCTGAATTTGAATTAGTTGCGTTTGAATTATTATATGCCATGGAATGGGTTTTGCATATTGCATAAGTCAATTTGACGTCACAGTCGTCTACATATAACACGTGCTTTGCGCATAATGCTATTAACAACAAGACATTCAGTTCAGCAGTGAGCGATGACAGTAAGCTTTGTCAGACATGCAGTGTAACTAAAAACGATGGAAATCCCTGGTGGGAACTGGACTTGGGTGGTCAAACGCTACTCAGTCAGATTGATGTTTTCGGTCGAACAGGTATTTCACACGCAACCGCATTCACGTTTAGTCCGTGTGTGTTTTCCATACATACTCACAAGAGTGTTTCTTAATAATTGAATGAATATTTTTTGCAGATAACTCAGCACACCAAAGTGAGAATATTGAGCTTCGCATTAGCAATACAACGTTACAAGAATCAAGAAACGGTACACTTGCAAATACATCAACGACATCATCCTTATCTGTTGTATTTGATTGGCCTAGACTAGTCTGATTCATCAACATAAAACATACAGATGGGGTGCTCGATTTCCTTACCATCTGTCAAGTTTACGTATATGCACGCGGTAAATATGATTAGATATATATCGCTATTGACGTTGAACGGTAAGAATACATAAACAAAATCTAAGCCGACCCATTTTATAAGATTTTGCTAATACACACAATACTGATATTTTGCAGAAAATGACTATCATAGGAAAATTGTCCGTTTATTTCTGTCAGGGCCATTCCCTACCTCCATTAATTGTTCATGTGACAACATTTATTAATACTTTATTATAACCATTATAACCACGGGTTATATTTAAAATCATACGCCTTTAATATATATAAAAAGGCAAAACAGTTTATAAGTTATTTTTACTATGATTTCCACATTGAAATAAATAATCTACATACACATTAGCAATCGTAAAAATTATAATGATTTTAAGTTACAACTTGTAAGTACTGACCTCCTTTGGCTATTAATGGTTGCGTTTTAAGTGGAACTCGGTATGTGGATAAAAATACTAAATTTAAGATGCGATTTTTTAATAAGTGGAATAAATACAAAATAATATTAATAATTCCTTCTGAGTTTACTGCAGATACAAACATTGTCTCAATTTAAGCAATGTTATTATAGTTTCTTAGTAGTACAATGTATTTTCGTGTGGTGAGGAGAATAATAAGACAGACGACCAAAGGCGTCATTTCAGGTCCATCTCAGAAATAGTGGTGGCCTTTAGTGTTAAATATAAAATGACAGCTTCCATAATTTTTGTCAGTGAATGTTTTATATCTTCTTTAACATGCGTTCAGAACAAGTATTGGGGTCCTTTAATTAAAAACTCAAACTACTTAATGCACTTAATTGGTACTGTCACTTTGTTAATAAGCAATAATGCTTTATCTATCAGGCCATGCAATAATTGGTGTCCGCGATTACAAAATTTCTCATAAAACAATACCTGAATGTGTAGCCAGGTTAGCAGTTGTCATTGCAACATATGCATACGCGTAACACAAACATATCGAAACGAACACACTCGTACTAATATGTTCACCGCCTAGTCAAATCATTGGGTATTTAAACTTGTTTAAAGAAATCCCATATTATCCATGGTATTATTCGAACAATTTATACGAACTGGTAATAAAATGGAATACATAACTGACATATTCTGGTAACTGGTTGCAATATGTAACCTAAATGCAGCATTTGGTGATGTATTATTAAACTGCAATCCATGCTCTTTTTAATTTGATTGAAGCTCTGAGGCAACGTGTGGAGGTAAATGCATGTACATGTTCTTGAAATGTTTATATCTAACTTCATTAACACATGTAGTGTCATTGAATAGTTATTGACTTGTTAAGATCCAGTTAATAGCAATAGTAGTAAGTTAAGTACAGTAAATTTACAATTATCAGATTTTTTGACACAGAATCAAAATGGTAAATTCAAAATAAATATAAATAAGCTTGATAACACTCCTCAAACATGAACATTATGGTGATAATTTACACAGAACACATGGATAAACAATTATAAAGAGTTACACGTTGGTAACGTTTTTCAGTGGACTTCTTGATCGGAAAAAAAGGCAGAAAGTGACTTTTATGAGTGATGATGTTACAAACCGATTACAATGATAATGATTAAATGTCTATTTTATTACTGCACTGCAATTTTGTTAAATCTCTTTAAAAATTATTATTTTGTTAAATATAGCTAGGCCATATGTTGATACATGATGAAATGGTAATCCAACAAAATAAAGTCACATTCATTAATAAGTCACTGATCATGCTATTCACATTTCATAATTGTCCAATAATTTCAATATGTCCACTTATTTATGCACGCTTAAATAAATCCAAAATGGTTAAAATAGTCCACAACTATGTCTTAGTAATAGTTCACAACGTTTAATAATTATTTTACAATCAGTTCTTCTAGTTTAGACAATGAGACCAAAGGTAAGAATAATAATCAAGATCTGGATCTTTAAACTAACAATTTTCTAGCAAAGTCCTAATGTCCCAATGCCCTAATTATCTGTAATTCCCCCCCTGCTTTGTTTTTTTATCAGCCAATTTCTAGCTACACCTAAGTAATCCGACTACTGCTGATAACCCATACAACACCAAATCAAGTTTACATGCAGCTATTTGTACGGCTGGACAGAAATTAAAGCCAGGCAGAAAATATCTATCACACTAACCCTCTTCAAGAAAAAGAAAGCGAAACGGATAAGGTTTCTTTTGCATAGCAATAGATCTAATAACAACTAAATCAGCAAAATAATACGACTACAATGTGTATATGATATATGCAATGTCATAGATATCAAGAGAATCATTAATACATAATTGAATAACAAATTTCAGTAATGTGCATTACAAAATAGAACCTTATAATTTGAAATACAAGTACATAACAATTTGTTTACACACGTGAAAGTGCATCTGGGATCAAATTCTCTTTCCTGTAATATGCTCAATATCCAAACTATATTCTTGCACCAAAAAACTCCATCTCAACAATCTCTGATTTTTGTGTTTGAGTTTATGAAGGAAACTGAGGGGACTGTGGTCACTGAAGACAATAATTGGTAATTGTCATGAAGTTAAATATACTTCAAAATGCTGAATAGCAAGAATAAGAGCAAGGCACTCTTTTTCAATAGTAGAGTAATTTCTCTGTTGCTTGTTAAACCTTTTTTGAAAAGTAACAAACTGGATGGTCTTCTTGAATAAAAACAGCACCAGCACCTATGTCGCTAGCGTAAACAGCTAACTTGAAAGATTTGTCAAAATCTGGTGCTAGGAGAACTGGTGTGCTCTTGAGTTTGG
Organism: Congeria kusceri; assembly: GCA_027627225.1. Taxonomy (NCBI): domain Eukaryota; kingdom Metazoa; phylum Mollusca; class Bivalvia; order Myida; family Dreissenidae; genus Congeria; species Congeria kusceri. The sequence goes on along the minus strand of CM051025.1, from coordinate 62,398,012 downwards.
CTTTCAGTCTATAAAATGCATTTTGACATTCATCATTCCAAATGAACTTTTTTTCCGTTCCTTAAGCAGTTTGTCAAAGGTTCTGCAATGCCAGAAAAGTTGCTACAACATTTTCGATAACAGCCAGCCATACCAAGAAATCGCATCAGTTGTCTTTCACATGTAGGTACAGGAAATTTAGAGATGGCTTGGACCTTAAAATCTATTTGTTTAACTTGACCCTGTCCCACAACATGACCTAAGAATGTTACTCTAGCATGACATAATTCACTCTTTGCAAGGTTGATTGTCAGTTTGGCTTCGGTGAGTCTATCGAAGAATGCTCTGATTTTACAGCATTGCCTTTTCTGTAATCTGTGCACATTATGTACGATCCATTTGATTTTGGCACAAGAATACATGGTGAACTGTAATCACTTTGACTTCGTTCTATAAAATCATTGTCCAAGAGATATTTTACTTCTTCTCTCAAGAATTGTTGCTTCAAAGGATTCATTCTGTACGGATGTTGTTTGATCGGCTTAGAGTCTTCTATGACTACATCATGGTAGATTTTTGTCAGTGCGAGTGGGAGTGTCTGGGAATAAGTGCTCATATTCATGAAGTAACTGTTTTAGTTCATCTCTTTGAGACGGTTCTAGATGGCTAAGTTTCTGGTCTATATTTTTCAGAATTTCAGAGTTCTCACGTCTAACCGAAAAAGGATCAGTGTTTTCAAGTTTTCCAGAATGGACGTTTTCAAAAGTCGTAATCAGAGGTATCACTGCACGTTTCGTGTAGGGCAGAGTTTACAACAGCAATTGGTTTAACATTGGAGCTATCTCTATCAATATACTTTTTCCGCATGTTTACATGACACATTTGTTTTTGCTTGCGCCTTCCAGGAGTGTTTATCACATAATTAAGATCACTAACTGTTTTGTCAACTATGAATGGGCCAAAAAACATAGCATGTAATGGTCTACCAGGAATAGTCAAAAGAGCAAGCACTGTATCACCAGGCTCTAAACGTCTATTTTGAGTTTTCTGATCATAACTGTCTTTCATCTTACCTTGTACATGCTTGAGATTGGCACGAGCAACTGCGCAAGCTTTCGCTAACCTATCTTGAAAGTCAGATACGTACTGAAGTAGATTAAATTGGGAATCATCTTCTGCTAAGAATTTTAAAAGCTTCAACGGCCCACGCACAGAATGCCCAAACACTAACGCAAAGTGACTAAAACCTAGTGACTCCTGAACTGACTACCTGACTGCAAATAACAGTAAGTGGATGCCTTCATCCCAGTCCTTTTCAGTATCAAAACAATATGAACGTATCATGTTCTTCAAGGTCTGGTGAAATCTTTCCAAGGCACCTTGACTTTAAGGGTGATATGCAGATGAACTATATTGCTTAATACCCAACTCATGCATGACCTGCTGAAAAATACGAAACATAAAGTTTGACCCTTGATCGGACTGAACAGATTTTGGGAGACCAACACGTGAGAAGAACTTCACAAGATGCTTGGCCATAGTCTTGGTCTTTATGTTCCTTAAAAAAATTGCTTCTGGGAATCTTGTGGATGCACACATAATTGACAAAAGATATTCGGTCCCAGACTTTGTTTTGGGTATAGGACCAACACAGTCTATGATGACCCTACTAAATGGTTCTTGAAACGCAGGCATTGGCTGGATAGGACTTTTTAGAATGGTTTGGTTTGGTTTTCCCACCATTTGATAAGTATTTGCAGTACCTTGACCCATCTGCTTTGATGCCTGGCCAAAAGAAAGGATTCAAAATCTTGTTATAGGTCTTGTTGACACCAAGATGACCAGACATAGGATTTTCATTGGCAATACTAAGTATTTCAGGGCGGTTTGTACTTGGGACCACAATTTGGTGACTAACTGTCCACTCATCTTCAGCAGGGACATCAGGTGGTCGCCACTTTCTCATCAGGATCCCGTTCTTTGTATAGTAACAGACCGGAACCTGTGCAATTTAAGTTTTACTCAAGGCCCTATGAAACAAGTTTGAAATCTCAGGATCAGTGTGTTGTTCCTGTATAAGCCGTGACCAGGCTAGTTTGAGAAGATGTTAACAAGTCTGTCTGTGTTTTAGGAACACAAGGGGTAATGGTTTTGTTATCCTGATCATTGAATGACTGACCTATAATAGTGTCAGATAAGTCAGCATATGTGATTTGGTCATTCCGAATGGCTTTCTTTGCCATAGCTCGAGTAACTGCACATGACGGGTAAAGGTCAAGAATTGGATCCGGAGTCTGATCAAAAGATGGTATGTCAGTTACAAGTGGATTTACCACAACCTTATCTCCAGCTAAGTCATTACCTAGCAACAAATGGACACCTGGGAAAGGTAAGGAAAGCCACTGGCCCAGTTACCAGATCTGACCTCAAATGAATGTTATTGAGAGGGACATTGAGGAATCCACACTCAGAAAAATTCAGTGTATCTGGTAGAATAAGAGATTGAGAGGCACCAGTATCCCTCAAAATCTTAATAGGGGTAGGTGGGCATGAATCACATGAAAGTGATACAAAACCTTTCTATAGGAATGGTTCATAAATCTCCAAAACAGTATCAGACCTGGGTTCTGTAACCTTAACAACTGTATTGGAATCAATATAAGACTGTAGTTTTGACCTCAACGTGGTGAGCCCAGTAGGTTTTGCTTCATCACGTTGTTGTTGTTGCTTATGTTTCAGTTTTAGACAATCAGAAATGAGGTGACCAGTCTTCTTGCAATAATTACCAGTGACATGAGATAAGGGATTTTGACTTTGACCTTTGGTTACAACAGGTGTCCTACCTTTATGTGCACCAACGAAACTGGATGTGTCAGACAAATTACCAGGAGTAGATTTTGGATAAACATTTGTGGCAGTGGACTTTGGCTTGTTCACAAAGGAGATTTTGTGGGTTAATGAGTAGTCATCAGCCAGACGACCAGCTTCATCCAACTTGTCAACTTGTTTCTCATCTAAGAATGATTTAATATCAGTCTGAATGCAACGTTTAAACTCTTCAACCAACATAAGTTGTCGAAGGTTATCATGATTTTTGTCTATCTTTTTGGAAGAACAGCACCTATCAAACAACTGTTCCTTAGTTCTAGCAAATTCAAGATGAGTTTGACCTTTCCTTTCTACAAGTTCTAATCTTCTGCCGATATGCCTCAGGAACTAAATCATACCCTTTAAAAATGATCTCTTTATCAGTGTCATAGTTAGAGCTCTGTTCAACACTAAGCTGTGTATAAATGTTCAGCTACTTTTTCTAAATGCATGAACTATTTGTCTACTTCTTTTTCTTGAAAAGGAGGAACAACCCTAATGTGCTTAGTGACATCAAAATGAGAATAAGATCTTGTTTCAGACTGATTTTCTCTGTCTTGAAGTTCTAACTCTTTCATTCTCAACTGAAATTGTAAATCTCTTTCTCATCACGCTTACTTTCTAATCTCATTTGGTCTAAACGATATTTATGCTCCAACTCGAGTTGCTTTAATCTCAATTCAGACTGTTCTTTAACAACAGAAGCAGACAGTTCTGCAACAACAGAAGAAATAGCTGTTTCTTCAAATATTTCCTCATCAACAAAATATGTTATTAAAATATTCTTTATTTCCTGCTTACGCATAGAATATTTAACTTGAGACAAATCATAATGTTTTCAAGGTTGAGCAAATCAGTCTTATTAGCCAAAATTTAACTCCTCCTGAGAAGGTTTAGCCACAAATTCTTCCAAATTGAATGACATGGTTGTTTGCTGCTGGTTTCAAGTAAAAAAATTATTTGCAATTATTAACATAATAAAAGGAAAGTAAACGTAAAATATTTAAATTATTTTACTTACTAAATTCTATCCCGGACGAGCCCCGAATGTATGTTACATGACAGCAACAGAGACAAAGAATCCAGCAACATACACAAAATGTATTTGAAATATATTTTCTTTTACGAAATAAAACACTATTTTAATGAAGTACAAAGATACATGATGTAATGGTAATCCAACAAAATAAAGTCACATTCATTAAAAAGTCACTGATCGTGGTTTTCACATTTCATAATTGTCCAATAATTTCAATATGTCCACTTTGTTATGCACACTAAAATTAATCTAAACTGGTTAACATAGTTCACAAATATTACTTGGTAATAGTTCTAAACTAACAATTTTGTAACAAATTCTAAATGTCCCAATTCCCTAATTATCTGTAATTCTACCCCTGCTTTGTTTTTTATTAGCCAATTTCTAGCTACACCTAAGTAATCCGACTATTGCCGATAACCCATACAACACCAGATCAAGTTTACATGCAGCTATGTGTACGGCTGGAAAGAAAATAAAGGCGAAAATATATATCACATTCCAAAAAAACATTTGTAACGCTTGTGAAAACAAAACATATAGTACTTAATTTACTTTTCAATTCTGAAATACAATAATAATTGGTTCATTTATGTTAGGTTAGTTAGTCCGAGATATATTTGCCCCTGATATAATGAAAACAAATATTGCATTGGTCAAACCCGAATAAAGTTATAATAGTACACATAAGCATATAATACGTAATATTGACTAGTAACTGAAATAAGTATCAACATAACGTAGACCTCATCAAGATATATTCGTTATTTGTGATAGCAATGAATATTTAACATGTCTCAACATGCTAAATATGTTTATATAACTATCGAAATACAATAGCCATACACTTTTGTTATCTTACATCCAACATGTCTCTGTGTCACCAAACACATCCTGTCTATTACTATCATGGTAAGATACCGCGATTAGACCAGTAAGCATCCCGGGTGTTCTCATCAGATAAGCCGCTTGAGATGCCATAAAACTTGAACAGCGTGTAAAATTCGACACAATTTCAGTGCGTTTTCAAACTTTACGGTTACCAAGGACCTAAACAATATTTGTTTATTTTAAAATATCTAGATACAAAGCTTAGTTATAGCAGATATTGGATCCGTTAGAATCTAAGCAATGCATCTATCAAAAAAGATACAAATCAAGAAAGAATAACACAACCAACCGAAAAATTCCTTGATTCTGTATTTATCTTGTCAAAGGGTGGGGTTTTTTAACTTAAAAAAGGACCAACAGCTTGTTGGAAATGTGTTTGTTGTTAAAGGTCAGCATATCAATTAAGTTAAGTACATGTTCAATTTTCGCAAACCGTTGGAACCTAAGCGATATATGTTAGCGTTCAAAGGATATTAATTACTTAACTGTCGTTCCCATATATTTTCCCCATATCCATAATTATCGATTCTGCGAGCTAGACCGAAATGAAAGTTGGTTATTATCCCGAGGTTGAAGGTTTGAACCCCTGTGGAAGCCCTTACACAAGTGTATTCATTTTGTATGCGTTTACAAGTATTTAGTGTACTATTTTGGTTAGTTAGCGCATATGATTTAGGTTTTGAAGTTAAAAACATTTACTGACACATACAAACGACGTATACAAATCGACTGCTCGGTCTAAATTGTTGTTTTTTTCAAAGAATAGTTTGTAAGAACTATCGTCGTCAAACAACACGGATGATATAAAATATGTTGTCAAACGCTATACTATATGGTATAAAATATAATTATATGAATACAATCTTTAGAAAAAGATGTTTAGCATTGAAAATGATCATACACTTTATCGAGTATTTCCTAAACAATACTTGACAGTTTATTACGAGGTAATAAGAACATTGTATGGCAAACATTTTTTAGAAATAAGATCCATTGGTTAATATATAGTTGAAGACAGTATACCCGATACTCTATAGGATACCAAAAGTAAGTGTGTCGGTGAAAATAACAATACGACACGGCATATTTTACTATTTATCCATATCTTGCTCGCCGGATTGGTTTAAGTCACCTATCCGACATTGCTTAAATTAAACGTTGGTTACGAACCTACGCGAATATGCTTAGTTACTCTCTGCCTTAATTCACGCACACATAAGGACTGTAATATTGTATGCATTTATTATGTTTTAAACTGACGATTACTTTCGGGAATAACTTTCGTAGTTACACTGTTACAAAATTATACCATTTTCTAATGTAGCATATGCTACTCACACTTGAATGTCTGTTTCAGAATGTCCAACGGGCAATACAGCTATACATGTTCACGAACATGTCATTGTGTGGGCAGTTGTGATTTTGCAACAGGGCATTGCAGTGTATGTTTGCCTGGCTGGACCTCAGCAAGTTGTGATTAAGGTTGTTTCATTCTTGTATTTGTAAAGAAGAAACGCTCTATACTAATGAATCGCCAATGCGGCTTATACATGCAAAAGGTTCATAATTGTACTGTGTTTAATGGCAATAACTCGCAACGGCTTTTTAACATTTTTACTGGCATCATAAGTGTATTTCAATAAGGACAACAATATAGTTGATACAAACAATGTGCTCTGCAACAACCCTGTGTGTACATTACGGATTACATAGACGAACACTGAACTATACGTACCCCTATCAAATTTTAAAGGCGAAGAGTATTCCTACATATTATAATTTGTATTATTAAAATTAATTAAGACAAATAACTTGTTTATAAACAAAGGCTGCATTTTGAACATGTAGTTGTATATTAAATAAAGTTGAAGGAACTTAGATATATTAGAACGGTTAACGCATTATTCTATTTTACTTAATGATACGCACATGCATTTAACAACAGTATATGAGGACGCATTCCAGGAAGGTCGATTCTTTATTGTGTAGTAATAAATGCCATAAAATACTGGTTATATATAGACGAAAACCGTTGCAATTTACTCTGCATCACGTTCATCATAAGTATGTTATTGTTTTAAATAAAAAGAATGCAGAAGTACACACTACCATAGGATTTCTGTTCACACATGACATCGCGTTTACAGACATTTCTTGTTTATATAATTGCGATGATGTGTACGCACATCTTTGACATGATTTAATTAAGCGACTATTTACAGGTACATCTACATTAACATATGTAATTTTTAGTCAACTCGAGCTCGTTACTAATGCAACTAAAACGACTCCGCACTTGCGAGACAGTTGCATCTACTACAAATTAAGTCCGCGTTGCTATGTTGTAATTTTTTAACTACTCCTACAAAAGTACATTATTTGGTCAGGAATAGTATACCTATGACGTACTGACAACAACCTTACTCAAGACATAACTTACTTGCAGCATGCCGCGGCACCTACGGTGACAATTGCACTAACGTTTGTTCCTGGAATTTGCCGAGACAATGAAACTTGCAATAACGAGAACGGCTATTGCTCAAAAGGCTGTAGGTCAGGGTATGATTATGCGCAGGATCAACGCTGTACAGCAGGTAGTTAGTTTTAACTGTTTTTAAACATGTACGTACTTAACTGACAAGCAGTGCATTTGAAACAATCAATTTATCTGGTTGGAAAGAGTATTAATAAGACGAATTGAAAACAACCTTAATCGGGACATAACTTGTTTGCAGCATGCCTCGGAACCTACGGTGTCAATTGCACTAACGTTTGCTCCTGGAATTGCCGAGACAACGAAACCTGCAATCACGTCAACGGTTATTGCTCAAAGGGCTGTAAACCAGGATATAATTATACCCAAGATCAAAGCTGTTTTACAGGTACCTGTGCTAGATAGTTCATTAGATAACAGATAATCACAGTTGAATACAGAAACGCAAAAGAAATGCCAAAGTGGGAATGTAATTCAAAACATGGGTTCTCATAACATTAAAACGCGTGGAAGAAAGTCACACTCGATCATGCTGTGTATGTTTATTCCATTTTCTTCCATTTTCAAACTCTTGTCCTTGTATTTCCTTAAGAACGAATTGTAAATTTGACGTTATTTTGAAGGAGCACGACAATGTGCATCCTGGAAACATTAATTTATGATGGGTTTCAAAATCATAAAGTATGTTACATCATGCTGGATTGTACATAAATTAATATTTACACAATATTGCATTTATAGAAACAAATTTGTGTTGCTTGTAACCTTATTTTTATCATAAAACGGAAAGCTTTTATATTAGAAAGTAGAGGGGCACGAAGAGGCTATATTCCCACATTCCCGGCCGCCCGGCAGTCGCGAAACCGATACAAGCTTTGGCTGACGTAACGACATTTAGTTTATCTAGTTATTGGACATGCATTTGTAAAACAGCTTGCACTATCATTGCGTTAATAAAATATTGTTTAAACGAAAACCTATTTTTATAAAAAATAAAACAACATTAGGACATTACGTTATTTTAATTGATGAATAAATAGGATAATAAGTATTTTAGTTGACACATTTTATTTTTGATTTATTTATAATTCTTCTCATCATTATGATATTTTTCTTAACGTTTTTGTTGTTTTAATCTCACTGGATTTTTCCCACTTTATTGTGTAAGAAATAGTATCTTTGCTAACTTGTTAGATTCATTGGGTGTTGTTTTGTTACGTTACATGATTCTGAATCATTGTTTTCGGAATTGTATTATTTTAACGCAGGGTAGGTCGAGTATAGACGGCGATCAGACGATATTTTTGTAAATAGAGAATGCATGGTTGGCGTTAGATGGAGGAAGTTTATTCGGTGAGGCTAAGAAATGAAAATAGCGCGAGCATTAACGAGTACTATATTTATTGTTTTCGGGCCGAACCGGATAAACTTTCTACTGCCTGCCACATACAATGTCTTACATGTATCCTGTTTTCTACTCAATTGCATTTTAAAATCACTCTAATTAAAGGTTAAACTTCAAAGTTTTATGACGACACTCGAAAGTAATCACTTGCTTGCATTTATGCGTACTACCCGAAACAATAGTAATATATTCCTACTTACTACTTTTATCTTAAAGCAATACTACAATTTGCTGATATGCTGATTTAAGTATGATACACGAACACAATTAATATATTCGCTTTAGTTTTAAACCAAATATCGATTTTTGAAGTTCGGGAAGTAAGTATTATTAAATTTTAATCATGTACATAAAGCTATAGCAAAGAAACGGAAGCCTTTATTTCACATGTATCCCATCGTTGTGACCTTGACTGCAGGATTAATACAGATGGTTGGTGTGCAACATTTAGTCTCAAAGACAACAATTGTGCTAATTAACGTGATTTAATTTGAATAATGTATGTAAAATTTATTATTCAAGCAAGATATTCGTTAATTCAACTCACGATCGAAAATTATGAACCTTAGATTTAACATTTAAAGCTCCAGCATGTGGGTGGTAAGCGCCGACCTGGGTTTTTATACGGCACATTTGTGCCCAGTAGCCATATCTATGCCTATTATTGAATACTGACCCATAACTGTGGCATTGACTTGTACGGTACAGCCACGTGGTTAGTGCGTGCCACCCAGTCCTGACATTGCCAAGTTACCTCAAATTGCTTCAAAATGTAAAATAGTTTCAAAGAAGGCAGGACGGAACGCGGTAAGTTTTTGACACACGAGCCTGTTACAGTGAATACATAAATATATAAATATAAATATATAAATTTATATTTGTATTTATATTTGTATTTATATTTATATTTATATTTTTATTTATTTATTTAGAGAAAGAGAGAGAGAGAGAGAGGGAGAGAGAGGGAGAGAGAGGGAGAGAGGGAGGGAGAGGGAGAGAGAGGGAGAGAGAGAGAGAGAGAGAGAGATAAAAGATATAACTTTATGTAGAAATTAATAGTACCTGTACCAGTTTTGTGTTAGATTACGATAAGCGTAAGTGACCGGCTCAAGGAAAAAAGCGAAGAAATAAAACAAAAGTCTCTGAAGATAAGCCTATTATGCAATGTAAATACACATGTAGTATACTACTTTACAGTTTGCTGAAATTCGTCGTCAGTTCTAGTATGGAACAGCCTGTCATTTAGCTGTCATATAATGTATACTAACAATCGCTTCATCGGCACGTGTATTCAATCAGCCATTTATAAATGTTTACCATAAAGATGCAACATCCTAATTGTGAGTATATCGCTTATGTATTTAGACATTTGTATGCAATGTGAATATAAGTATTGTCTTTTACGAATATTTTACCCGAACGCACCTGTGTATTGCAATAACCCCTGTGTACGACCATCACCTGTAGTAAGTAAATACTATCATCATTGAAATGTGCTACATGTAGATACGGTGGTTGTATATTTGTATTTATACGTTCACAATTGTAACAAGAATGGTAGTTGTAGTTCGCTAGAATTTAGTTAATTGCTGTATGCTAATAGTTTGTGCCAGTCATACGTATGGTCAAGATTGTAACAACATTTGTCACTGTAAAAATGGGGAGGAGTGCAATAATATCAACGGAAGTTGTCAGAATCCGGGCATCTGCGAGAATGGTTGGCAAGAGGACAGTTGCTCAGACGTAAGTAGTGTGTCTTATACTTAATAGTTTATAAATATATATGATTTATATAGTTACGTATGCCCTTATGTGCATTGTTTCCTTAACACATGAGCACCGTATACACCGTTATTGGTTACAGTTATAATAGTTCTTTAGTGATGCTATTGTTGCTTGCTTTTTAACACAATAGCCTGTCAAGACGGTTTCTTCGGAAAGCGATGTATGTCTGAATGCCATTGTCAGCCCGGTATTACATGCAGTTCTACTAATGGCCGGTGTTCAAACGACAAATGCGCAGCAGGATGGCAAGGGGAAAACTGCAGTGCAGGTATATTCTTTAAAGGCGCCATTTTTCCAATATATATTAATTTTATTATTATTACAAGTTATCGGTATTTTGGTAGCGTCACGAATGTCTATGTTGCAGTGAGTACATTTCTATTTAAGAAAAACATGTAGTTTGATTGTATACATCTTTGATATCTTGATCTATACTTATTTTAAGGATCTGATCATAGTTCAGGTATATCGCACGTAATATATAATTGTGTGGCATGCGAAGAAGTGTCTGCTGATTGTATATTGTATGAAATTAATTCCACGATTTTTAGGTACACCGTTTGTCGTCTTTGTCTGAAGTATAATATTTTAATTTTGTTTTAATGTATCGGGTTATTTGCAAAGGACGTAACTGACAGCTCAAACGATGCAGGCATTTTAATCTATTTGTATTATTAATATTCAATAGAAAAGTGAACTGACTTTATTTCGTATAAGAGCAGTTACTAACGTAACACTTCAACCTGCAATTATCCATATAAAAAGCATTTTCTTCGACACTTCTATAATATACGTGTATTGTTTCCTGCCTGAAAGACTTTACTAATATCGATGAGACGGGTTATCTTTATATTGACTGTCCGATAACTGAAATTACAATAAAGACCCACAAATCGACAGAGGGCAACATTGGGTTAATGTATCGAGTAAACACGCTTTTTGCAATTTCGCATATCCTTCATCATGTTATTGTGAAGCATCAGAATTTAAAATGAATATACAATGTATTATCAAAATGTATGTTTAATTGCTAAGAAATGCACATCTAACTAAAGGAACGCATGCAAGGATATTGTGACTGTGTTTACCTATTTTTGTGACACTGACAATTTTATTCATTCTTTTTCCTAATTACAACAACTAAGCTGTGACTTTAAAATAGAGCAAGTTTCAAAGACGGATTGCACGAATTCAAGCGTTGTCACGCAATTCCATAATAGTTCCATAAACGTAAATTGTACTGGAATGAAATTATAGTGTGTCCAAGTATTGTTGATTATTTCGCCTTCTGTAAGAAATGCATAACGATGTTTACATGTGATAAAATAACACTCGCGTATACTTACATGTTTTGTTGAAAATTGCCTCAAATGCCATTTTGTATACACGGACAGTTAATATTAAATCAACGTCGAATTGTAATAATGTCGTTCCTCCAAAAACGTTGTTAACACTTCGAAATCAACCCAATGTTTAAGCGAATTTTTAAACTAAATGGTGTTAGTACCGGGTTAAACGTAATAAACAACAACAATTTGGCGTTTTGTTTAGACATATTAAATAAAAGAAGGATCATAATTTTAATTATAATTGCTTTTTTATTAGATTGATTTGATTGAATTTTTGGAAGGGAATCGCATGTGAATTTTCTTACGGTATGTAAGTGTATGCACATTTAGAGGTAATAAATATTACCATACAATACCACTGTGTAATAAATATTTTAGAACGTGCGATGGCTATACACAGTATTTACATTGCTTTGAATTGCACATTCACGTTCACAAACAAGTAGGGTCTTTCAGAATGTGAGCCGGGTTATTTCGGAGTTGGCTGTGCATCTCCATGCCATTGTCGAAACAGCCCGACGTGCAACCACATAAATGGAAGCTGTAATGACCATGTGTGTGCAGCGGGATGGAAAAGTGATAATTGCAGTAGAGGTACATATTAATATTGTTTAATATAATGTTAATATTGTCTTAGTTAACACATATTTTAACATACGTTAGTGATATAATTTATAATACAGTGCCATGTTGTTTTTATTTCTTTTGTCCATATTGGTTTCACTATTATTTGCTTACAGGCATATTTTTCAATTTAAGAACTTATGCAATTAATAATTTATCAGCTTGTGAATATGACTTGTATGGCCTTAACTGTTCATCCATATGCCACTGTCGCGATGGGTCTACGTGTGATCCCGTATCTGGTGACTGTTCTGATGACCAATGCGCACCCGGCTGGATTGGCAACAGCTGCAGTAAAGGTTGATTATTTGTCATGGGCTCTTTTGATTATCATATAAAAATAGTTCACGCATTTTGTACCTCTGCATGATTGTTTTAAGATATTCTTCTTACAGTTTGATTACAATGTAATTTTGCGTTTGATATATCGTTTCTTATAATGGAAATTGTGTGCATATGTATTGTAACTGGATTACACAAATATATTACGGTTACCTGTCTATGAAGAATGTGACAACGGCTACTTCGGAACGAACTGCACGTCGCACTATCAATGTCAAAACCACGCAATTTGCCATCACGAAAACGGAAGCTGTCCTGACAATCAGTGCGCAGCTGGATGGAAGGATATAACTGTAATTCAGGTAAAAAGTATAATAATGGATTCGAGTCATAGAAAAACAACATTGATGCAAATATTAGCGTTCATCATTACAAATAAATGTTTGAAAATTTATCATTACATAATTACCAAATACATGCAAATTGAACATGGTAGATTTTTCCAACGGTGTGTGCTCCTAGATACTTTGGAATCTATTGTTCATCGCCATGTTATTGTCGAGACAACGAACCGTGTGATCACGTCTACGGCAATTGTTCTAACAAGCAGTGTGCAGCTGGATGGACTGATGATAACTGCAGCACAGGTATAGCGATCCGGTTTGTGGCTTACACCTTTAAGAAAACATTATTTCGTATTAATACTTGAGTTAATATGCAAGGGTTTTTTCCTGTTATTTTAATTCCTTCTTATACAGACTAATGAAATACAAATCATGGTGTTCACGTGAAATGTTATTTGCTTATTTATAATCAAACACCATGTAATTCGAGACACTTTGGGATAAACTGCTAATCGCCATATCATTGTAAAGATAACGCTGAGTGTAATTCTAGCTTTGGTAACTGTTCTGTAAACCATGCGCCTTGTTAGCGAAATGAAAACTGCAATTTTCGTAATAATAAAATAAAAACTTGTAAAACAAAAAAATGTATTTTGAGATTATATTCAAAAAATCAACTTTTTAAAACAAGTTCATGATTCGTTCGTATTAGATGTGTGCGCAGTAGCAAAACAATAATGAATCAGGTTAGCACACTGTCTAGCATACATACACAATTATGCAAAATTATGTTTTTATGATTTATGCGGCGATACAACAACAATTTGCATTGTTTAGCTGAATGTTATTTTTTTCAGATCCACAGCTTTACCATTGACATTGACATATGTTCAGACTTATACATGTGGTGTCTGCACTATTCAATAAGCAGCCACTTACACCATTTGTCCTGAAATTAGATGCATACATTTACCCTTGCACATAGCATTGCTTTAACGCTTTGCGCTATACATATGGTAGTAATATGGCAGCTGCTGTGTGTTTCATTGTTGTTGTGTTAGATGTTGTCGGTCTGCTGCTTGTAGTGACGGTTAAAACACATATAGAGTTATAAAAAGCTTGCTTGCGTTGATTATCAGCGATTTTTCCCATGAGTGAACTTATTATAGTATACGTCGTTGACAGTGAGTTATCAAACGACCAAAATTGTGTATTGCATTTTACAGAATGTTCGACAGGGTCATATGGTGAAAGTTGTTCCAAGGACTGCAATTGCAATCAGTGTCATCGCGTCCATGGATCCTGTACCGTCTTCTCTGAAAGTTGTTTTACCGGTTTTACATTGGGAAATGAACTTTGCACAAGTATGTAGCCAACCACTTACGCTCCAAAGATAGCGTTCTCACTCATTTATTTTCAATTTAAACTGCATATTTAATAATAGTCCTATACACATATTATATAAGATTTATTGGACACCAAGCACCGATTCTAAATACATGTATTACATCCGAGTGTGTTTAATTAATGTTAGGAATCGACATGTACGCAATTGATTGCTTTAATTAAGTGAAACAATACCAACATATAATTATTTTTCTCATCCCGCATTCAATATAGATATGTAGGTTTTGCCTGTTGTCAATGAATACTGTGTTTATGAACAGAGTGCAAACCGGGCTTTTATGGTGTGAACTGTGCCATGGAATGTCACTGTCAAAACTGTCATAATGTCAATGGAACGTGTGCGTTGCTTTCTTCGCAATGCAATATTGGATTTCATTTTGACAATGGACTGTGTAAAGGTATGACCACCACTTTTTCATGGTTACAGCTACCAATAACAAGGACCACAAAGGAAATAAGGGGAAACCATTTTTCTCTTTTTTATGTATATCCTTAGTATTGGTGTGCATGTCATGATTCATCAGCATTTGTTGCATTGATATAATTGTTTTATGTATGTTTCCATGCATTATGTTGTTGCCATGCTGTGTTCATGTTTTAGCAAAATAGATCTATCTGTCTATATAACCATGTACAAATGGTATACTGAATTAACTTGCATCATATTGCTGAAAACGTTAGTGCCACAAATTGAAAACTTTAAGGACTACTTAAAATACTAATAAACTAACCACATTTAGCAGTCGTACACTCATATTATTCTACCCCAGATTTCATAATTACATCCCAAAACCTTTTTGTTTATGTACAATATAATCTTAGAAATGATTACATATAAATACTAATTATACTCACATTTAAAGCTGATGTCGCTGAGAGTACGTCAGCGGCTGCGATCGGTGGTGGTGTAGGCGCTGCAATTGTTGTCATTGCTGCTGTTGCTGCAGGGATTGTCTTCATGAAGAGACGAACTTTATTTAAATAAGCATATGCATGTTTGCTTTTTTTAAATTGACTAATTGCATGATCATTTGTCATGGGTAAAAAATACCCTGAATCTATAGTGTACATTTAGAATAGCAATAGTATGCATGTTTCAAATTTCATTAAAGGAGACATGGAGATAAACATGAGAACACTGAAATGACTGACTTGTCTCGAAAGAAGTCACATGTTTCAACTGCACACGATAATGAGGCTTATTCAGATGCGGGGAACAACGTTTACGAAAGTACGTATGCTTACATGCACTTAAAACTATTGCACAACATGCGTGTAACGAAAAAACACAGCAATAACATTTCTTGTACTTTCAGACGTGGACAGTGACTACTATAGTTTCAAATCCCTGATACCCGGAATCAAAGTTCATTTATTGTGGGACTATATTCGTGAGAAAACCAAATCTGGATCATCGTTCTTTGCGGATGAATTCGCAGTACGTTGAAGCAAACATTATTGTATTTCATTTAAATTTAATATACAAGAGTTTAAACGATGTGTGTACATGAGTATGTTAATTTGTGTTGTTGGTTTATGTCTAATTTAATACAGACATATTTCATAATTGGACATCCCATACAAGACAACTTTCAAGTCAAAGTATTAAATTCGTCATTTCGATTACCTTAAACAAATCATATTTGGTTTATATGGATTGTATAATTGCAGAAATATTATATTTGTATAAATTACCTTCTGGAATGATACATAAACATGAGGTTGCTGCAGCAATAGAAAACAGAGGCAAAAACCGATACAAAGTGATGTTTGCATGTAGGCTACACATTTTGTTTATTTTATTTATTATTATTTATGCATACAGTGAACTATTTAAAATGACTACACGTGAATGCTAGTGTAGTCATCACGGCTATCATCATGTTGAATGCTAACACTAGCAAACGTCTAAATCGATACCGAATGATGCTTGTATGCGGAACACGATTCTATTTTTAAATAGCAATTAGCTATGGAAAAGAAATGTGTTAATGCATTAATAAGTTTTATCATTGCATAAATGTTTTCTGTGTCATACTTATAGTCACAGGTAATTCCAACGTGGTCAAAGTGTTCGAGTACATTTTTAGGTCGTTACAATGATATTTTGCTACCGATAGAAACAGGTGCATTAGATAAATTACCGAGATGTCGGGGCATTATTCAGTCGTGTTGAAGGTTAAAATCTTAAATATATACTTTGACAGATCAAGACGGCCTCTAATGCAACAGTAACACATTTTACAGCAGCTGTCTTTTACATGGTATCAGTATGTTATGAACTATTCATAGAAAAAACAACATAATTCGCTCATACAACTTTGTAGATGACAATTCGAGGGTGCCATTGGCGAAAGACAAACCGACCTACTCCGAATACATCAATGCCTGCTACATTCATGTAAACATTTGTATCGGTTGTCAACGTATATCACTATTTTCCTATATAAATGATACATGTTTATTTTTATGATATTTAGTTATTAAAACATATATATTAAATATATACAACGCAAAACTCCAGTTGCGACAGCAGAAGAGAACTCTTATTAGCAGCCCGAGGTCCTTTATTTATGGCAAGTGAGCACTTGCCAAAAAATTACACAGCACATCACAAAAACACATAACAAACACAAGACACACATGAATAACACTGGGGTTACCGCCTTGGAACGGTCAATGCACAGCATTGAGGGTTTAAACAGGTTTACGTGCGCATGAACCTCACTATTGACCCAGAATTATTCATTAAACAAGTGTGACAAAATAGCCATGCCAATCTTATTTCTGACATGCTAATTTTCTTGTTATAGGGATTCGAACAGGTGAAAAAATTTATCACATCTCAAGGTACGTATAGCACGTATTTATCAATTGCCGTGTCGAATGATTATCACATTCCAAAGCAAAACGTCAAAAGCGTATATTGGGTGTACATGTGTCGCCATGTACATGTAATATGTTAATTGCGGATCGAAATTAAATCCATTTTGAATATTATGTGTTAATGGCAGGGCCGACAGAGAAAATTATCGATGATTTCTGGCGCATGATATGGCAACAACGCGTGGAGAAGATCGCCATGTTAACAAACCTTATCGAATTGGGAACGGTAATTTTAGTTCATAACCCATGCTTTTGTAACTTTCGCTTTTTCACTTTCATCTTTTAGTTATTACATATGTTGTCATTCTTACATGCCATTTTTACAACTGCAGTGCTTTTGAATTTACAGTTATGTTTTTTTAGCTGAATTGGCCAAATATCTGAAGTCTTTATATGTGATTGCGTAACGTAGTTCGTGCAAGCGTCTGTGCGTCAGGGCGTCTGTGCGTGACGTAATCAGTCATTGTGTTCTCATAAACTATTTGGCGATAATTAACAACATTTCACCATTTAGTGTGTTTCATTTGATGTTTTTCTTATTGGCCCGGCCTATTGCATAATTAAGTCACAGCAACTGAAATTTGGTTTTAACATGTTAAAAAGTCACGTCAGATACCGCATGGCCTAGAACTTAATTATTTGCCTTGTTACCTTATTGTCGTTTAACAAAATTATAAAAAACGTATTGTGATTATTGTTACATTCACTTCAATGTTAACAAAAACGTCTTAAAAATCATCTTGTCTGTTGCCAAATAACAAACTTTGACGCTTGATATTTGGTATTAAACATCGCCTTATGGTACTTGACAATACTTTTTGAAATGATGACCCTGACTTTAAATTGAAACCGCGTCTGGGCTATTTTCTAAGAAAAAAAAAAATGTTTGTAACTGCATGGCCTAGGTTTTGATAGTTGGTATGTAACATTGCTTCATTGTACTTTACTGAGAATGCACGTAAGTTTAAAATTAACCCGCCACTGGGCTCAACTATTTATGGACATTACTCGGATTTATTTCTGAAAAAACAAGGTCCGTTTTTTGTTAATGACACACCCAGGCTTAAAACTGACCCCGCCACGTGTCTCAAATGTTTATAAGTACTTTAATAAAAGCACAATTCATAAACTTCAATACCTACGAGTTTGTTATTCCTTATGCAGCATCTCGTTATGATGTTGTATACAAATGTTTGAAAAGTGGTCCCTGGGCTAAAGAATGGCACCGTCCTGTGACTGAACGTTTTGTATATAACTACACCATGGCAAATGAACAAAAAGTAGTTTGTTCTTAAACTACAGAGCTCGTGCCTTATACTTAGCATGTAACATGCCTTAGACTCCCTTATCACAATTGATAAGTATTGTCTAAAGAATAAAAAAAATAACCACGACCTTAACTCAATTCATTTTACATTCAAATTGATTTATATCCGCAAAAAAAATCTTCAAACCGCTTTTTGTCTGAAACTAATTGGACTAGACATTTGATATTTTGTATGTTGCAGCATTTCAGTTAAAATGTCTCCAATACTGGTCAGAAGACTTTAACAGTTTTAGTACTTTTGGCGACGTGAATGTCAAGTGTATTGGAAATGAGGATACATACGACTACAATATCAGAACTCTAGACATTAATAAGGTTTGCAAATATTTGTTTTAATGTGTTTTCCAACTTTAGTTTTGAGGTTCTATCAATTTTTATTGCATTCATCAATACGTACAATGTTGCCTTATACATGTTCACTATGCTATATATGTTTAATTCCCAGGGCAAAGAGACAAGGCGTGTGAAACAGTTCCATTTAAAGACATGGCCCGATAAAGATGTTCCTGACACAACCTGGTGTCTTCTTGATTTCTGGCGAGCAGTGGATACTAACGATTCCACGAATACCTCGCCAATTGTTGTCCATTGCAGGTTCGTGCGCTGATAGCGACACATTTATAAATCTTAACAAGTGCATGCTTCGTATTATTTTCGACTGTATTCGTATTAAAAAAGCATTTGTCTGAGTGGTTCACCATTACTTGTTTCATGATATATTGTAACAGTGCTGGTGTTGATCGTACGGGGACATTTATCGCCCTTGACAACTTGATAACACAGGGAAGGATGGAATGTTCTGTCCGACCGCTTCCTATGGTCGAAGCCCTGAGACAACAGAGGGTTAACATGGTTCAAACAAAGGTATTGTCTTTGCCGTGTTTCAAATAAACGCCAATACCCTATTCAAATATATCACCAAAGTTATTGCTGAAAAGGAATATTTAATGAGGAAACCTTGATATTCGTTTAGGACCAGTATTTGTACCTGCACGAGGCATTGGCCGAGGCTCTACTGATGGGGACACACCATGAACTGACAAGGCAGTTTGAAAGTGTCTACAACTACATGATGGGCAAAGAGAAAGGATCCAAGACTACGAGGCTGGACGAGCAATTTGATGTAAGGGAAATAAGATAATTTGTTGGTATACCATTTCCTACTAATAACTCGAAATATCTTAATAACCATTCTTTTGGCAATGTATATATTACAGACACGTGTTCATAAACATAAAAAAACAGCCAATCGCAAGCATGGTTTTTTATATATTTTGTTCTGATTTCAAATAAAAAATATATGATGTATTTTTGTTTGTTTTGGTGTTGTTGTTTTACTCGAAAAGAAAACATTATATATCTATAAATATATAATTATCAAACAATTATAGTTAATTGTACGAAGTGTAGAAGAGGCCGGTATGCCGGTTGAAGAGCAAGCGTCGTCTGGACCAATGTACGGTAACATGGATACGGTCATGTCAGAAAGTAAGTTGATCTAGATCGGATCTATATAATATATCACATAATCTGTGGTGTATCAGTTTGCAATAATCAATCTGTATTGCAATGTAATACGAATTGACAATGATTTTAACATAGGTTCAAGTCACTCCTTCGTTTGTTTGAATAACCTAAATGGCTGCGCTTAAAATGTTTGAACTAAATATTGGTGTTTTATTATGTAGTTATAGAAATTGTACTGAAATACAAGACTGCAACCTCATAACACATATGTTATTTGTATGATATCACCAAGTTTATTTGAGGAATTTTATCGGTATTTCTATAGGCTAAACATTAACAATTAATACAAACTTTAGAATTTTCTGCAATGCTACACTTTTGTACAACATATTTCACATTTTTGATTAACCATTTTTACATGTGATACCGCTAATCATTGAGCATCTATTTTTTATAAAGCATGGGTCAGATTTTCGTTGCATAAACAACGTGAATAATGTTGTGGATATTAACGAGAACCCCTATTATGGTTCTATGTATGAACTTTGAAGAACCCGACGGGTCCCTACAATTCGCAATGTCATAATCTAGATTTAAAAACAATAGGTTAATGTAACCCGTTAAAAAGTCGATAAAGGCATATTCAAATATCAATATATTAACATAACATGTTGAAGACATTACTTCCCTTTCGCATATGTTATTCTAGTAGACGCTTACCGTCCAAAACTGCAGAAGCAAGGCTCGAAATACATCCAACGGCTGGGGGCCATTTTCCTCCCTGTATGAAAATTGTTTTCTATCTACAGTATTTGTCATTGCATAAATTTAGCATTAAATTAGGTTCATGTAATACTGACCGCTAACGATCTTGAAAAGTATGGACATGTTTATAAACTGTTTTCTAAATCGAGAAAATTACATTCATTACAAACATGCATATTATTGAACCTTTAAATAGTTCCATAAACTGTGTGTACA
Source organism: Congeria kusceri (assembly GCA_027627225.1). NCBI lineage: Eukaryota > Metazoa > Mollusca > Bivalvia > Myida > Dreissenidae > Congeria > Congeria kusceri. Next base: position 62,376,884 of record CM051025.1, on the reverse strand, counting down.
TTAATATATGGTTTATATCTACATAGACTTTCGGCTATAATAATGCCCTGCTGGTGTGCATGTCGCCTACAAAACAGCACCTTGAAGAGTTTTGGTCCCTTGTTGAGGAGCAGCATGTTACTACGGTGATCAACCTTTCTACTCCTGGCAATGTTGCTTACGAGGTACACTTACACTGTTCAGTGTTTAAAACCATTTACTGGTTCAAGTATTTTAATATTGTGCGTGTATAATTTCGAAAGTGGACTGTCCGAAACTCATTTACATTTCAAATACATCTGAACAAGAATTAGAAAAAATAACATGTATGGTATTACGTATTATGATCGACGGGATAATGAAAAGGCATAATCATTGTGATACCTTATTTTGATGTGTGTCCAACTCCAACCAGTTAGGTCCTTAGATGCAGTTGCATTGTGCGTATGTTAATGATCCAAATAAATCACCTGACTGATAATACTGTTGACATGCTGTTTCAGACATGCCAGTATTTGGGTGGACGTGGAAATGGGCGGTTTGGAAGGTTTTCTGTGAATTACATCCATGAGAAGAAATACAACGGCGGTGTGGAAAGAAGTTTTTCATTCAAAGATGAGAATCATGAGGTGCGTATTCCTTTATCGACCGTATATAGAAACCGATAATTATATGTATTTACGGTTTAGGGACACGAATTATAGGTCGCAAGAGATGGATAGGGGAGACATGTTTAGTCTATCTGCTGCCTGCCTGGCTGCCTCTACCAAGTCTAGTTGTGCATATCATATTCTTATGTTTCGTTCCAATGGTGTGGTAGTCCAATCGGTAATTTCATGACGTGTAACAAATGCATTTATGCGTTTCTACTCTTAGATCATTAGTAAAGGATTTTTAGACCATTAGTAATGAATTTTGTATATGTGCAACGTTAAATTGTCTGACAATTAAACTTGAAAATGTTGGACAATCCAAACCAACCATGTGTATTGTGTGTGCGATCAACGAAAACACTTTAGTTTTTTCCTGACATAATTATTTTATTTATGTACATTCCCAAAGTTAGTTCGGAGTCTTGCTGCTGGGGAAGAGACACTCATTTTTAGAATTTTGAAACAAACATCATCTAGTAACAATTGATACTTAAAACCAATAATGTTATATATGAACGCGCGCACCGAGTTTATGTTATTATGTCTAGCCAATGAATAGTACCATGGTAGTGGTATCATAGTGTACTTATCCCCAGCGTTGATTCTGATATCGTAACAGGATGAGAACTACCTAACGACAATAAAGCAATTCCAGTTGACATCGTGGATGGACGGCCATGACACGCCAACAGATATGCAGTCGTTTCTAGACATTATAGAAGAAATACTGAAGTGGCAGCCGCACCTCTCTGACAATAGGCCGATACTGATTCATTGTCAGTAAGTGTAACGAGATTGTGAAAACAACTGGTCTGACTGTTGCTTCATTTTGTTTCAGCACTATTTTGGAAACAAAGTCCTGTCAACATATAATACTAATACAATTAACAATTAAACACTACATGATGTGCATTACATCTTAATTGGCGGATCTATTTCTATTGTATAAGAACGACTACTTAATCGATGTCCGCTAACACCCATTACAAACTACATTTAGTTTCAATACACTTTCGTCAAAATTGAGCATGGCTTCCTTAAAGGTTTAATGCATATTAAAATGAGTATTTGTAATCTCGTTGTTCATTGCTTACATGCATGTTGTTGTAGAACTGGGTTTATTCGATGTGGACTGATGGCGGTCGTGCTGAACGAGATTCAGCGCATCAGAAAAGAAAGTGGACAGATCAACATTGTTGAATCTGTCAAAACAATGAAGACAAGATGTCGAGATGTTGTCCACAACAAGGTTCTTACATTATATTGCTTGCAATGCTTACCAATAGCCAAAAAGTAGTGCATGCATACAAAAACAATTACGGCTGGATTCCGTATGTCATTTAATTCACAGTACGTCTTATTTTGTGTTTCTTAAATGCATTTTCTAACTTTAAATACAACGTGCATATATGTTTGACCACTAAATATATATTGTCTTACTACTTTTTTTCAAGAGACAGGTTTAGTACTAAATATTGGTTTTAGTTTGACATAACCTATAAGGGTTATGCTTATTGGAGTATTATCGTTTTTGTTAAAATGTTTCAATAGGGTTGTGTTTGTTACGAATGACGATATCGTGCGCATGTATATGCAAACAATGAAAATAATATGTTAAATAGATGTGCCTTAATGCCTTTATGTTGGATATACGTTTGCAAAATGTCATCTTTATTTACTTCAGGCGCAGTACAGATCTTGTTACGAAGCCATTCTAATCTACGTTAAGACCACCGGAACCTACCGGAACATTTAGACCAGCCAGGGAATACTTGAATGGAGGATTGCAGATATATGTTCAGTCTTAAGCAATAACATGACTTGTCTTTTGTTGAGTTGCATTAGTAATGCATTAAGATATTTAGTATTACATGACTAGCTTAATATAAACTACGCTGCACGCAAATACATATTATACGGAATTTCTTTTAGTGTTATAGCTATTAGTAGATATTGTATTAGTATATTACATGATTTATGTTGATTTAGCTTGATGTTTTATAGTTATCTACTAAAAACAAACATGATTCAATCATTAAATATCGGTTGTAGTGTTATATATATTTAGCATACATTTTTGTTTATTAGGAGAATATATGTTTAAGGAAATGTGGAGGAATTATGTTTGTAATGCGAAACAGTGATTGATTAGTAAAGTACGTTATATATCTTTCTTAATGTATGGTGCATGTGTCTCATATATTCATTTTCTAAAATTTCACAATTACTACTTGTATGTAATTAAAATGATATTATAGCGTATCAGTCAGCTGATTACGTGTATAAAATATGTTAACATCCAAAAGGAGACCTTAGTTAATACACTGTGTTATCAGTGCACAATAAATATGATCATTTTTTTTATACAACATAGTGACTTAGACATATTGATTGTAACACTAAGAGCTGTTAAAATTCATACATATGTATTTGACGTTTTACTTTGCGTATGTTTTTTATTCTATGTGTGTGTGGTGACGGATATATAATAATACATGTAGTAAGTGTGTTGTATTTGACACTAATAAAGCATAGGAAATGGCGAAATCAAATGTAGTTTAAGTTAGTGTTTAATGTTTGGACGCTACTGGTCATGCTAAAATACAAAATAATTAGTTGGTAATTGTGCAATGAAATGGTTTAACTAATTACATTTTAGCATTATTAAACCTGTAAATGTAAGTGCATATGCACCTCCTCTAGTGCGCACGTCTAATGAGAGGGTATTTTGTGAATTTCTATTTTAGGAATTTTCACTCCTCTTGGAACAAAAGAGTCATGGTGGGGTAACTGACATTTATATCTATGTGAACTGGAATCATACATTTGATATTGAACTTGATTGTATTTGGACAGCCAGGAAAGTCCAAAGTAATGGTGTGTTTTATTGTATGATACAACTTAAACGAACTGTGGTGTCCGGTTTTGTATCGATCATCATTCTAACCGGGTCTTTTGTCATTCATAAAGTGCTGAAGGGACAAAAATGCTCCCAATTATATAATGATACTTGAATTGTCCTATTTTGTAGAAACAAATATTGTTTCAAAGATCTTGACATTACTGCCACAATATCATTTAAAAATCGTTTAAAAGTGCTATTTTATCAATTAACTATTTCCGTAAATTTGAAGAAAGTGAAACAACCCCATTCTGCATTATGTTTTCCTACAGAATGTGACGATGGCATGTAGGGTTTGAACTGTGCACATACCTGCAACCAACACTGTTCTGACCCACGGTCATGTAACAAATCGGACGGGACATGCATTGTAATCAAAATGCTACTTGTAATTTAGGTAATTGTATTTTACTTCGTAATGCAGTTGCAATTGTAATTGTAAATTCACTTACTGGCTATGATTCGTATTCCATTCATATGTTTTTCATGAAGTTGTTTTAATTATTTGCATTATCATTTCAATATGTGTTGCTATGATAATTATATTTATATCAAATGACACGTAAATTACGTTACATGTCTTAACTTGAACAACGTGATGTTGTTTTATTCAATGTAACGTACAGTTGTTCAACAATGCACCCTTGTCTATCCAACTTCTATTCTAACAAAACTGATGTAGTACATATAAGAACGTATTAAACATTACAATTGGTGCCCTTCATATTTTAATTTGTGTATTGACATACTATTTAATATCATATACATTAGCTGTATTACTTAGATGAATATGGTAGATATTATTCTTCATAAAAGTATGCAGAATCCGATGCCCATAGTAGCATTACAAAACAGTGAATGCAATTATCGGTGGATCACATCCACAATATTACTTTACATATAATAAAGTATACGCAAACATGTGTTACTTGACACTTATATTATAATGTTATTAATTCGTTGAATTCATATTGGCCTTGTTATTGGGCTGAAGACAGCCGTATTGGCGTAAGTTTTGAAATGTATTGCCCAGGTTTTCATCGTATCAAGCGAACAAACGGACCAGATTCTCGTTCAATATTATGAAGTCAATTAATAAAACAAAATAATTAATGTCTCAGCGTGCGCACCAGGCTACTTTGGGCAGAACTGCACGTCTGTATGCCACTGCAAAGAAGGACTACAATGTGACCATCTATCTGGAATGTGTTCTGTGTCAAGATGTGCAACAGGCTGGACTGGAGACGACTGTAGTATAGGTAAAACAAAACCGTAGATAACTACTAGATTATGATGAATTCACGTGTATGAAGAACGCGGCAATAAGGTTCAAAGTTAATTCCTATATATGCATTCGCTTGGCAACGTTTAACGGAAGGATGTACTTTTGTTTTGCAGATTAGTTTTCCTTAATTAGTTTCATTCATTTTGTTATTCAGAACAAGTCACCACATCACCAGAGAGTTTCCCTACGGACATATCTTCAACTGAAATGCAAGAGACCGCTGCACATCAAACGTATACCACGTTACCCGTGGACTCGACATCTCTAGAGAAATATAAAAATGGACAATTAATAGCTGCAATAGCAGCAGTATCATCGATCTTAGGCGTCTTCGTTGTTGCTACCGTTGTTGCTGTCGGCGTATATCTAATAAGCAGGAATAGGCGGTAAGCATATCCCTTTCTGTACTATTATTATTACACATGGTGTTTAAAGCTTTTATAAACGGAAAAGTATCGTGACATTGTAGAATATTACATCTTGTATGTAACAATAATCGTAACTACTTTCATTGCGTCCTCAGTAGACCAGCTGCCCAAACCGACACAACGACAAACGATACGATCTTGCCGTCTTATTCCGGAAATGAGTATGATACACTGTCATCAACAATACAAGCGTCTGACAACTGTGAACGTCTGCAAATGACATCCAGTAAGCGTACATTCGTAATTTGGTAATTTTTTATCTGGAAAATGTATTATTCAAACAAAATACTTGCATATCCGGTCAGGTACTCTTGTTGCATTCAGATAATTAAAGTGTTATGCGACGATATGGGATTAAAGATACTATAATGTTCCTGAAAAGCTGGACAATAAAGATATCTTTTAGTTTTAAATTTGACATATTGTGCATAATGACTCCCTTCTTTTATTTTATTTCATTACATGTTTAACAACTGATACAAAACTGTTTCAGTGGACCACTCAGAACTCAGGAATGATCAGTTAAACAACAGCTAAGTCAACACCGACACCTAACTTTGAAAATATACTATCTCAGTAGTACATTGAATATATGAGTTATCATGTTATTATTATTATTATTTTAATAATGATAATAATAATAATAATAATAATAATAATAATAATAATAATAATAATAATAATAATAATACATTTATTTCATTTTTCATATACTATGAAATGTATTTATCTGTAAATTTGTATGTAACCTGAAAAATTATGTGTTCAAAAATAAGTGTAAACGGATTATTCAAATAAAAAACTAATTGCACATGAATTACTCAGCCATAGTTAATAAAGGATTTTTGTGAATGATTCTGAATTGAAATCCGAAACAGCTTTTAAACCGCATTCCCGAACAGTCGCGAAAAATCTCGGCATATACACCTCAAACAGGCCTCCTGTAACGCTACATATAAATGTATGTACTCATACTTACCGTTTAAAGGCAGATACACGATCATCATCTAAATAAAGCGTATGCCTATAAACAGTTTACTAGGAGGATGAGTGTTATTATATTAAACAGTATACAACAACCCAAATGTTTCCTGAATTACGATGAATAGAAGCTTGTAAAATATGCATGGGCACTTTTGTCAGGCTAAATGACATGTGGTTTAAGTTTTCATTTAAAATGTTGTCATTTTTCACCTTTATGTGGTTTTAGATGCTTTCACTATGAATGTAAACAATACAATAGTGTGTATCGAAAAGTTCCTGGAATACTAGGCATCTATGTGATCTTACGGAATAATGTTTTATTGAATGCGTACTTTATCCACAGAAACAGTTTACTTCTGTGTTTTAGACTAAGAAAGAGATAATATATAATTTGCCTAAAGCCGACATTCACTTAATTTAAATATCCAGTTTTTATGTTATATGGTGAAATAATTGGAAATACCAGCTAATCATACCCTTATATTTTAATGTGGGTTGATTGAAATGATTATTTGTCACTGTTTTTCTTCGGCTCATAATGACTACATTTGCAGTTTTGTAATGTTGTATCCCTCGTGCATGAAAGTAAATGTACACTTTTTGAGTCGTCTTTAACTAGAACCTTCGCAAGATGGAATACAGAAATGTGTTGGACAGTTTGTAAATTTATTTCGTTTCTATATAGTTCCTGCTATTTCATCCGTATAGTGCTCAGAAATGCATTCGCTGACTTTGTAGAAATCCTTTCTCATAAAACTTGCTCATTATGGCAATAGTATTTTTGTCCAAGGAGACTGCTGGAATCGATGTGTTATGTAAATTTCACTGATAGATATGATACATGTTAAACAATGTTATATCGCGAAATTATTAACCTGACACCCATAAGTATTTCGTATGCAAACGGGATTTATTTATAGATACTACGACAATTATTGAGCGTAGCAAAGCCAATTCTACAATGTAAATTGATATCGCAATAGTTTACATATCGTAAAGCGTGAATGATTTAGTGGAACAGATACCGCGCTTGCGATACGAAATTTGGAGATCGAGTCCGGCGTCGACATTTTACAAACAAGAGCATTTTACACATAATTATAGTATATTATTAGAAAAAAACGAAACCATTACTTTACATGTATCATGACTTTCTGTATGAAAAATAATAAAAGAAACAAATAATAATTAGATGAAATAAAAATAACTCAAAATGTTGAAGATCTGTTGTTTTTTTTAAATAACATCTCATGTTGTGGATATTTTAAGAATAACTCATAACACTTTTGAAAAGATCGCTGGCAAAATACAACGCAAACAACCGAACACACTAACGGTTTTTCACAAAAATGAGTGAGTGTCAGGTTAATTGTGTCAGGCACTATACTTATATGTCTAGTATTCGCTTTCTGTATACAAACAGATGTTTCACATGTAAATAAAACATGTGTAAAATTAAAGGAATATAATACAATATATAGCCATTGTGTTGTCCATAACAGAGACAGATGGTGGAAAAAATCTGATGGTTATTTCGTTTATTTGAAGTTGTATTGACCGATCGATAAAACTGGGGTATACATTTGGTTAGCAATAATACTGGCACATTCTTAAACATTCATGTTGGATATTTAATATCGACAAGCTGTCCCTATTATAAACTACATATCTGTGTTTAAGCATTAGGATTGGAACCAAGTCAGTTCAGACAAGATGTTACATTCTTCCATTTTACCTTTCCATGTTAATAATTAAAAAAACACACACTACACCTGATCGCTTGCTTATGTAGTTTGTGTTCTTCACCGTATACAATATGTAATATCATTTCAGTTATACTGGGTGGACTGTATCCCATTATTGATCAAACAATGTTAAACACTATGATTTTGGCATGCACGTTTACATCTTGTTTACATATTGAAGATAGGGCTTGACGCACTTTTAGGTAGGAGTATTTCTTCCTGCTGATAAAGAACATTATTTACAATATTTGTTTAAACATCGCTATCATCAAACGTGTTATTGTTTTCCGCATGTTTTTGAAGTTAGTTTGCACAAGGTGGGTCTGGATCTATTGTTATTAGAGATTTAACATCAATGTGATATAAATAGCTTCCTAGTTCTTCAGATGAGTGTCAGTGAGACACTTATTATATGTCTGACTGACATGCGCTATAATTCAGTTAAAACTTAACAACTAGATGCACATTTACTTTTGCTAAATAAATGCATGCATTTTTACAATGCAACTTACATGAAATGCACGGAATTCAAATACCTATAATATATAACTGTTTTAGAATAGAATATTCAGTTACTCAATAGTATATTATTAGGATCGATAGCAATATACATTATCAAGGGCACACATATATAGAGCAATTTCAAAACAAATGTTCAAATATAACTTCTGTTTATTTTGTTGACCACATTTATATTTTTTGTTTTTCTCTCATTGCTACGATTCTGCATATTGCTATTTAATTTGGGAGAACTATTTAACCAAATTCACATTAAATTGTGTTTAGTTTTAAATATAAATAATAATAATATTATTATTAGTTCATTACGCTCGATTTCTGATTTCACGATTACTCGTTTTGTCGGAAAGAAGTGCAAAGTCGTTTGGTATTTCTCCGATAATCTGCGCATGTGAAAGATTAAGTTATAACATGAGTATTTTGGGGAAATAACGATAAGTTAGCATGGACTAAAAACACTATGTTTATTATTCCGGATTAGTATAACATTGCATAAAACTGAAATCAATATGCAACTTTGCTAAATTTGTTGATTACATTTTTGTACATTTATATTAGCATTTCTATTGACTGGTAAAATATTGATATCAATATCAATAAGTAAGTCTGAATAAGAAATACAAATGAACACCACGTATTTTGGAAGAAAAGTTTTGTTTACAAAAATAAAATCCTATGATAAATGACATGTTTTTAAAATGTCATTGCGAAACCAATTATACACGAACTTGTTACTAGACAGCAGCGAACCCGTGGCCCGATGGTAACGTACTGGCTTCAGAACCGTGAGAACCGGAGTTTGGAGTCATTTGTAAACCTTTTCCTACTATCCCGATTTTCTCATGAGACTTTAAACCGAGATGCAGTATAAGTAGAAGTTTCACTCCTAACACAAATAGACCAACAGTTCCCTCGGGCAAGAGGCGTCTCCAGTATCTTGCACTAACCCAACTAGGACATTTTCTGGGGTCGATGTTCAAAAACATTAGGAGGGGATCCCAGTTCACTCGATAAATATTTACCACACACACTTTAGCTGGCTATACACAATTTTATAGGCAATAGTATTTTGCTCTGACGATTAATTTCTGTGGGACAAATTTGGGACATATAATTAAAGTGAGGTAATGCTATTTATTGCCAAAAAGTTAATTCAACATATATATTGAAGTGCAAATGAAAACTGAGTAATGAATACGTAATTATAAGATGTAAACTAGATGTTACTGTGTGATCATTTTATTACATAATATCGTCAATTTGTTTATCCTAAAATCCATTAACACTTATATTACATCAATGTTCACTATACCTATACATCCCACCATATTTAAGATTTAGATAGCGTCGATCTTTTCCCCATCGATATCCTTTAAAACTTCCTACTTGATTGTGGACGGTGGTACACCGTATTAAATGTGTTTATATTATTAAAGGGACTGTATCTACAAAAACGGTCTCAATGGGGCAATATCATTTAAACATCCGACATTAAGATATAACGCAAACAATAAAGGTTAGTATAAAATAGCCTTATAATGGGAAAAGGATTTGAAAAAAATGATAAAAATAATAATTTCATAATTCAGGAGTTTTCTGGACCTTATCTTCTTGTTACATTTGGACGTCACTATTATCACTATATTGTATAGCCGTAGATTCCACGGGTCATTTTACAAAGCCAAATAAAGCAGATTGTTAGAGTGCTGTCTACGGTCACTTGTTCATATGGCATTTTCGCCACGAGGTTGATATTCATTTGGGGTTTTCATCTTTTTCAACCGTTTGTATTGTTGTTGTTGTTTTATCAAAAGTATATGTATGTAATATATTATTTATCCTACTAAATATACATGCCTAAATAAGGCACATTTCTTTAAAATAGTATAACGTATATTGCTTTGTGATACAACTTGTTCGAAGACAAATTACTCAAATTGACTTGACTAAAGTTGACAATAATTGGTTGTGAAGAATTCATATATATTAGAATAATGCTTTTCACGATTGGAATTATGGTCCTAGTAATCGCTGTTAAAGATAATTCTACTTTGTTATTTGATAATATACTTGGAACAGATCAATATGATTATCATAATAATAATATTATATTATTATGTTTTAAAAGTATTTGTTGGTATGTTTGCGCAGAAGCAAACAATTCTCAGCACACACGTAAGCAATGTTTTGGTCACCATGGCATGGCATACATGCGGGGCATTAACGTTGACGTATTGTTGTTGTTACGTTTTATATAGTCAAATACAGAATCGAACCGTTGCGACTCGTAGTACTATCTTTCAAAGTCTATACATTATCTTTCACAATAATTGTGTTCATACTGTGTAAATATATTGTAGTTTGACCGGGTTTGAAAAGACAATTTTCTGTAGTAGCTCTTGCAGGTGATGAGGAGCTCATTCACTTAGAAAGCAGTATGCTGACTTTTGATGGAGCTGTGTGTAGTGCTCGTGAATATTGGGATCCTCTCCGCGCTATCGATGGTGACGACAGTGGAGAGGCGGAGGCATGGGTTGCCATGGATCTCAAAAAGCACTACCCACTGACACGAATTAAGATATACGATCGAACAGACAGAGGTTTGCTTGTATTCAGATAATACATTTGATAGAATCTCGTATGTTACACAAAATAGGATATCGCATATATGTTTGTAAAGAGTGAATTCTTTGAATTTAGAAAAAATATCAATTTCATTAAAATAATTAATTTCCTAATTTAACAATATCCCGCTTTTTGATTTATTTTGTCAATCCGTGTGTTTATCTTTCTCTTTGCCTCTACTCAATTAATAGCTAACAATAAGCTACACGTACGTTAAATAAAACATGATTATTATAAAATACAAACTGAGTTGTGCACAATTTTGTAATCACTTTCAGGTTAAAATCTGATAACATGTACGCCATTTGTAATGCTTGATGTGCGTGTAAATGAGCAACGTGAATTAAATTTGCATACTTTTTTCAGAAATAAATCAATCTCAACATATGCAAGTTTATGTTGGATTATTTCCTGCTAGTAAGTGGAGAACATGGATGAATAATAACGAGAAATACGTTTTTGATAAGTCAAAACTTGTGCAATATATCAACATAACGACATTAGCCAGATATGTGTTTATGACAATATGCGAGATTAAAGCATTCAGCCAAAAAGGTAATTAAATACGTATCTTCTTCTTCTTCTTCTTCTTCTTCGTGTAACGTGTAGGGGGTCTACTGCAAACAAAGTATTAACATGAGTCTAAACAACTCTATATAATTTACCTGCCTAATGATTAGTCAAATTATTGTATACAATGATTATTAGAGAAAACCAATCAACTTAAAGTCAACGGACCTGTCTTACTAAACATCGTAGGGCATATTTACATAACGATACAATTTTCAAAGAAGCATACGTGTTATGCACCAACATCAATGATTACTTTATTTCAGTAATTCTATTCATGTCCTTGGTTTCTTTCGCATGTCCTTTATTTCAGGAACATACTGATCATAAATGTCTGTTTTTTAAACTACAAAATTAAGTCGTAACTTAATCTTTCGTAAAATATTTGATAAGACAGGGCCAAGGATGTGATCTCCTGCAATAATTAGATGGGCAACCACAATCGGCCGATCGAATAACTTAAGTGCACGACGGGAAGATGGAACACTGATCGATAACCTTAGATATGATGAGTTAGCGGAGTATTTTATAGTCTAAACAAGGTATGGAACCAAGAGTGGGACACCAGATCTCACTATCGTTGTCGCTTTGTAGATCGCATCAAACGCAATGCTTGTGCAATAATACTCCACGGACAAGGGATAGCGAGTCTTCTATTGTCAAGGTTCTGCTGCTTTTCCAACGTCCAAACAAGTTTGGTACGAGATTGTCGAAAGCAGAAGATTAAGAATCAGCTCTCACCAGCTTTATTAATTACCTTAAATTTCTAACAGGCCTCTCTTCTTCGGCACCAAGGACGGTTCTCTCTAACTCATTGCGCGCTACCGCTTATATAGTCGCAGGTCACGTAACTTCGTTTACACTTCCGGGTCATTCCATTTTAATTGCCGGGTGTTAATTTACGGAGAGATCAGGTATATCGGAGTATCGATTTTAATTGCTCAGACTTACATGTACATACTTCACCGAAGAAACGGATCGACTGGGCCATTGTCGTTACATTATTATTATTATTATTATTATCATTAGTAGTAGTAGTATTAGTAGTACTAGTAGTAGTGGTAGTAGTAGTAGCAGTAGCAGTAGTAGTAGCAGTAGTAGTAGTAGTAGTAGTAGTAGTAGTAGCAGTAGCAGTAGCAGTAGTAGTAGCAGTAATAGTAGTAATAGTAGTAGTAGTAGTAGTAGCAATAGTAATAGTTGTAGTAGTATTTATTTAGTATTGCTATGTTTGCTTTATGTCGTTGTTGATGTGTTTAGTATTGTACAAATCAATATAGCAATTGAAATACTTATCGCATGTGCGAATTTTATAATATTATGTGTATGATCGTGCTGCAAGAAAATCTTGAACATTTTAGTTATGCAATTATTAAAATCAACCGATTTAACAGCCGAAGTCAACCAAGCTTACATGTTCCATAACTCCACGACACAATCATGTTCCATGACTGAACGACAAATATCTATGTAGCCAGTGCAGCGCTACCAATTACGGTATTCCAGCACGGGAGGTTGCTTTTGGTCAAACAGCACTAGTACAGTTCATCATCATAATAGGACGTCTAGGTGGTTGGGACCGTTGTTTTAATATATACCAATACTTCTACAAATACTTCAACCATGCATTTTAGCGTTTCATTTTATAAAATCATTATTCTGCCCCAAAGAGGGCATAATATAGACGCCGTTTTGTACGTCCGTCCGAATTCCAATTCAACTGTAATTCAGATTATCATGCGCATCTTGTAAAGTCGTTCCCGTCTGATGATTGTTCAGTTATATCCCTTTGACTAAACGTTGGACAATTTAATAGAAAATTTTGTTTCCGATCGAGATTTTAGGTACTCTTAACTGGAATTTTCCAATTATTGGTACAAATGTTTGCCTAAATGAAAAAGCATGTCAATCCCATGAACCAGGGCTGTAGAGAAAAGGTCAAGATCAAACTAAGAGGCCAAACGTCTACAGGGTAAGGACAAGGCCACACTTATTGGTAAAAAAGAGAGCATCCTTCGGTTCTACCGATAATTGTATTATGATAATATCGCAATACTGTTTAAGTTTCATATTCATTCTAATTGATTTCATCTAGATAATCTAGTGCTGAAGTGACAAGTTTAACCAAAACAAATTGCACTGTTATGCGAATGCCGTGGTAATAAATACAATTACACAATCCTGGTTTATTGATCTTTAACGTGTATATGTTGTGATATTTATTTTATCCTATTTGTGCTAGATCATGCGGAGAAAAGTGAAGATCTTCTTGTCTACACAGGTGACAGTCCGCAAACGAATGACAAACAGTCACTAGTGTTAGCCGTGAAATACTGGAAAACGGATTTAGGAACATTTCATTACTTAGAAAACAGAACCTTTGGATATTTGACGATACGCAGATGGTATCCATCTGTCCTTACATTATGTGAAGTTATGGTTTTCAAGCTCGGTAAATAATACAAGACACTAACAGTCATAGTAATAACACCATGTTTAGACGCAACGCCATATAATGTCGTTCTGAATTTGTGTATGTCTTATAGTCTGCCTGTTTGCTACACAGTCATAACGCACCTATATATTTAAGAATGTGACAACGGTTCCTATGGCTACACCTGCCAACCGTGTGGACATTTCATAACACCGACTAAGTGCAACACAACAACGGATTTGTCCAAATGTCTGTGAACCGGGATGGGAACATACAATTTGTAACAAAGGTTGGTTTCACATCTGTGTACGTTTGCCAATTTATTGATGTAAGGACTTTACACATGTTATATGTGTGCATTCTATAATGGTACTAAGATGCGTTCGTGAATGTTTATAAATCACGGTGTTACAGTGACAAGGCCACAATTATTGGTCAAAAGGAGCATCCGTCGGTTCTACCGATATGATATTATCGCAATACTGTTTAATTTTCTGAATAATTACACGTTAATAAATATGTTTCTATCGCTATAATTGGAGTTTTATTGGTTTCACCGAACATCTTGGACATTGAACTACTTGAATATCGTGTATTTCACTCTACAAAGCAGTCTGTTTTCTTGAAATAGTGAAAACAGTTCTCAACTGTGACTGACATTTCCTAATGTGAGTGATATTTTGTGTCGTTTTTTCTTTGTTGAATTAAAAGAATGTGTATCATTAACGTAACTTAGTTTTAAAATGATTCACTAATGTATTATGTTGTTATCGATAACACAATTGGTAGAAAACTGATATAAATAACATAAAAGAAGGCGACGACACTGTATAGCAAGGTACATGTAACCTCTCCGTATGAGGTTAGGTACCCTCTCCGTCGACACAGCCTTTATTCTATGATATTCTCGTAACATACCAAACTAGCTTTTTATTCATCAACTCTTATTGATTTCGATTGACAATTACTAGTATTCGGCATTCGGGTACTGTTATTTGTTTGAATTCGCACAACAGCACATACGTATAGATTATGCATAGTTACGGCAGTTCACAACCTAGTAAATGCATATGAGCAACTTTTACCTTTTCAGCTAGACTACCTGTATTAACTGAATAGTCCGAGCTATTCTACTCACCCGTTCGTCTGCCTCGAGGTTTGCGTGCAACAAGTACATATTTCTGTAAAAATTACAGATGTTCAATTGAAATTTCACTAATGTCTTAGGGTCATTATGTTAGGATATTGACAACGGCCCATGACTCTGACCTGCAATTTAGCGAGAGGCTCTTGTTTGAATTGACCTGTGACTGTTGTTGCACTGTGTCTTGTAAGTATTATCATTTTATAATAAATGGTCACTAGTTTATAATTATACGGTCAATAAACCCGGCTATTTTTATGCACGGTTTTACAATACGCATTGGATTAATGAAATTAATCAAAGTATTCACATAACGAATTTTATTAAGTTTGATGACAACTGTAGATTTTAAACGGTCTAGTGTGTGATGTTTCTTGAAAGGAAGACCTCACTTTTACAGCTTATAGATTTTAATCTTTCTCCGATACCAACACATAATGCAACTAACTGCTTACAACAATAGGAATATACTATAATCTAAGCAGTGTAACACGATACATCAGGCTAGCGCCAGGGGTGATAACAAGACACTAAATAGTGGTTAAAGTACTTCTCTAATGACTAAGAGGACCTTCGTTCGAATTTCACCGAAATACTTTCGGCGTAGCTATCTAACCCAACTGTTGGCCTTTCTTAATATCCAACTAAATGTTGTGACATTTTCTCGCCAGTGTGTCAGTGGTCGCAAATGTACTAGTAGTTCCTACACACTTAATGGGTGTCCAAGCGGGATCTGTGGGCCTTATTGACAACAATGGCCCCTCTTGTTGGCTGTCCAGATTCACCTTTATATGGCTGATGGGACCAAATATCTTTTTTCCGTTTTGTGTTTTTAAAAATATTATATTATCATAAAGTGTAAACCGCATTGGCAATAATTGTAAAGCCGCTCAAAATGCGTTTAAGCGTCTTTTAAGTGTCTGTTTCCGGAGTTACCGCTAGATTTCACATTTCCATTGTTATTTCCATTGATATGTCTAAACGCTTCTAAATACTTTATCGAATCACGGTTAATAGGCAGCAAAAAGATCATACTGGTAAATACACTTGTCGCATCATGCATAAAGGTATTTTTCTCTAAAAATCGCGTGTATCGTTGTATTTAAGCACCAAAGCGATTGAGTTCTACACATCCTTAGTTTAAACGATTTTTATTTAAAGAAACCATTCCCATATCACTAACCGTATAGATCAGAACTCGTGTACGTATTAATGAACTATAACGGAGAGGTTACAGGTACCACAGAGAAGAGAGGTACCACAGATAAAGTAGTAACGGAGAGGATACTCGTGCCGGCGTGATTCTCATTTTATTATTTTTAAACAAATTTGATACAACATCTATCTTTTTTGTGATTTATACTAATATAATATCAGCCGTGAATGTACAAAACAGGAATTGAAAGACACCGATATGAATATAGACACAAATTTTAAATGTAAATATGTGTGGTTGAAGACTGTCTGAAATTTATATCTTTCATTTGAGTTCCTTATTGCAATTGTGCAAAAAACAAACATGCTTTTTCATAGCTTAATGATGCCAATGTTCCGTACGCCATACGTGTTCAAGCAACTTACCCCATAACTACCGTTTTCCTGTGTTGTTCGATGCCTCCGTACACCAAAACCTGCTGATTTAATGGAGAGGGGCAGGTACCGTAACGGAGAGGGGGCGTTTTAGGTTATTTTCAACGGAGAGGGTACTGATTCGCTTTAACATTGTGTAAATATTAAGGAAATTCTAAATGCTCAGTGCGAGATTTTGCTGACTATCATTAAGCAAAAGAGAATGCTTTTAAATAAAAATAGTGTTATCAATTTCATGTTCATTACTAAACAGTGAAATACATTTTATTATTATTATTATTATATTATCTAGAAAAGTATTTTTATTAATGTGAAACATTAAATTATTATCAATAAGTGTTAATAATTGCCTGATATAAACTGATGAATTTCCTGTCCTCTGATAGACATGGCTAAAAGTTATAGATTTAATTGTTAAATCTAGAAATGCAATTTTATTAATAAGAAACATTGAATTATTATCAATTACTGACGTGAAAAATTTGGTAATCAGTTGTGTTCTATTGTCATTCTATTCAAGATTATGATTGGCTCACTCCAGTTGATAAATCGCTGAATTTATGTTAAAATGTATTAGCTTAACTAATTACTTGAGTCTGCCACAACCAACATGTTTATGTCGTTTGTTTATTATGGCTTAAAACATCATACTGTTTTCTTCTAGTTTTACATGCTTAACTGTAATATTCACCCTCTTTTTTATTTCAATGGAACCGATAAGTTGACTATCCAGGATCTCCCTGAAGTGGGTATGGACATTCTTCTGTCGACTACATTTGGTATGACAGCTGCTTACATGTTTATCTTGTTCCTGCTTCGTATATCATGACTAATAACATAGCAAGGGCGGTTGTCATGTCTAACTTACGCATCAGTTACTTCTTACCGTTATCTGTAACACTACTTTATCTCATTGTTATCTTTAATAACCCCACATTTGCTAAATCATTGGCTCTTAACATTGAAGCTATGTCTGAGTGCCACTTGTCAATACAGACTCCTGTACGAGTCTATCCAGTCAGTCAGAAAGTAATGCGCAATTACCCTTTCTTATGTCGCATTATCTCTATTGTGTGCGTCTCAACATCTAGTGTATGGGTATATTGCTTACTACTGAACTTATCTGAAGATGTCCATCCAAACCCAGGGCCATCAACTATTGATTCATCACCGTCATTGAACTCCAATGCTGCATTTTAAGTCCACTTTTCTCACAATATGTCAATACTACATTACAATGTACAAAGTATTATACATAAACTAGATCTTCTAATTGCAGATCTTGCATCATTTTACATACTTACTTTCTCAGAAACTTGGCTCTCTGACTCGTTCAATAACGACCAGTTGCTAATTCCAGGTTTTAGCGTACCTATCCGTCGCGATCGGCCGAATAATTCCTATGGCGGAGTTGCTGCATACGTTAAGGACGGTATACATTTTGTTCGTAGACTTGATCTCGAATTAACAAGTATAGAAGCCATTTGGTTAGAAATTCGACTTCGATGAAATAAAAGATAACTAATTGGTGTTTTTTACAGACCACCAAATTCAGTAACTATTTCAGTAAAATTGAAGACGCGATTGGACTTGCAAAAGATACGGGTATAAATGACATCATAATCTTGGGTGACTTTAATCTTAACACTCAGTTGGATTTGGCCGATCGAAAAATCAACTCCATCTCGCAGCAATTTGCACTAAAGCAATGCATACAAGAACCCACCCACTTTACTGAAAATTCGTCATCTATTATTGATCTCATAAATGTCTCAAATACATATTCAGTCATTTCTTCTGGTGTAGGTCAGCCATTTCTAGATCAAGCTATTCGGTATCACTGCCCAGTGTTTGTCATTCTTCAATTCCAAAAACCATATTTCCTTTCTTACAAGCGTAAAATTTGGAAGTATGACTTAGATGACTACGATTCCTTTCGAATGCGACTATCAAATGTTGAGTGGAAAGAAATTTACAGTGAATATATTGATTCCTTCTCTAAAAATCTTACTCAAATTGCACTTAATACAGCAACCAATTGTATACCCAACAAATACGTCACTGTTCGACCAGCCGATCCCCCATGGCTTTCCCCAGAAATTAAATTAACTATACGGAAACGAAAGCGAGCTTACAAGAAAGCTAAATCAGCAAACAACCCTTCTAGTTGGGCTAAGTTTCGTGCACTACGTAATGAAGTTGTCTCTCTTGTCCGCCTCTCCAAATCGAATTACTTTGATTCTCTCGCTAGCAAACTTAAATCTAACAACTATTCCTCCAGAAATTGGTGGAAAGTACTGAAGTCATTTATTACAGTCAACCCTTGTCGAAATATACCCCGCTTGTAAATCACGCTGGTGAACTGGTTTTTGATGAACTTCAAAAAGCTGAGGTACTCAATGATTTCTTTGTTCAACAAACGTATATTGATGAATTTGATCACGTTTTGCCGGACCTAGTTCCCATTGAAAACCAACAATCCCTTTCGTCAATGGTAGTTACTTCTTCTGAAATAAAGGACATATTAAAGAATTTCCCCTAAGGTAAAGCTTCCGGCCCAGACGGAATTAATAACAAACGGTTAGTTGAAGCATCTAATGAACTCAGTCAGCCCCTGTGTGATCTTTTTAACATGTCAATATCGTCTTCGACAGTACCATCTGAATGGAAAACGTCCAATGTATGCGCAATATTTAAAAAATGTGATGTTTCAATACCATCGAATTACCGTCCGATTTCATTCTAAATACAATGGAATAGGTACTCGAAAGGATAGTTTTCAAACACGTCTTCAACTTCTTCCGTGATACTAATTTTTTCACACGCTTTGAATCTGGACATATGCCAGGCGACTCAACTGTCAATCAATTAACTCATCTCTATAACACGTTCTGTCAGGCACTAGACGACGGTCTTGAAGTAAGAGTGGTGTTCTTTGACATAAGTATAGCCTTTGATAAAGTTTGGCATCGTGGTTTATTATTGAAACATGCTGGTATCCGAGGAAATCTGCTAAATTGGTTCTCCAACTATCTCCATCAAAGGCTCCAAAGAGTTGTTGTTCCCGGTGCTTCATCTTCGCTAGTGGAAATCAAGGCTGGAGTTCCACAGGGCTCAATTATTGGTCCGCTCTTATTTCTTGGGTATATCAATGACATTGTCAACGATATTGATTCTCATATTAACTTATTTGCAGACGAAACTAGTCTGTTTGTAGTCGTTGACTCTCCTAATGCTGCCGCCGCCATTTTACAAAGCGATATTGACACAATCGCAACATGGGCCAATACCTGGTAAGTGAAATTCAACCCACTAAAATCTGAATCACTTGGTCATATCTCGGAAAAGGGACAAACCCCTTCATATTCCATTGCATATGTACGATGCTCCCATTCCTTCAGTAAACAGCCACAGGCATCTAGGTGTAATTTTGTCAAATGTTTGAGCTGGCATCAACACATAGACAGTATTAAATGGCAGGTCACGTATCAATATTATGAAACGGCTTCGCTATCGCCTCGATCGAAGGTCACTTGAAGTTATATACTTCTCCTCCATTCGGCAAATCTTAGAATATGCTGACGTTGTATGGGACAATTGTACGATGTATGAAAAAAATGACTTAGACAAAATCCAAACTGAGGTCTCACGAATTGTATCTGGTTGTACCAGACTAGTTTCCTCAAGGTTATTATATAATGAAGTCTGTTGGGAAACCCTCAGTGCACGAAGGTCAAAACACAAAGTCATTATGTTCTTTAAAATTGTCAAAGGTCTATGTCCCGAGTATCTGTCTCCGTTGTCACCACAATCAGTAGGTGAGCGATCCTCAAGATCCTTACGAAATTCCTCCCATGTAGCTGGCACTCGGACTAGGACTTCTTTATATCAAAATGCCTTTCTGTCCTCTACAATTCAGGCTTGGAACTCTCTTCCTGAGGAAGCCAGGCTTGTTGATAACTTATCTGATTTTAAAAAGTTCCCTGACCTCGATAAACCTCGTGGCAATTCTCTGTTCTATTACGTTAAACGCAGACAACAAATATTGCACACACGCTTGAGAACGGACTGTAGCTCTCTAAATAAGCATCTTTATGATAGAAACCTAGTTTCATCGCCACTTTGTCGATGTAGCCAAATAGAAAACACCTACCACTTTTTACTTGTTTCACTGTACGAAACATTAAGACTTACGCTAACAACAATTGTTGGAGAATATATAAATGTATCACTGCGCACACTTCTGTATGGGGATGATAATATTTCTCAAAGTGCTAATTATGCTGTTTTTGATGCAGTCCATAATTTCATTGACGCTTCAGACAGACTTGCCTTAGTATAACTATCGGTTCCATACATATATTCTATTTCATGATTTGACTTCCAGTTCAAATCCCTATTAATACTTAAACACTATGCTTAACACATATTTCCAAGCTTGTTTAACATTATCATTATTTGTTATTGTATATTATATATGAAAAGACCGTCACAATATATGCAACTGTAATATTGAGGAAAGGAACCCTACTAGCTTAGCTATCGTTCCAATCCTACAAACTTATGTTGTGCATTTCTCTATGCAATCCTTATTCAAAATAAATATGTTTAAACCAAACAGTGTATGTACGATCTTACAACAGACACAGTGATATAAATTGAAGCGACCCAATGTAGCTAATGATCGTACACCTTGATTTAAAACTGAACAAACGTAGATAAAACCATTGTTGTAAAATGCACAATTGGCTACTTGTATGTTTGTACTTTCTTCGAATTCTGTATTTGAATACTACTCCAGATTTATGATTGTGTTTTACAATAAATACGCACGTTTCTTCAACACAACAGCCAAGTGCAGCAACATCTGTGTATCAGCATGCCAAAACAATGTTGCGACTCAAAGCTGTCTTCGACGGAAACCGTAACTCATGATGAGTCTAATGGAACATTATTGGCAGAAATAGGCGCATTGTCGGTCTGCTGGTGTTGACAGATGTCTTTGTAATTCACATATACCTTCGGCGTAGGAAAGGCACGTAAGATGAATACGATGTTTGTTTTGTCCCTCATTGGATTATTTTCTTTTTCCTGTTTTGCAAATGTATTTTGTTGTATACTAAAATTGTAAACGTTATGCATGAGTCTTTTTATTAAGATAAAAAAAGGCTTCTATTGAACTGATTCATAAATGTACATATCCGAAAATCAAAATTTGTTACTAAAAACATTCTTCATTCTATTATTACAAAAATACGCAGTAACATTTCGTCATTACGAAATCTTTTTGATATATTAACTTTCATGCCTAATGACACTCTATCTATGTGTTGTAGACTATGGTTTGATTAATCAACACACATATTAATATATTTTAAGTACATTCAGTCTAATTCTGCAATTTTGATCAAGGTTCTGCAATCAACCTTTTTTCACATTTCACTATTTAAAATATGCACTAAAATATTCGTCGTACAATCATTCAAAAAGTGTGTTTGATTTTCATCATGTCAAACGACTGTCTAATAATACCATGTGTTAACTGGTTACCAATGAGCATGTATTCTCGGAATCCTGAACATATATTAACAATGTATGTTCATAAACCACCACCGGACGATTATGTTACGTTTACATTTGAAGTTTTACGAATAATGCTGAAATCATAAAATAAATTGACTTTAACACGTCAACAAATATATGAGATTGTAACTTGCAAACATAAAACAAGTGTCTTATTCAGAAATAATACAGGAACATATATATAGGACGACACTTTATACCCAAACAAAATAGTAACTATAGATATCAAAGGATGGAAGGGGTAGATTACCTTTTATATATCAGTCAAATGTGTAGGGCAAGAGTACATGTATATATTTGTATTAATGCATGCGGAACAGATGAGTATACGCAATTCCAGTCGCTATGCATTTGACACATTAAATGGTACTTGGTTTTGTACAATAACAATATACGTGTTTGATGCACATGTACAACTAGTTGGGTTCATTGAGTTAACATAGTACACAAGTCACAATGGTCTTTGAGGTTCGAAGAAAAGATAGTCAAATGCTGACTTCAATGACGTCATTCAGATGACGGAATTGTGCAATTTGGTTGCTGTTGAATCTACAGTATACATTTAAGTCGATTTTCGCTTAGTATGTATTGACATCTACGTATGGTGTGACTAGATGCCAGAAAGAGTTAAGGTTTCAATAGAAATTTCGCAACCATGCTTGTATTTAGTAAGCACGCTGCCTTGAAAGCAGCAATGTTTAATAACACCTTCAATATATCTCGGTAAAATATTATATTTGTTGGAATATTGGCCAGTCTGGACATGAGAACGGCACAATAGTGTTCTTCAACCTCAGAATGTTCCAGTTTCTGACCATACTAAGATGGACATCTTCTGTAATGACTCTGGGCGAATAAGAAGTGTACCATGCAGGAAACTTCTTACTAATACAAAATTGAAAGCGTTTTTACCATAATACGTATGTACAGGCGTACTTGCAAACATAAACCAACTATTAGTAACATTAAAATGCAAAATACTTACATGTACACTTACAAATTGTATAAGCGCTTAACCCGCTTACACAAAGCGCCGTGTGAACAAGTTTTAAACTAACAATATTAAACGGTTATTCTCTATGTCAAAACGACTGAGATTGTTTACTAAATTTTTGTTTAAAGCTTACATGCACAGAAGTCATCTTATATTTTTTATAGAAAATCAAGTTGGTTATCTGCATTTACTATGTGCATATTCATATTTATATATTAAGCTTATCAATGTTTCATTGTGTTACAAATATTGTCTAAATACTGTTTACATGTAATATAATAATTATTATTTATATTATGTCAGTTAACGTCCCTTATTTGAAAAACAAGGTTAAGGTGACGTGACATTGGGTCGGGTGTAACTTGGCCAGTATTGTACACACCCTGTATATAATGTATAGATGTATACACATGTCACGTCAATAAAATATAAACGTTCGGAAGAATTCCGGAAGAATTCTAAAATTGCCATATGTGTACATTTGACATAACTTTCGTCTATTAAAATGGATAAACACGGAAAAGAGATGACTATCGAGGAGGAAATATAATTGTTGTATGATCAAAGGTGATCAATGGAAACATGTAAATTACTTGAGAGAATCACGTATCATTCAAAGCGTAATTCATTGCTGTCATTAGGTTACAAAACAGAAAGTTGTAAAGTTCACGTCTTCAGGTAACACATTGTTATTTACAGCGTATAAGCGCAGGGGAGTCTCTTTATGTAGAAAAAATTAAACAGTGCACTCTTTCGGGGAAAAAAGGTAATCAGTGACGAAACGAGTTTCAATTTAAAACCTGATGGCCAGTAAGAAGTGTAGCCGAAGGTAAACAAAAATTGGTGACCAGGTAGTCTGGACTTCTCTGCTGCTCTGCACCTAGGCAAGATACCCTAGTGAAAGTAATGCTGTGTAATAGCATGTTATTCACCAGTGTGGAAATTATATCATTTATTTATGGTAACATAGACCCAGTTAAATACATTGACACTTTACATAACTTAATCTGGCCTCCAGTCTTGAACATGTTAATTGATATATCAAGAGGACTTTGTCCCGACTAATAAATCCCATTGCTTACAAGAATAAAATTGAACACACAACATCCCAATATAAAGGTTCCATTACAAAATGTTGAGTTTATGCAATGACCCTTCAGTATGCAATTGTACTTTACATTTTAGGCTTTTCGAAGTTTAAATGAACCGTTGAAAGTTTACATTTGGCACGACTCCGTTTATGTTGCTGATACAAACTTGTCTATGTCATTAGTACGAATAGTCGAATAAGCAATAAAACAAATCCTATTAACAATACCAATCTATTTAGATCAGGCAACTAACGACAATGTAAAGTCGAATTAGAAAACGCTTCATTTGTATTTCAATATTGTTTTTCTTTGATCATTGATTGCTTACTCGAACGAATTGTAAAACACACATGTCATAAGAGGAAATTAACAACACCAACATATTGTTCCATGTTAAGTTTCATCAATAGTGTAATTACATGTGCAACGCTAAATGTTCTTGAAGCGTGTGATTCCGGAAAGTACGGAATGCTTTGTGAGGCGTGCGGACACTGCAAGGATTCCGTCTGTGATACAACGACTGGTCATTGTACATATGCTTGTGAACCAGGATGAAAACCAACGATGTGCAATGCAGGTACACGTATTGAACCTTAACACAATGATAACTGTATTGGTTAATTGCTTAGATTTCACTACTATGCATCTGCGTGTGCATGTCTATCTACATCATATGCAATACAATATAATGCGATAACACATTTGTTTAAGGGGCCGTACACTTTTGAACATATTGAATGTTATTTTTGCATTTCAAATACCTATTTTGCACTTAGCATTTCTATTGTTTTGCTAATACCTTCCATGCCAAGCACAGTTACATAAAACTACAACAGGATCCTTCCTTGCCAGATCAGCGTTCAAATCACAAATGAAAGTAAATATATTGAGTAACCACACGAAATGAAAATCAATGCTATTGAATAAAACAAAATGTCCATACAATAACGAGTGTATGGGGCGCTGTAGATATGATAATGGGAGTATGACCTCCAACATCATTATATTTAGCGATTTAGAGTAATCTACCAGGATCCTCTTGATTATCGTTCAATTCTCTTTAAGGGTTAGTAAAGCAGACCTGGCAAGTTATGCAACACGTGAGAGGTAATTAATCGAAATATATTGCCCTGACACGGTTTTGTAGTACGTCTTTGTCGGATATACCGTTTTTATTAATAAAACTTATTCAAATATAATCAGATGGAATGTGGTGCATTTTAGTTGTTCAAGACAAATATGTGTTTTCCTGCAGAGTGTGACGATGGCATATATGGTTTGAACTGTTCGCAAACCTGCAGCCAACATTGCTCTGACCCACGGTCATGTAACAAATCGAACGGGACATGCATTGGAGGATGTCGTACTGGTTATGACTTTCACCAAAATGCGACTTGTAATTTGGGTAAATGTGGTTTTCACTTCGATTTAAATATAATAAACTTTCAATTGATGCCTGAACATTATTTTTTTACAAAAGTATTTCAATGAATTTTAATATTTATTATAAATGTGATAACGCATTTTTATTAGTTTATAAGGTTGCATTTAACGTTGTTCCTCGTTTGTTCATTATTCGTGTCATAGTACAGACTTTATCAAACAAATATCATATATACTGAATTGCTAGTTGTATGAGTATCAAATATGCATATCAGTAAAGAATGTTTATAGAAATGTCCACTTCAGAATGCGATGATGGAGAATTTGGACCGAACTGTACCCGATCATGCAGCCAACATTGCATTGATCCACGTTCGTGTAACAAAGTAGACGGAACATGCATCGGGGGATGTAGTCCTAAATATGACTTCCAAAAAGACCAATCTTGTATTTTTAGTAATATTAATGTACTTTTGCACTGTCTCCATGCAAGTTCCGCTCGAAATAAATGTTATTTTCTATAAATATGTGCATATGTATTTATATATTGATTACATACATTTAGGCACATTACATTAATGTACTAAATACTTTCTTGATAAAGACATTGCTAAAACAAGAAAAAAAAAAAGATTAACTGATGTGCATCTCAATTATACTGTACTATTATGTGTCTTATCTCAATATTACTAGACGTTGTGTACGAGCTAAAAGTAGTTCGCGATTGTTTAACATAATCTGGGATAGTAAGATCATGTGTGCATAAATGAATAGTTAGCACGGCCCATTAAAAAGTGTTATACAAATATTTTATTATATGCTTTTCAGTGAAATATCGAATTTTATTGTTGAAATAAAACTTTATATTTTCACTGTCGGAGCACTGAAAATATAAGATTCTATCTTTTCACTGCAGTGAAAATATAGCATTAAAGAGACTACATTTCAGTAAATAACATAGATCTACTAGTTGTGGTTTACAACCACTGGCTAATTTATATACATGTACAGTATGTACATGCATGTGTTTACATAAAACACATTAAAATATTCAACAAAATTATAATTTAGCGACAACGACTCACAAAATATTGTCATTCCATTCAATTAAACAGTATCGTATAATCGTATAGTGAAACCTTAAAAATAAGAACATTCTAGTAGTATTAAGTAATTAAATGTGTTTCGGTGAAACTACTGTAAATATGGCTATATATATATATATATATAACACGAAATGTTAGAGCAATACATACGTTTAACTTGCATTTATTATATGCTTTTTAGTCAAATATATAACATTATTAGTGACATAAAAATTAAAATGTTCACTGTTGGACAATTAAGTATTAGTTTAACTATCTTGGCAATTTAATATACATGTACAATTTTACATATATGTAAACAACATAAAATAGTATAAAACTGAACATTATTATAATTTATCGCAAACGACTCAGACAGTATGGAACCTTTTTAACACCAAATTAATGAGTCACAATTTTGGAATCATTTATGACGTCATTTATGACGTCAGAATACACAAACTTGTGACATTGAAGCGTAGATCGCGCAATTGTATTTATTTATCGTCCGAAAGCATAAAATGAAAAGAAAATTTGGTGTACGATTACATTTTATTTCACTGTTGGTAATAGACAAGTATATTTTCACTTGTGGCTACGATCGCGAAATGTTGATCATTCCACCAATATCAACATACCTCATCTATGTATCATGACATGTTTTATTCAATAAATTGAACTCGCGTTTTTACTAATTAAACACATACTATTCATCATAAATTTTAATGTGGAAATGAATCATACATAGCGACGAAAATAGCTATCAATGTCGGTTCTAGCTATCAAGCTTCTATATCTGATTGAATTTTTAAGAGAAATCAAAACTACATTGAAACATTGGTTTGTACCCAAAACTATTTGCATTATGGATTGTATATGTAATGAGAGAATGAAGAGGACATGACATGCAGGTATTTGTTAATACATGTATTCATAAATGTATATATAAATGCCTTTAAATGCAATAGTTAAAGAAGTTGTTTTACTTTTACAAATAAAATGTGCAACTTCACAATCGGTTTGTGCTACTTTATTTCATAACCAAATCATCTGCAACCAGTGTCAGACATTTTTCAAGCAGAATGCAAAGACACCTAAGGGCAAGCTTGGGCTAGTGTACACATGGACTTCAAATTGGAATTAATGTCATTGAAGAGCTGTACACACGCTTGTTGCTAAACCTATTGCTTGTCTAGTTTATTATTATTCTGTAGAATCTTTATTTTAATCAAAGCAATCACTTTTAAAGCTCGAGGGATCTGGTGTCTATTCGCTAATTTATTATTAATATATACTGCAGAATGCGACGATGGCAAATATGGTTTGAACTATTCACAAACGTGTAGCCAACAGTGCGCTGATCCATGTTCATGTAACAAAGTAGACGGAACTTGCATTGGAACATGTCGTCCTGGATATAACTACTAAAAAGACACAACTTGTATTCAAGGTAATATAATTGGACAAGTGCATGGAAATGTTAACGATGTTGCATAAAACATGTATATAGTAGGATTATTACAACTTGTGTTTGTAAATTTTTACAAACAAATCTGATTTCGCGAATACAATGTTTTTAATTATGTAAAATGTGTTAAATATTAAGATCTATTAATTAATATTTTATTTTGTGTGTTTTATCCGAGAAACAACGTTGCCTACATCAGTAATATGTATTAATTCACAATGTGACGACGACAAATATGGATGCTCACCTCGTGTCATCCTGGTTACAATTTGTGTAATTTGGGTGAACGTAAAATAACTAAATGCATTTATATGTTATAAAGATTCGCCATAACCTTATTTGGTTTAGGCATTGTATAATCCATGTATTCTTGCAGAATGTGATAATGGCAAGTATGGATTGAACTGTTCGCAAGGGTGCAGTCCAAATTGCCTTGGTTCACATTCGTGTAACAAAGTTCGTGGGGCATGCTTTGGAGGATGTCTTCCGGGTTATGACTTCAAAAAAAGATCCAACTTGTAATTTGGGTAAATATTATTAAGTAAGTAAGTATTAATAAAAAGTAGTTAAACCTGCAGACTTTGTCAACAGTAATTAAGGATTCAAAGGTTGCTTGTATTAAAGTGACTTAGATTAATTAAAAAAAACAACAACTGTATTTTGATTAGGTGTGTATAATTGCGGAATATCGGGATTGTAACTAGGGAGTAAATTGTGCACATACCTGCAGCAAACACTGCATTGATTTAGATTCCTGAAACAAAGTAGAGAGAACATGTATTGGGGGATGTCGTCCTGGCTATGACTTCATGCAAACTGCGCATTGCAATTCGGGTATTGATACGTTTCATTGTAAAGTTCTGTGAATTGATTCCTTGAACGTATTGGAATTTAATTAACTGCACTCAATTTTCGACTGTACGTTTGCAATAGGATTTCACGTAATCCTACTTTATTAATTGTAATATATGGTTGAAAGTTCGCGCAAATTACGAAATAATAAATTCAGATCATAGTCTGTTGTCGAATTACCATGGGACATAAGCTTGGATGCCTAGGAATGAAATCAAGACCACATAGCGGTACAAGTCCAATCAGTCAGTTTGCACCAGCACATTTTAGCTGTCTTAAATGCAGAATAAAGATTATTTTGTCAGTAAATCTCTACCAATATCGCATAAGCTATATCTATCTAGAGTGTTTCATATGATTTAAGTAATACATCATATTGGGCCAGTTACAATCGTGTTGTAGGATTAGTCTACGTGATTAGACCAACATTAAAATTAACTTTGTTTGCCATTGTCTACCTATCCGATGAAAAATTCCGGACTCCAAGGTTTTTTCTTTGTTAAATCAAACCAGTTTTTTTGTAATTCCGAATATCCTATTGTTTCTTTGTGTTTAATAAAAGCTCGCTCTCCTTTTATTTCGGTCGTTTTTCATTGGGTTAATAAATTAACTGTATCAGCTAGACCCTTGCTTATAATAGCCCATAACACCAAAAGCAATGTCTGCATTATGCCCTATATTTTGGCGCTGAATGGAGCATTCATAAATTTGCATTATTTTTCCCCAAATTAAATTCCTACCTACCTACACATTACTAGCAACCTTGGGTAGGCAATGAAAGACAAACAATTGTTTAAGGTTGGCCTTATAACATGGAAATGAGCTATGATTGACAAGGAAACATAGAAGTTAAAACTTTAAGGACACTACATACACCAGATGACTTATATAAGAGCATGGTGGCATTTAAGTTTAATTCAATTGCTAAAACTGACATAAACCCGTCCAGACATTGAGGTCGTATTCTTAAAACTTAGTCAGGAATGTAATAAGGATCATCGTGATACTGCCGTTACATTTAGTGACTATAATTCCAGTTGGAGTTTACTATTTTATTGTATGACATATTTTGTGGTTTGTCATGTCAATTAATACAAAGTTTAATATACTTAATTTGCTAAATTTGTTATTTCTGCACTGCATGTTCTGTATATGTATTCATTGAAATTGTATTAACAGCAGTATCATCGGTCTTCGTCGTCGTTTTTGTTGCTATCATTGTTGCTATTTGTTTACATATGAGACGGAAATATAGGTGGTAAGCATTTGTTCTCAGTTTAAAAGGTATCTACATGTACATGTCATCGTGCCTGTAATATTACTTTGTGCCACATTTTTAAATAGCAACACTATTGTAATAAGTTCTCATCAAAAATAGTGTAATTGTATCGTTGAAAGACCACTCCGCCTGATTGACAATTCAGCGAATGCCTCGACCTCGAAAACTCACTCCGTACATGAGTACGATTCCGTGTCATTAACACTTCATGGATCTAATAACTACGAAAATCTGCAATAGAGTATATGTACGTATACATTCTTGAAACAGTGTGGTTGTGAATTCGCTCAAATCGTACATTGCAAAAAGTAACGGTGATGTTACATAACACATTTTGTAAATATCCATGTCGCTAATGCCATTGATATTTATATATGGATTTTCTAGTTCGGGTATTTTGTTTATTAGTATTGCAGCATTGTGATATGTATTGTATTTATCAAACTTGAGTAAACAAATATTGTCGAATATTAACAAAGCATTTCATAATAGCTGACCCTATTTTAAGGCATTATACACACACTGTATGAGTTAGATTAACACTTCATACAATTGTGGTATATGAATTCATAACGTGTATATTCTAACCAATACGTACACGTTTAATCATAATGACATCCTTATTTATAAGTAAGTGTTTATGAGGGCTTCGTACAGGCAACATATTGCCGGGGTTGTAAAACGCATTTAGTATCTATCAAAGTAAACAAACAAAAAAGTATTCATGCACTGTGGGATTTCATATTGGAAAAATAAAAGAAGAAACAATTCAAATGAACGGTAAAAACTAAAAAGTTGCACGTTTCTAGTTGGATTAGTAGAAGACGAAAGGCATGGACAAATTGAAAATCAAAAAAATAAAAGGATGGGAGATGGACGCCATTTAGAAAGTATTTTGGGGGATAGTATTTTATTTAAGAAGTTGCATAAAATAATATTACACATATTCCATACACACCACACATTTCACAAAACATCATTCGTTAATCAAGTATCCTTTGGACATGAAGTAACATTGCACTTGTATCTAAAATATTTGATTTTATTTTTCGCTGTATTTAAACAGTACTTCAGTCATATCACGACGGTCAGTTAACCTACTCACACATTTCCTGGACAAGCTTAGCCGATCTAAGCGGTTTAACAGTACTAAGAGCACATACTTATGCCAATAACTGGCAACTGCCGTACTTAAATCAGAGTAAGGATGTGGGGGGATGGCCGTAGAAATAATGTCATGACCAGTACCCACATAAGTTATGTGGCAAGGCTGGGGAGTGAACTCAAGAGTCCCGGATGTATATGTGGGTATAGATAACAGAGAACACGCAGTACGTTCGGTGGCTATTTTAATACTACAGTGTATGACTCTTGGCGAGCATGCAGCGGTACATAGAGGGCGTGATTATGATACGCTGATAGAACATTAACCAATCTGATTAGCATGATACATACATAACAAAAGACACCCACCAATGTTCGACAGGCTTAAGTACGTGCGGAGGGTATTTACTAGGATGACTCTTACTATGTGATTTATTTATAATTTATCATGATTAAAACGAGTATAATATTTTCATGGCAATAAGACAAGCATTGATTAAAATACAAAATATCTGTCTACAGTAAATATATATACCCGTACGGTTTTTATTTATTTAATACTCATGGCACAGTAAACTTCCATTGTATGATATATAATGAAATGCAATATGCTATTTCAGTTGCATCCGGGCCAATCCGTTAGTAAACAGTGAAGTGACTACCTAAAGGTGGATAATGGACTCATTATAAATGACTGTTATGTTACTTAAGTGTGTATGTGTGTAGACAAATTATCCAAGTGAACAATGGTGTGTGCCAGGTATAACATGGAATATTATACAAATATGGACTTTTAAACTGTGCAATATCGTTTGATCGTGCACAGCAGGAAGTTTGCTGTGCACGATCACAGGATATTGCACAGCTAAAAAGTCCATACTTGTTTTATAATATGGCATATAATATAAACGACAGCTGATGAAAAAGAAACAAAGCACACAACTGATTGTTTCAATCATAATATTACAACACAAATACAAGTAAAGCAATTAAATGTATTGCTTATCTTAACTCCCGTTTACATTTCTTCCTAGAGGCACCGTTACAACAGCTGTTTTATCACAATCAACTTTTATTATTCAAATTCCCCATCATTAAAGACAATGCACATGAGAATAACAGTCAGCGATTGCGATGTATTATGCTTTTAATCCAACATAAATAAAAATGACCCAATAATATCTACTGAACATAGCATCACAAATCCATTCGGAACTAACGTTTTGACAGAGAAATCATCTCTGTATAAAAAAAAGGCCTTTGCAATATCATCTGATATTTGCACGGGCAGGTAAAGCTGTGCAATATCATGTATGATTTTCTTTCGAAGTTTTGTGTCGCTGAGCCAATCAATAACGTTTATTTGTAAGTCATATTATAATATGTAATGTAATATTTATATTATTTATAATGGTGTATACCCTTCGACTTTCGGTCAGTCCACATTGTAAATGAAGATCATAAAGACATACCTAATATTCACTTAACATAAATACGAACATACATAAAATAAGGACGTTAATGAGGACTATATATTTATAAACAATATACGGTAATGTGTTTAATATTTGGAGCTAATAAACGTGTTTAACGTAAAAACGTAGTTTCAATTGTGGTAAAATAACATCGAAATCCGGTGTAAGGATTCTATATATGACAGTTTGCTTCAGTTCATGCGTTATAATTGATTATTACGTTTAAC
Organism: Congeria kusceri; assembly: GCA_027627225.1. Taxonomy (NCBI): domain Eukaryota; kingdom Metazoa; phylum Mollusca; class Bivalvia; order Myida; family Dreissenidae; genus Congeria; species Congeria kusceri. Next base: position 62,343,488 of record CM051025.1, on the reverse strand, counting down.
GTTGCTAAAATTTCTGGAAAAATACGATCGCTCGTCCATGTATTGAATATTATTTAAAGTATACGGGAAATATACACCAACGGGATTAAATGGTATTGTTAATGTATGCATGCATTAATTTGATGTAAACACCAATACAAACTATAATATACTAGTACTATTGCAAAAAATCACGAATCTATACATCGATATGGTATGTTAAACATTGTGTTGTGTTGTAGGTTTAGTGCATTTTAACCAATACACTGATTTGAATAAATAATTAGGTCCTGCTGATTTATTTTCTGACCATGGTTTGGTCATTTTACAGGGTTCTGATTGCCTAAAATGCATCATGTGACAGGCTTTTTTTTCCAACGAAGCCGGTTGCCTCTATTAATATTCACGAGGGACCACTTTTTATTGTTGTTTACATGCATCGCTGTCACCAGACAAAACACAAACATTAGAAATACAGTTTTACAAATGTATTCATATTTATTCATCGCATCGTCAAAAAAGTATTAAACAATAATAAATAAATAGATAATAAAGTATAAACATGTAAAATGTATGTTTGTTTCTTTTTGCTTTTTGCTGAGCATTATAGTATGCATGAAAAAAAAATACAGCGAGAAAATTCTACACAAAAATTAAAAAGCTATTTTTGGATCAAAATATTGATCAAAAGAGCCAACCGAAAACCAAGAAGCGTGATATGCCGTCACCCCGTGGATCTTGCAAAAGAAAAAACACCAAAAGAACACCTTGACCAATTTAGCATAAGTCAAGTATGATCTGCACAACATTCACCGGTTTGTTGTTTCGAACATTTATCCATTCACATTGCAATACAGGCGTAGTATATCTCGTCCATCCAGTTTGTCACTCGGGGCCTGAAGTTTCATCAGCAGCCGAAGCACAAAAGTTTCAAGTAATGAAAGACATGTCATTTAGCTTTCACTAAAACAATTAAAATTGTATTAACGCTCATAGTTCTATGGAAATAAGATGCATAAACATTTACATTGTTTTTGTGTCACATATTGATGAAAAACACAGTCTGATGGTTGTACGACTAAGCGCATTTCAACTTTAAAATTTAGGTTCATAATGTATCTGGTGTAAAAAGATAAATAGGTCTATGTTTGCGTTACCATTAAACACAATAGTCAATGACTACTATTATTTAGGTACATATTTGAAAATGAGGTATAACTCCACATTTTCTGTGAAAAAAAATTGACACCGGCAGGTGACTGACAGAGTGAATTCGATAATTTGATATTTTCGACCGATGAAACACAATTTCATTTAATCGATATTTTGGGCAGTAATAAATAATAAAAGTCTTTACCCTGTACTCGTATTGTTTTTATATCCACACAGTAAGTTCTTATTTCCCGAATTTCTTACACAAAACGTTTCATTGAAGTGCAAAAAAACGTGGTGTTGACATATTTTCTTAACACACGCACTGAATGCATGCTATTTGGGGTGTAAACAATGACTATTGTCGGGGCCGAACGGATCGTTTTAAGAAAGTAATGAAACATACATATGAAACATTGCGTTTCAAATATAAAATTAAACATTAATTATTTAAACATGGTTTACGCCTACACTGTACAGTTCAAACCTCACTTGTATATATGTGTTTTCTAAATTGCAACTATCTTAAAACAACGTTCGACACATTTAGCCTTCAGTCATAAATAATAACTGTAATGCGTTTAAATATTTCCATATATTGCTAGGTATTAAGGATATAAACACTTTATTCAAAATTGCTCTTACGAAATATCAACCACAACAAAAGTAAATCAAAAGTAATTTGTATTAGTATTATTTAAGATACCGCTATATAGCGTCTAATAAATGACATGTACACGACGCTACTGAAGTGCAAGGGGCGGAGCCTACGAATCATACTTCATTGTATTGATGCGCGAATTGCAAAAAAAATAAATCCCAAATTATGTTGTTTTTTAAGATGTTTTTAATAATAATTGAAACGCTCTTTTCGGCAAATTAAATAACAAAAACTGACCTTCATACATCGATGAACGCGTTTTAATTCTTAAATTGATCCCACGCTAAACTTGGCAATAGTCATTGGAATGACTGCGGAATTATATGGCATCATAGAAGTACATTTTGAATGAATAGTTTTGGATTCTTTCATCTTCTCAAAAACTGGTTTTGCTAACTTACGGCCTATACAACAGAGTACAAAAAACAGACAGTAGTAACACAATTAACAAGGATATCAGTAAAACCGATGGATGCTCCTCCATCGTCAAGCACGACAAATACAATGAGAAGGGCAGAGATATTAAAATAAAAATAACTAGAACTGCAGGACTACATCTGACATTCCACAAAATACCATATGAACATGCAGATTAAGCAAATAAAAAAAAAATTATAAAATATATATACAAAGGTCCGTGATGAATCAATATTGTAATTCATCCTAGTTATTTCACTTTTTTGACTTTCCATCAAGTATTATTGAATTTCATACAGAGGTTCCAGAGAAAAAGACATGACAATTTAAATATTGAGATTCAAAATATTTGAAGCGGTACGTCTTGGTAATATGCATACCTCTTCATTGCTTCTTATAAAGTTGTATTGACATATGACCAGTTGCCGCTGAGAGACAGCCCAGACAAGAATGCACTATGAACTAACGTCAGAAATCTTCAACGTCCAAAGTTTCATTGAAATCTGGCCCGTAGTCATTGAGAGATAGTCCGGACAAAAGTTAATGCATTTAATACTAATTTCAGAATGTTCAAAGTCCCATAACTCTAAGAAAAAAATCATGAAAGCGGCACGTCCTTGTAATATGCAAATCTTCTCTTTGTAATAAAGCTTTTTGTAACGTATTGTTGAATTGCAGCCAGAAGTTGCTTATAATAGCTTGGACAAGCAAGTCAAGAATTGCACACTTTACACTATGGCGTACCCTTTGGGTCAAAAGTACATATATGCACGGCATAAAATATAGATGTAACTGGTGTTATAAATTTGTAACCGCAGTTACAATTTCATGACTGCAGTTATACATTTGTAACGGCAGTTACATTTACAAATATAACAGCAGTAATAATTTATACCAACATTCATAAAATAAGGCAAGCGCCATAAAATTATAACCGCGGTTACATTTTTATTACCTAATACTAAACTTAAGCTCTAAGTCTGTTTGGCGAATTAAACCACGTCTTATATAATGCCTTTTTTGTAAAAATGTCATTCATTTATTTAAATATAATTTTTGAAATTTTAAAAACAATTTAAAGATATATTATTTATAAATAAAAACTTCGGAAAAATGTGTAACTGCAGTTATTATTTTATGACAACTGTCATGTTTGTTTTTACTTTCGGCATACATTGTAACTGCAGTTATGTCTGTAAATGTAACTGTTTCTTTGGCCTTTCGTCCGTCGTGCGTCGTCAACATTTGCCTTGTAAACACTCTAGATTCCACATTTTGGCCCAATCTTCATTAAACTTGCGCAGAACATTGTCCTAAATGATATCTCAAAAGAGTTCGAAATGGAAACTGGGTCATAAGGGATCATAAACTAGGTCACTAGGTCAATTTGAAGAAAACTCTTGTGAACATTCAAGAAGTTACACTTTTTGCTCATTCTGCTTGAACCTTCCTCAGAACATTTGCTCCAATAATATTTTGGACGAGTTCGAAAGTGGGTCACTTGGAGTAAAAGCTACGTCACCATGCCAAATTGAAGCAAAAGCCTGTGCACTATCTAGAGGCAACATTTATAACCCAATCATCATAAACCTTTCTCAGAACATTGGTCCCAATAACATCTTGGACCAGTTTGAAATTAGGTTACGCGGGTTCTAAAACTAGGCCACCAGGCCAAATTATCAGGTGATCGACCTAGGGCCTCATGGCCCTCGTATTTAAAATAAATTAAAAAATATATATACTCAAAGCAAAGTATAAATTAAACTTCATAAACCATGCTCTCATTGACACTCATAGTGACAAAAGGGAAATCAAATGCAGCGTTTATCTTGACAGTGTCTGTATTTGAACACAGGATCGATGATATGTTTTGGTGTTATCTTTTGCCTTTGATACCTTGAAATAAAGTGGCTTTTTTTATCAAAACAATTGAAAATAGAATACTTGTTTAAACTGTTTAAACTTTACTTTCTACAGGATGAATTTGCGGACGTCTGTTAAAAATACAACATTTGACCTATTTAATAACAAAAGAAATAAACACGCAAGTATTGTCATGAAACCTATGACGCGCTGATATTTACGAGACGGAAAAAATTGCCATGGCTGTTGTTCAGGTCGTACCCAATAGCATATATAAATAGCTACAGAAAAAAACAGACACACCTATTAATAAGGAAAAAATATATATATATAACGGAACGGAACGGAAAAAAAACTTCAGCGAATAATAACCAAAAACCATGAGTTCAGTACATTTAATAAATTCAGTACATACTGCCACATCAAGAGAAACTTCAAACTTTCCGATATATTTATTACATTTGATGATAGTTTTGTGGAGTTTTTATCGTTATGACGACTCAAATACAACTTGAAGTACGGAATCAATAATAAAAAAAAAGATAAATACCGTTTTCGTAACTATGTTTGTATGACCGCCGTATTAAAAATAAAAATCATTTTAATAGTCTAACTTATATGAACTAAAACAATATACGATAAATAAAGCCCCAGAAACATCAGCAGAAGAGAAACTCGTCAGGTCCTTTATTTGAGGCAAGTGACCAATTGCGTATACAACACAGTACAATACACACAGCACAACACAAAACATAAAATGATTTAAATGGGAGTCACCGCCTTGGAATGGTCAATGGAAAGCATTCCAAGCATTGTCGTACAATTCTTATCCGCGCTTACATGAGTGTTTTTTTTTTTATTGAAGTGTCATTCTTTACAATTGTAGATGAAGGAAGGTTAATCTTGTCATCTTTGCGTTTGTATATTCATTACGCTAAACTTATTTACGGACTATAGTTTGCTCAGCCAATTAACTTTTAGAAAAGAGCTGGGACTCTCAAACAAAGACGTTATGTACATGGTTTTAACTTATTTTTAGGCATGTAACTATGATAAGAAGTTGACAGACAAGGAAACCATCTTAGAATGCAGTATTACACAAAACGATAAAGCATGCATAATGCATAAAGTTGGCTGCGGCCGCGTCCCCTTCAAATGCGCTGACAATAACTTAAGAAGGTTTTGTGATATTATTATGAAACTTTATGGAAGTGCTAGTAGGCATAAAAGGAAGGTTGAGTTCGATTTTCGACATAACTGCTCGTATCGTACTTGAGTTATGCCCGTTAAAACAGATCATTCAAATAAGGCTTGTGCAGACAATACATTTACAAGTTTTTGTTTAGTCGTCATGAAACTTAGTAGAAGTGTTAGTAGGCATAACAGAAAGGTTAAGTTCGATTTCCGGCATTATTGTTCGTATCGTAATTGAGTTATATCCCTTTAAAAAAAGTCATTCAAATAAGGCTTGAGCAGACAATAACTTGTTTTTGTTCAGTCGTCATGAAACTTTACGCAAGTGTTTGTAGGCATTAAAGGAAGGTCAAGTTCGGTTTTTTGCATAATTGCTCTTATCGTACTTGAGTTATGCCCCGTAAGGCGACACATCCGATTCGCGGAGTTCTAGTTTAATATTTGTTTCGTAGCTCTGTCAGGACGCTATATGGAGCCAAAATCGGGAATGTGTGACTGAGACTTGAACCCCATTATGTGTCTTATAGAGATAAGGTTTCATTACTGAAACGTGTGTCCGTGTATGATTAACATTGATTGCTACTATCGTTTTGAAAATAAACACTTATCTAAACTATTTAGAAAATGACAAAACGCCCTTCTTATACTCCGAGTGTTATCTTTATCTCAAGATCAAGATGTAGTGTCTAGTTTACGCCTACATTGAATGTTTTCCGCCTATGCGTGCCTGACGATATGAGAAAGGACGTATGTAACCAGCAAGTAGCAATCGACTGACGATTTACAAACAGTATGATATGTGTGGTTTTCCTCAAAGCATTTTCGAGTCGCGAGATTTTCGAAAGATAGCTAAGTTAAGAAAGGACATGTAGTATGGTGGCTACACATGTTCCTTATATAACATATTCGTATCGGTAACAGTTTGAACAAATGTAATCAGAAGTTAGCATTGATTTCCATTTCACGCATGTGTATAATTGAATTGAATGGTAGTATACATATTGATGGTTAAATTAGTATCATATTTACAAAGACATTTAATTCTTAGTCTTCTAAAATTGTCCACACACTAACCCAAAGGTATGATTAGTTCAAGTGTAAAGCTATTTAAAAGGGAGGCCAAACCGGCCCTAAAATAAGTATATATTTGTTTAAATACAATAGCATCAATGTACATTATAATACATTGAACAGAAGTATTGTATTCAGACGTGTATGACTTTTATTTAAGGACACACATCAATATTGTTACCATGGATCCGTGGTCAAGTGGTAACGCACTGGCTTTACATGTTCGAGCCCTCGCTACACCCTAACCTACTAACTCGTATTTTGCATAAGATGTTAATTTGTTTGTTTGTTTGTTTGTTTGCATTTTCGCCATTTTGAACAGTATTTCAGTCATATCACGGCGGTCAGTAAACCTACTCATACTTTTCCTGGCAAGCTTAGCCGACCTAAGTGCTTTACCAGTACTAAGTGTACATACCTATGCCAGTAACTGACAACTGCCCTACTTGAATCACAGGTATAGGGAGACTGACCGTAGCAATAATTTCATGACAAATCCCCACACAAGTTATGTGGCTGGGCTGTGCTTCGAATTCACGGTCCCCGGATTGACAGTCCAGCGCTCTACCAACTGTAATAGCCGAGCTTCACACTAGGCTCTAAAAGATCCAAGGTCGCATTTGCAACAGGGCGTCTGAAGTATCAAGTAGTAGTAGTGGTAGTAGTAGTAGTAGTAGTAGTAGTAGTAGTAGTAGTAGTAGTAGTAGTAGTAGTAGTAGTAGTAGTAGTAGCAGCAGTAGTAGTAGTAGTAGTAGTAGTAGTAGTAGTAGTAGTAGTAGTAATAGTAGTAGTAGTAGTAGTAGTAGTAATAGTAGTAGTAGTAGTAGTAGTAGTAGTAGTAGTAGTAGTAGTAGTAATAGTAGTAGTAGTAGTAGTAGTAGTAATAGTAGTAATAGTAGTAGTAGTAGTAGTAGTAGTAATAGTAGTAGTAGTAGTACTAATATTAGTATTAGTACCAAACTACAGTATTAGTAGAACTAGATGCGCCCACGACATATGTTTGGACACCGACAAACATCGTGTCGCCAAACCCTGAATGTCATAAAAGATCAGTTTTGTTTTATTGGCATATTGAAAAGTAACTAGATATGGATTTACAAACTGCAAAGTCCTCTTATCATTTACATTTACACATTAAGGTTGTGAAGCTTTTAAATTTTGAACACAATCCGGGAAAGAGGAGTTGAGTCCACAATACTTGGGGACGTACGGACAGGTGCAGTGCTTAATGCCTACAACTTTATAGTGTCAAAAAAGTAGTAGACGTAACAGCTGCAATAGTAGCTGTAGCAGTAGTAGTAGACGTTTTGGTAGCAATCGTGGTAGTAGTAATAGTAGTAGTGGTGGTGGTGGTGGAAGTGGTGCGGTTTTATTAAAACTAGTAAAAGCATTATTAATGATATAAGTAATATGACGTTAAACCGAGGTGTTAAGTATAAGTTGCTTCACACTAGGCTCTAAAAGACCCAGGGTCGCATTTGCAACAGGGTGTCTAACGTATCTAGTAGCAGTAGTAGTAGTAGTAGAAGTAGTAGTAGAAGAAGAAGTAATAGTAGAAGTTGTAGTAGTAGTAGTAGTAGTAGTAGTAGTAGTAGTAGTAGTAGTAGTACTGGTAGTAGAAGTAGTAGAAGTAGTTGTAGTCGTAGTAGTAGTAATAGTAGCAGAAGTGGTAGTAGTAGTAGAAGTAGTAGTAGAAGTAGCAGTAGTAGTAGAAGTAGTAGTTGTTGTAGTAGTAGTAGTAGTAGTAGTAGCATCAGTAGTGGTAGTAGTAGTAGCAGTAATAGGATAACCATAACCTCGTGATTTGTAATATAAGACGTATTAGTAGTATTAGTATAAGTAGTAATATTAGTTGTAGTATTAGTAGTAGTATTAGTAGTATTAGTAGTAGTAACAGTAGTAGTAGTAGTAGTAGTAGCAGTAGTAGTAGTAGAAGTAGTAGTAGTAGTAGCTGTAGTAGTAGTAGTAGTAGTAGTAGTAGTAGTAATAGTAGTAGTAGTAGTAGTAGTAGTAGCAAAACTACTATAAAGTGGTAGTGGTGCTGCTGGTGGTGGTGGTTTGATTAATTTGTGGTGGCTTAATTAAAAATAGTAAAAGCAGTATTATTAGTATTAGTAATCGTAGTAGTAGTAGTAGTAGTAGTAGTAGTAGTAGTAGTAGTAGTAGTAGTAGTAGTAGTAGTACTAGTAGTATTATTAGTAGTAGTAGTAATAGTAGTAGTAGTAGTAACGGTAGTTGTTGTAATAGTAGTAGTAATAGTAGTAAATTTACTACTAACGTTTTGCATTATGTGTAATCATTTTATAAATGCTGATATGAAGTGGCTGTTTTTTTTTGTTTGTTTTTTTTAAGTACTGGTAGTTATTATTATTGCTGTAGTAGTAATACTTGTAGTAATGTTCGTTGTTTAAAATGTAGCAGCTGTACCAGTGATAACATTAGCAACAGTAAAACTAATTACATGAATTTAAAAATTACTATTATTTTAGGAAACACTATCGGTACAGTGTTGAAATAGTTAGCTGCTGTACGATGATTTTAACATATTTCGAACTCATTTAACGTAATATTGAATTATTTGAGATAACCTATATGGTACGCTTGTTTACCCTGGCAACAATGGAACGTGCTCATCCGTAAGCATATTATCATTTTAAGTGATACTGTTCGATAAACAGGAAGAGCTTAAAACCGCAATGTTTACTGATATGACGCAACCTCGTTCTGAATATATAGCATATTTGTTGAACAATAATGCCCGCTTTACAACATGCATCGAATTACATGGGATAGTTGGTGCTTATCCTCTTCAAAGAAGTGTATGGTCATACATTATTGTACATGTATACAATGCTAATTTAATTGTTACATTGAAATCAAAAATATGTTTAAACCAATAATATTTCTTCGCATACGTGTGCATCGTGGATCTATACATTAATGCTAGGTTGCCACTACAGTGCAATCCGCCACGAACGCCGCGATTGGCCACTCGTAGCTGATCGAGGTATTTCTCTGAGATTTCAGGCTTGGATAAGATGTGATGCGAGTTCATACATTTTGATACGATGTTTTGCGCTCTGTTGCGATCTGGTCATGATTTGTAAATTACAGTTGACACAATCTGCAGTCTTCGTACGGTCTGATCTCCAGTTCAGATACGATAACATACGTTCCGTTGGAATTGTTTCGATCGAGTCCACGGTTGGGTCTTGATCTGACACGATCATCGCGATGGGGTTCCCTGAATGAAGAGGTTCTAATACGTACAGATAAGTCTCGATACGCTTATAAAAAATTAATGCGCAGCCGATACGATATAATTCGATTTAGTTAGCGATGTCTTTCACGATTATGATTGATGGAGATCACGATTTGAGCAGCGACTGACTATTGACTTCATTGTTTCTTGATATCGCAACACATCTTAACAGAGCGCAGTGTTTCTTCTTGTCTCCCGGTAATCAGGATTTGGATGCACGATTATGTACGATTTGTTGCGCTTTGTTACGATGCAATAAGATTTGATTCGATGATCCCGGTGGAAAATTGATCGCAGTTGATCGTGTTAATCGTAATCGTTACAGATTATTTTTTACAAGAGTTGTGTAGCGTTTACGAAAACTGTGTGTTGTGTATATGCTTAAAACTGTACACGCTATGCAATGAATTAAGTTAGCTCTGTATTGTGCAAATCTAACTGTTGCATTTTAACAAACATTTTGCTATTGAAATATATAATATATTTAAATGAAATTAGATTATCAATTACAATTGCTGCATAGTATGCACGCTGTAGATTAAAACAAACATATGCCCGCATAGTCATATTTATTACCAAACACACTGACATTCCTTTTCATTCATTACTAGTATATTATATACATATGTACACGTATTTAGAATGTTTGAGTTATGCACAAATACGTGTTCGTATTTAATCGATCGTGTTTTGCACGTGGTTGAAATACATTTAGCAATATGTTTATTACTATTTGTGGCTGTGCTTGTTTACATAGTGCGAAATTATTAACATGACTCTCATCAATCTTCGTGACAAACCGTAAGTGTGTTCGGTAGTTTGCGTTGTTTTGGACGAGTTTCTGTTATTTAAATTTATGTTTACATAGATTTTAATACGGGCTAGCGAGAGGGGTATTTAGTGGACGTGTGGTATAAGTGCTAGCTCCCCACGACATTGGACCGAGTTCAATTCCTTCTGACCTTTTATAAAATTATTTTAGTTATTCTTAAAATATGGAGATCATGAGATATTTACTAAAAATGTATTATCATTATTTTTTTTATTTCCATTTGATCTAATTAATATTTTTTCTTTTATTTTTGTATTACTCATACAGAAAGTCATGATACATGTAAAGTAACAGCTTCGTTTAATAATAATAATAATAATAACAATAATAATAATGTGTAAAATGCTCATGTTTATAAAATGTCGACGTCCGGGCTCGAACTCCAAACTTCTCATAGCAAGTGCGGCATCTGTTCCACTACACCATTCTCGCTTTTAGGATATATATTTACCTATATGATATCAATATACATCGTATAATTGGCTATGGTACGCTTGATACTTGTTGTAGTATATATAGTATCTATAAATAAATCCCTATTGCATACGGAATATTCATGAGTGTCAGGTTAATAATTTCGTACTATAATATGTTCTTTGTTTTATTAATGTTCGTGTTAGTTGTAAGTGTCTATTAATTATGATGAAGATCTGCACTGCGGAAGTATTGACTAAGTTTATACTTATTTAAAACTCTAATAACCAAAAGTATACGCACTTAAACCAATTATAGTTTGAAATTTAAAAAAGTAATATAACACTTACACGCAGCTGATAAGTTTACGACATTTTCGAGCATGCCCTGTATCTATGCATAGGACTAGTTTTATAAGCATTTTATATCAATAAAGATACTTTTCTCGCTAATAAATTGAGTAAATCAAAAATGAAAAAAAGTCAATACATTCATGTAAATGAGGAAATCGATTTTCGTGTTATCTATCCAAAAACTAACGTGACACGCGGATAGTTTTCAATTGACAAAGATGAAAATAAAGTATAGATTATTCTGCAATAATTACAATTTCCTGAAGTCGACGCTGGTTGTAGTACGTTGTCGTTCGTTGTCGTAATTAAGCAGCAAACAACTACCTATGTCCAAGTAATTTGGCTTTCGTCGACCTGGTTAGTCCTGCGTTCTTAACATACGACTACCTACGTTAACCTACGACTGAATTGACTTGCGTTGTTTAATTTTATTTTTTTATGATTGTCATGCGGAGTCCTGCGACTTGGACAAAGATGTTAAAAATCTCAAGAGCCCTCCGACTCGAAAGTCCTACGACTCAGTGTGACTGGGGCTTAAACCAACAAATCGATTTTGAAGTGAAATAATTTTCGATTTATCGTTGTTTATCGGACAATAAACAACGATATCCATGCATCAAAACCACAAAAAGTTGTTTATTGGTCGATAAGCAACAATAATGCGAAATTGGCTCGATTCTAACATGATTTGACAAATATGTTTGCAATTGTAATGATAACTATATTTTACTGTGCTCCGCGGAATCAGGCTACTTTTTTGCGTTGTTTTGTTCTTTGTCTATCAAAAAAAAAAAGATTATCAAGCATCATGTTAGAATTCCATATCAACCACCGGAAGGTATAAAATAAAATGTCACTAATAGGTATTCTCAGAATAATGTCGGCCATAAAAATAGTATATATACAAGTGTTTTTTTAGAAAACATAATTCTGGCAATGAATGCTCATATATACAGCTGGTATAATAGCATTGTATCATTATTGCTTTAGTAAGTTTCTGAATTTAAACCTTATTATGTGTGTAGATTATATTAAAATTCGTTGTTACCAGAATTAAAAAGAGTATGGTTGTATTAATTGTGTTGCTTTGACAGTTTAAAATTCTTGCGTTTAAAGTTATAATGACTTTGGTATGACTCATATGTATTTGACAGTAGATCCGATTTTAATTGTCTTATGAAAAAGCATAACATTTATCATATTAGCTATTGTAATCTTTTTTCTCTGTTGATTTCATATGCATTATACATGAATGCAAATATTCTTTCACATGAATGAATATAATATAAGTTAAAACATATTGAACCAATTTTACAGCAATGTATATTTTTTTGACCAGACCAATATGCATTAAAGTCCAATAGCACTGGTGCTGCATTGGTAATGATTAATTTTCTGACGTTTATTGAAAACAAGTATTATATGTCACATATGCAGTAATTGAAGGAACAAAAGTTACATAATGTTATTACGTTTTCTAACCAGTAAAGATATCCAGTAAAGTATCTGCGTGACAGTGGCTGCTTCCCAAAACCCATTTCATCCATCCACTGTCTACTTTTTTCCTGAACGTGTCCGGGTAAAGTTGATTTCTATTTTAACATACTTGTATTACCAATAAAATAATACGGATAGTTAGGTATTTATTTTAATTGTATTTACAATTCACTGTTGTCGCTTTCTTCGTTCTTTTGTCTGCATCCGTTTTTAGGAAATTTTAAATTTAATTTAAAAAATGAAACAAGATAAATGTCTACCGGTAATCAGTATTCCATATATTTTTCGAGTACGTTCTTCTACACTAAAGCCAACATAATCTTATGTTGCAACCTAGTTTCTAAACCACGTGGTATTTGGTGTTGTTATAATTAATTTTGTGCCAAACTGTTTCTCCTGATTAAGATTTCATGTATTACTTTTTGCTCGAGGATTAAAAGGATAAATATTTTATGTGAGCTTCTCTACTCGCCCCGGGCGTCGCCGTCCATTTTTGACCTCCCGTTAAACGTTTGGTTCAAATGTCTAATAACATAAAAAATTACATAAAACTTAGATTCACTGGAAACTTGAAATGTATCTTAATCATCAACTCCAGCATCATCGATTTCCATAATATTTTATTGTATTTTGACAAATTAATTGACGTTTGTCAATTATATTTTTAGATCTACGTGCGGGATTAAAAGTCTATTAACTTCAAAAGTACAACTTCTAATATTACATTGAAATAAACTTTAGCACCAGATGCTAGTATTCCCATAAAACAGTTTTGCAATTTGACAGATATTTGCCCCTTTTTATTATAGAAATTTCATGTTATAGTAAAACATATATAACTGCAAATACAAATAAAAAACATAATAAAAATTATGCAAGATCTGCAATACTTCGAATAGTCGAGCCCGCTATTCTCCGACAGCTGTTCTTTTGCAATCCAAGGTGTGACAGAAGTTACATTTCAATAGAATGTTGTACAGTATAAACCACGCCGACAATGTGCATTTAATCATCTGCTTATTTTACGTAAAGCCTATCGAAGTTTAAATATGTTCATATAAGCTGCGAGTGGAAAACTTCAGTTTTAGATGTGTAGATCCAGGTGTAATGTAATTATACGTTACAATCTTTACTTGTTTGTTTTTATACATCCATGTCTCAGGCTTGTAAAACTATATACTCATTATAATTTTAAATGGTGTATACTCCATTTTGAAAATAAAAAAGCAACAACAAACACTCCTTCATGAAATGTATGCTGTATGTAGTTTAATAAGTTGTTTCTGCTGTTTCTGTTGTTGCAGGCGATGTCCTTATTCTAGTTAAAAATGAATCAGTGTCAACAAATAGCACGGATAGCGAAGATCTTGGACCTATTGAAAGAGTTGTTGACGGAAAAACTGGAGGCTTTACAACATGTGGTTGTTGTACAGCTATTAAAAGACCGGCCTGGATCCAACTAAATCTGACAAAACCGTATCTTGTGAAACGAATTGTTGTATTAGGACGAACGGATGAAGGTTTGTGTCATAAAAATAATGCATAATGTACATGGTAAAATTAGTATAGTCCGTCTTTTCTGAACTGTCAAAACTTGAATATATTTACTGTGGTTGAATGCGTTATTTATATATTCGGTTAGCATTCGTGATTTTTCCGATAGCGTGCTTTGGGTATCGGGTAAAAAAAAATACCTGTGATGTATGCTTTGTAAATCGGGGTTTTCAATACAGCTTGTAATTTATACCAATAAAATAACGGAGAGCGAATAGCTTAATGGTATATTGCTCGTCACGACAACTTTGATTTTGCTGCTTCGAACCCCGTTATTTAAAAATCGTTTGAGCAAAAAGGTAATATTTTAAAAGTTAAATATAATTTTAATAAAAAGTATAATTTTAATTTCAGACATTAGCTGTGTCAATTTTTTTTCTGTTAGTTTGGTTTAATGTTTATTTAAATAAATAATTCATAACATAATAATTTGACGGTAAAATCGGATAAGCGCGTCTTCATCTTCGTCTGCCGTGTCCGTCGCTCTGGTGTTTTAATATCATTTTATTCGTGGAAATCAGAATGTACTATAAGGAATCGTGTTGAAACAATTAACAATGATCAATACAAACTTGCGTTAAATAAAATAATATAAATTCTACCACGGCACTCGGCTAGTGGTCCATAGATAACGAAGGAAAATAACTGTGGGTTATTCTGCAACAAATTATGGGCGGAGCCTAATGTTTTGAAAATCGTTCTGGAAATTCGAAGAAATTGTTCCGTAAAATGCACGTGCTTAAACTCGCAATAGTAAATTTTGACAAACAAATCATTTCTGCATTATGTAGCGCAATAAAACCACACCTGTATTACATATGTCATACTTGAGTTCACAAAAACGTTTACGTTTTTTTTTAATATGCTTGTAATTTGCGCTTTTCAGCAACATATTTTCACTGTATTGTATCGATAAGTATGACGTCATTCGCTCAATGTGTATCAATAAAGCTGACGTAATTTTGAATTGTTATGATTTATTGACGTCACTGACACGCACGTGTGAGTGCACTTCTCAGAAAATGGGCGGAGTATAGATAAATATAGTTCTCATTCATAACCTTAAAAAATACGAATTTTATATTAGATCGTGTTAAAATCGAAATTATTAACGGGTAACAGTTGGTTATTGCGGTAATAACTCTCGTGGTTTAATTCCTACGCATCGGAACTCCAAACCGTTGGTTATTACCCCAATAACCAACAGTTACCCGTCAATTATTTCTTAAGTTTACCTTCCCGGGAATAGAACCCGGACTTTTCGATTGACAATCGACGTATCTCGTTTTTACATCGCTCGGCCATTCCGAAGGATATTCAGTGAAGAATTGCTTATTTATCATGTAGTTTGCATATCATAAAATAAATTGTTCCAAGAGTATGTGTAAGTCTCGTTTGATACGTCATTACACCAGCCACTCGAATAATACATAGTCTCGGAAAAACTGACTAGCATTATATCCCGTATATATTGAAAATAATTTTTTTAAATGTGCAAGTATAAATGCTCTACATATACAAGAATTGTGATAAATGTGTGAATTTATGGACAGTCAGACAGACGGACGGATGGACGGACAGAGACAGACAGACACACGTACGGACGGAGGGACGGACGGACGGATAGACAGACAGACGGAAGGACGGTCGGACAGACAGACAGACATACAGACAAACAATTGTTTTGTCTATTAAATTGAGCTGCAAAAGGTCATTCTTTTTATAGCATTCACGCAATTTGACGATCTACGTTTGTCTGTCGGAAACAATGAAGAATCTTTTGAAGATACAAATTTTAACACCACGAATAACACGGTTAAGACGGCGGTGTTCAAGAAACCTGTTGCAGTACATCTTGTTCGAGTTTCTGGATGGGAGGGAAATGCTCAGGACAACTTCATGACAATATGTGAGATAGCAGTTTATCGCCTAAACGGTAAACATATAATGTGTAATATAGATAAATACATATAATATGTAATATAGATAAAAATCCTTGGAATAAATCAATTTTCTGAGTAAGCAATACAATGACAATGTTTATTTGACCTGACAAAGGTGAAAGTCACAAAACAGGGTGTATGCAATGATAGCACATTAAATATACAGTTTGAACACACCTTAAATGACGAGTAATTTTATTATTGTTTCGTTCATTTGACAAAAATACCTGCTGTAACTCTTAATACATACGGAATATTAGGCTAGTCAATTGTTCCAAGAGTATGAATTAGTCGAGTGGTTTGTGTGATGACGTATCACACGAGAGTCGGAGCCTCGAGTGTGATACGAAATAACACAAGCCACGAGACTAATACATACTCTTTGAACAATTGACTAGCGTAATATTCTTTCCATTATCTACCGTGATAAAGTTCAACTGTGCATTTATTATTTTATTTGTTTGAAACTACAATAATGACTAATCATTGTAGGTATAGATTATAGTGGTTTACATAACTCTATGATGACGTCATTAAAAAGTCGTTCAGCTAGTATGGTAATACGGGATCGAAAAAATAACAAGTAGAATAATAGAGCATTTTGTTTCTGACGACGTGTATTTCACCGATTGTTAGAGCATGTATTTCGTTAAGATTTTAAACAGGTATGTAATAAAACTTCATATTGCGTTCTCTATTTAATGATACAGATTGTCCTGCTGATCACTACGGGGCCGGATGTATAGACGCATGTCATTGTATGGAAGGTCCGTGTGACAGTGTTACTGGACGATGTGATGTGGCAGTTTGCCAAGACGGATGGACTGGAATGTCTTGCAATAATAGTAATTTACAAGAATTAATGTACTTGTTATGCTCCACGAAAAATTTCGGGGGAGCACATAGTCGCCGCCTTGTCCGACCGTCCGTTCTTCCGTCCGTCCTTCCGTCCAACTATATTTCCCGGGCTATTTCGCTGCAACTAGTAGCCGGAATTCAACGAAACTTCATGGAAAGCTTCATTACCAAGAGTGTGCATATTACCAGGACGTTCCGAGTCATTGATTTTTCTCAGAGTTATGGGACTTTGAAGATTTCTGAAATCTGTATATTGTGAACATTTCTTGACTTTCTTGCCTGGGCTATTTCTCAGCAACTACTGGCCATAATTCAACACAACTTTAAGGGAAGCTTCATTACTACGAGGAAGTGTGCATATTACCAGGACGTTCCGCTTCAATGATTTTTGTCAGAGATATGGGAATTTGAAGATTTCAGAAATAAGTATATATTGCACAATTCTTGACTTTATTGTTCGGCCTTTTTCTCAGCAACTACTGGCTGGAATTCAACGGAACCTGAAGGGAAGCTCCATTACCAAGCGGAGGTGTGCATATTACCAGGATGTTCCGCTTCAATGATTTCTCTCAGAGTTATGGAACTGTGATGATTTCTGAAATAAGTTTTAGTGCACAATTCTTGTCGTGGCTTCTTCTCAGCAACTACTTGACAGATTTCATTGAAACTAAATAGAACTCTTTATAACCAAGAGGAGTTGTGCATATTACCAGGATGTTCTGCTTCAATTATTTTTGTCAGAGTTATGGTACTTTGAAAAATTTTGAAACTATTTTTAGTGCACAATTCTTGTACAGGCTTTTTATCAGCAACTACTGGCCTGATTTCAGTAAAACTTTATGGGTAGCGTCATTGCCAAGATGGGGTATGCATATTATCAGGACGTTCCGCTTCAATGATTTTTGTTGGAGTAATGGACTTTGAAGATGCCTCTTTGTGTCATATCTATTTCTTAGAAACTGCTGTATGAAATTCAATGATGCTTGACGGAAAACTAAATAGCTAGGTATTAAAATAACTATACCGGTATTTACAGTAATGGTCCATTACTTTGATTAATTTTATTTTGTTTTTATTTTATTTTTACAATTTTACTTCATCTGTATGTTCATATTGTATTTGTTTGGTATGCTCATATACAGTTTTGATGTCAGATTTGGTCTCGCAGTTCTCATGATTTTTAGTCATTTTACTATCTCTGCCTTCAGTGCATTAATATGGCTTGTCAAAGCGCATTGGGGAGCATCCATCAGTTTTACTGATATCCTTCTTTAATTTGCTGCGCTTTATGTATTTTACACATTAATAATGAAGCATTATCACTGGCAAACATATCAAACACCTTATAATATTCTGCTAGATAACGTCAATGAATTTGAACACAGACATGATATATTCGCTGAATTTCAGTACATTTTTAATTTTAATTGTGTTATAATGTCAATAACACAAGCATGTCACACACCTTTAAACAATTAACATTTGATTAACCCAGTACTATTATTAATACTAAACTTTTAAAGAATAATGTAATGTCGTTTTCATCACAATTATCAAAGTGAAATGATTCTGGATCAATAAATAATGTGTGTTAGTGCAAAGAGTTTGCTTTGATAAACCTAATAACTTGTTTCAAAATACCCGAAATGTAGCATATTGATACTCTAATATTGTTTGCTAATTCAGCCTGCGATTCAATATATTTTGGTGTCAACTGTTCCGAACAATGCAGTGTGCATTGCCAAGACAATGATGTCTGCAATCACATTACTGGCGAATGTCCTAATGGGTGTGCAAAGGGTTACGACTTCAAGAACGATAAAAAGTGTTTTGCACGTAAGTATTCGATCCAACGAATGTTAAGTTTAGTTGTTTAATTACGCGCGTATTTGTATTTAAAATGTTTGTCCCGTCCACTTTAAAAATAAATTGTGCAACTTCTGAAAAAATAGTCTGAATAGTCGAGCACGCTATCCTCTGACAGCTCTTCTTATGCAATCAAAATATAAACAAAGCGAAACTCCAGTTGCGACAGCAGGAGAGATTTCTTATTAGCAGCCCAAGATCCTTTATTTATGCCAATTGACCAATTGCCAAAAACAATTCACATGACATCACAAAAACACATAACAAATACAAAACACACATGAAAAAATTAAACTGGGGTCACCACCTTGAAACGGTCAATGCAATGCATTGGGGGTTTAAACCGGTTAATGTTCGCACGAGCCTCATACTTGGCCCAGTACTATTCACAAAACATGTAAGTGTAATTAAAAATTGACCTCATAGCATCGCAATTCCAATTAAACAGCAACACAATAGAATATTATTCAATTTAATTACCATTTAATTACTCAATGGCTAGATGCAAACCAGAGCAGCAGAATTGCAACTTTCTCAGGCACGAAGAAATGAAACAATGTGTAACAGCAGTTAAATTTCAGCGTATTGTAATACAGTATAAACCACACATACAACTATAATTATCTGCTAATTTGTACATTATGTAGATCGAAGCTAAACTATTTTAATATTAAAATTGTGTTACAAACTGCAAATGGACAGCATCAGATTATGTAGTTCTGGTGAAAATAACTTTCGTGTTGAAGTAATTTAATTTAAAAAAACATTGCCCTTTTTTGTCTTCAAAGAGCTTACAGTGTGTTACACGTTATACTAAACTAATAGTTGTATTTAGAGATAGAAAACACACAAAATAATGAATTGCGAGAAAAAAAACCCCACACATTTATTTCAAATAAACTGAATGGTGTTTGAACAAATAAAATTGTATTCATTTTCAACAATACGAAACTAGCCGAACTGCTTTTTGTTTTATGCATAACATTTTTATGGTGACTAGTCGAATTTAGTCCGCGTCGCTACGATATTAAACATGTGAATAAACAAACGAAATGTTTGTAAACTGTTTAACTTTGCGGATCAGATTTTGCAATTAACAATATGTGGCAAATCAAAAGTCCGATACAGATTACATACCAATGTTATACAATAAGACGACCGTTTTAATTGTCTAGTCTAAGACCAGAATATATAACAACAATATGCTGAAGATATGCTTGAAGCAACTGATCGGCAAATAATACAATTATTAAACCATATTTCATAAATGAAATGATAAACGATGTTAAAAACCTTGCTTTTAATTGGTTTCGCCGATTTCATTTGTGGAAATGTAATCACTTTTTGAAAGCTCTGACAGATACAAACGAAAAACAAGATCTACAAAACATGGAAATATATAGCAATGCCAACACAAGCAAAAACTAACAGAAGTACACATGGGGTTGTTTTGCTCCACATGGCGTTCAATTGATGCAGAATCCTGCATTTTGAAGCAAATTGTAACTCCTCGTTTAACTAGAGCAAATAATCTGGAATAGCATTATCAAGTTGCGCTCGTGTAGTCTCGATTGTGTTCAGATTCGTGTTCTTCTTCCTTGCTGAATATTGGTTCAGGCCAAACAACAGAGATGTTTCCTCCCAAAAGGCTGGTTCCCGAATGTTTGTCACGACAGGTTGCATTCATTTAACCCATATGTCCTGACTTCCTTTATACAGATTTTTTTTAGAAGATTCCACATCTTATTGTCTTCAATGATCTCTGCATTGTCATTAATAAGGCGTTAGTGTTTACGAACTGTAGTTTTTCCGCAAAATCTGATTGCCGGTTACTCTTGTTGTTTCTAATTTGTAACCTGCTGACTGTGAAATACATGTTTATCAATATAACTCCGGTTGATCAGATATAAGATGTGAAATATCACGACAGGAACTGTTGTAAGTGACGTTCACGGATGCATTGTACAAACAAATATGGTTGTGTCCGTATAGACAATACGATTCGGAAACGATTAATATTTTTAATTAAACCCGGTTAGTAAGTGTTTTAATATATGTTTCCGAATTTACATATACATGCATTATACAGCATGTTTTGCATTCAAAATCAAATCATATTTTAATGTGTAAAGAATATTAGGTTAATATCGTTGTACGTATACTCTTTTGTATTTGGTCATAAAATATTCCAAGATTTAATTCAAGTTGTAGATCTATTTATCTAGCAATTCATATTATTTTCTTAGAATAAAAGAAATAGTTATCATCTAAAAATAAAGTTCCTATCTATCTGTCTTAACGTCCATACAAATATATTTAACCAGCCATGTTGTTGATTATCCGTGTCTAGTGGATATGAACCTATGCGACTTCATTCGATTTACATCACCTTTTTCTGCTATCAGAATTTAACTTTAATTAAAAAAAAACATGCGAGCTTTTTTGTTTTCGAAGCGCTAACAGTGTGTTATTGTTCGATTATATTGAACTGTCACAGTTGAATAACTACACGGTTATTGAAAGCGGTTATTTATAGCTTTGTAAAGTAGTCGCACTGTTCCGTTCAGTTTACCGAAGAATTCTTGACTTTTCCCAACACGAACGCATGCGAAATTTAACATTTTGTTAAGCTGATTGCGATATATATAATATTATATAGTTGTGTTAACCGTAACACTATTTATTTTACGCTTTTCGATTGTATAGCGTGAAATATTTGTCTTATGTGAAACGTGACTGTTATAAAGTAACGAAACGGTTG
Organism: Congeria kusceri; assembly: GCA_027627225.1. Taxonomy (NCBI): domain Eukaryota; kingdom Metazoa; phylum Mollusca; class Bivalvia; order Myida; family Dreissenidae; genus Congeria; species Congeria kusceri. Next base: position 62,321,811 of record CM051025.1, on the reverse strand, counting down.
GTCAGTCTTGCACGAGGATCTCAAACATTAGATAATGTTGTGTAGAGCTAATTCTACCAGGCGTTTTCACGCAGTGCAGTCCGGTTTAATTTTAATTATCTTTTATTCAATGATGTTAAAATGTAATATTGTATATTTGGATTGTTGTGATTTTATATGAAACCAGAACAATGAATGAGGCTTGACATTTGCTCTAGCCCCGTCACTTGACAAACGAGTACAGGTTTCCAGCGTTAACCGTCTCTGGTTTCTCCTGCCCGGTCGTTCACAGTTATACATTTGACACTTTGCCTCTCTTTGTACCATGTTCTGTTAAAATTGGTTGCACGGTGTCCATCAATAAATCGCTCGTCTCTTATTGCAATTTTGTGTTTGTTGTGTTTTGAGAAACAGAAGTGTAGAAAATATCGTGTTTCAACTGTAGGTTGGCTTTAGATTTGTTTTGTTTATCAATTTATTTCATTGTTTATTCATTTATTTGTCATTATTCTGCTTCACATGGCTATCAGTAGATTTTACGTAATACCATGTTACAACAAATGCATTAATAAAAAAGATCATTATATACTAAATTCTATGTGGCTTAATAAATAGGATTATGTGAGTCGAATGAGTTGCGGGCAAACTGCACGAGAAAACAAAAAGAAAATAGTTTACTAAATAAAAAGTACTTAAGCGGGATTTAAAACGGGGCCATGAACACGAATGTAAGGAATTGTCCAATTGTCGTTATTTAAATGCTTACATTAATTTCCGTAATTTTCACAATTAAAAAAAAATAATGAGTATAAAAAACCGGGTTATATGACTGAGTAATTATTCACCAGTGACAGTTCAATATAATCGAACAATACACGTTAAACTAAACTTTAATAGTTTTATTTAGAGATAACAAATACAATCAATAATGAGTGGTGAGAAAATACATAAACATATTTCTAATAAAAGTAATGTGAACAGTTAATTGTAATCATTCTTTGTGTTGTATGCATCAAATGTTTACGGTGCACAGTCGAATTTAATCCGCGTCGCCACGATAACTAAACCAGTGTTGGAAAACTGTTTTACTTTGAGGATCAGGCCCCGCCACTACGCACGCTACTTATGTCCAATCTCGGACTTAAACTCATTTATTTTGGTCAAATTCCGACCTGAGATGAGTCTGAAAACAACTTGGTGGCTTCAAAAATTAGTAGACTCAATTTCAATCTTTAATTGAAGCTTAAGACTCAAAATTTTGAGACAGCCCTACTGGTACAGAACGTCAATTCGGACACTTTTGCTAGTTTTTAGTCGATTTCTCAGGAGAATTGCATCAAACAAAATTTAAAAAACTAAACATAATAACTAGGGTTTAATCTAAAGCTTTGGTTAAAATCTAAGTGGAAATGTTATACAAAAAGTCACTTAATGATGTGTTTTAAAATAGCCGGTAACACGTATCGAAATACGGATGGTGAGTACCTTAATCCGGACACTTTTTGAATACGTTTGATTTCATACCAATAAAACTACTTCATTAGATTTATTTTTACTCTTGTTTTGTTTACCTCGTCCCCGTGTTTACATTCAAAATCTTCTGTGTAAAGCTATATTGATCGCATATGCTGTTTGTTCTATTTTTAGCCTATCTGTAAATATGTATACGGAGGCCATGCCGCAATTTTTTATTGTGTGGTTTAGAAACAAGCATTTTGATTTATTCCTTGTCAATAGTAACTTCATATGATATGCAATATTATGATACTTTATGCTTTCAAACTTACTTCTTTTGCTACCATTAATTGAAAAAGTAATAATCATGATGATGTAAAATGTTTCGTAGAATAAAGTTTATATTGTCAATCCTTATGCGAAGTTGGGTGACACGACTTACACAAACAATCACTCCCAGCATTCAGACTTCTGCTCATTGAATAAAATTAACTCACATTCAAACAATTTCCGTGAAACAAACGATCACATCCATCACGTCCATACCAAAACACACCATTTTTTTCGTCATCCACTCGCCCGCGCACACTGATTACACCACAAATATACATTTGAGAACGTAGAACTGCCACATCGTGACTATTTTTGCCAGCTCTGGTTTCTTCCCTCTTTCGTTTCCTCTCTTTTTTTCCTCTTCCTCCCTCTTCCGTTTTTAAATCCTTGCTATCTTTTCCATCTCTCTAGCTTCTCTGTTGGCCAACTTCTCATGCTCTTTCAACGCTTTCGTCTCATGCGCCTCTTCCTTGCGTTTTTCATTTTCTTGTCGGCGAATTTCGTCCGCTCTCTTTTTCTCCTGAAATGTATAAAACACGTATGTTGTTTTTAATATTATCCCCATTTGAATTTGTGAAGCTGTACTTGTCTGTTTTATTTAACTGTGTATTGTTATTGTCTTTGTGTCGCGTTGCGATGCTTGGGTTGTGTGAACGTTGTCTGTTGGACGTGTGATTAACTAAATCTGGGCGACTCAAAACAAACGCATACATTTAATTGTGCTTTTTGCATTAACCTCAAGCTCTGACAACATCTCTTGAGTAGTTATTACTCGGCCCTTCTGAATCGCGGAAACCTACAAGTGTCGTTGAGATTCGTAGTCTCGTCCTACAACAACCGTGGGTATACGTAGGAAGATACAATCGGGACACTGTGCATTTCGACTCATCACGATTAACACGTCCACGATCAATCGTGGGCTATCGTAGCCAAAATCGTTACAGTGTGACCGGGGCTTAAGCTGCTACTGAGTAGTTAGCTGTGCTGTTTTGTTTAGATATATCTGCAAAACGTATTTATAAAACAAACTCTTATAAACCAGAAGTACGGTTTTATTATATGATTCGCATCCTAATTAAAATGTAAATGGCGTCTTATACATTGTCGGTGACCTCAAATGCATGCTTAACTAATGCCGGCATTGTCTGGTCAATAGCGTGGTTTATAATCGCCGTTAATATGTGGTTGCCAACATGTTTACCTAATGAGGCATACGACAAGCTGCCCATGATTGTTTTCAGTGAATCTGTCAACAACAAAAAGGTATTATTCAGTTGTTACATCTTATATATAATGACATAATGAATACAGGTAGTACGATATCTCGATAAAACCGGACACGCATGGACAATTAACTAAAGTATGTAAATAATTTTCGCAAACTTATATAATTCGGGAGGCTACTCTTTATCGCTAACTTGAGTTTTAAATAGTCGGCCCCTTTAAGCGCTTTTTGGAGTCGTTAGTTTTAGTATTATTCGGACGGTTTTATCGCAGTTGAAAATCTGTATAAAAAATATATTATTTCATGTAGGAACGGAAAACAATTGTTATCGTAAGAATCAGATATATTGACTAATAAAATGAATGAAGCATTTAACATCAATCATACCCTGTCGGACTTATTTAGCATATCATCTGTAGTTAGCTGATTCTTCACAAAGTCGAATAATTCACTAATTACGGACTGGGTCGACATTGAAATCCTTGCTGCAGACATCTGCTCCGCCATTCTCTCGGAAAACTATAGCTGCCGGTGCAAAAACTCCTGAACCCGAATAGTCTGCGTATTTAATCAAGAGGTGCCTCCTGGATAAATAAATTTGCAAAACAAATCTTTAGAAGTTGTCAGCGTATGTGGTATGTACCTGTATAGTGATGCTCTTTAATATTGCAGTCGGGTTTTAGTGTTCACTGTACTCATATATGAATAGTAAATGTACGTGTAAATGCTAATATATATATGTTCACTCATTTACACATCAACATTTATTTACCGATTTTCTTCACAATCTCTAGGCCTTTGTAACACTTCAGCATCCCACTAGTCGCTTGCATGCCTTGGTTAGCTAAATAAATAATATGATTGACCAGGCTTTGCTCATCATCACTACTCAACTGGAAGGAACGACCTCGGTCTCCTAAATGTTTGGCATACACGTGATCGTGCAGTGTTGATCTGGGCACCATGTACTCTATTGCTACTTTTCTAAGCGATAACTATTTTATTTTATCAGCGCTCAAAGCTCTTTGCAGCACGTCTTTGTTGTAGACGTAGGCCATTCTAGGTAGGTTCGTTAACAAAATGTATTAAACATACACTATTTAACATTAATTCTTACATCTGAATATGGTTAACATTTCAGTTCATATATTTTGTGTATCATTATTTCAATCATGCATGTTCAAAAACAACTATTAAGATGCTTCAAATCGAGCAAGGAATGCATTTAATAATGTAAATGGATTTTCTAATAAATATGAATACTGTGTGCAAAATACTGAAATATTTACACATAAAGGGAGAACACTTTATTAATTTTCAGGATGAATTTTGGACGAGTTACCTACCTTGAATTGAACATTTGTCAACTTCCCCCAATAAATAATGCATTGTACCTTTTGATCGTTATTGTGTTCGTGAGTATTAATACATCATTGCATTAACAACTTTTATCAATCAAATATTTGGGTATGTTAAATGAAATGTAGTTTACAGGGATTGTTAATATAATTAATAGAAAATGGTTATTCATAATGGATAGCTAAGTAAATAATCTCACAAATGACAAATTGAATGGCCTCACAGCATGCGAATGCGCAGTTTGGTTTAAATCCCATGAGTGCGAATGTTTACATTTGAAAGTTGAAAACAAAACACAAGTAAAAATTTAATACTCACTTGATTCTGATTAAACTTGACATACGTTGTTGAGACAGGCGCGTGCATCGATCGATACCAAATAATTATTGGTCTCGATCATGAAAATGTCTTTATTAAATTTGTCCGGATTTATGCACTGTACCAATAAAGCAGTCTCAGACATCGATATTAATATTCTAAATGGCGGACATTGTATTACGCTGTAGAAATCATATTGCTACAAAGCTAGACAAGATATCGTGTGTATACAGATATAAATATATATGTGACAAGAAGAAGAACTGTTGTTTTTTTCTGCCGATTTAGCCAAAAGGCATCAACAATTGTTAATGCTTTTATATGAGAGGTGCTTTCCTAGTCACACATCCACATCCTGCTCCTATGCTCCAGTAGTTTAGCCTCTAGAGTAGAGTCTTACCACTTCGTACTCCTGTTTATTTATTAACACAACACTAAGAAATCTTTAAAAAAAAAAACGTTTAATTTGACTCCGCAATGTTTACACATCTACAGTACATCCATTGTATGCAAGTTAATCTTATAATTAATCCACCCCATCATTAAGTGATGACGTGTTACAGTATCGAGAGTTTGTGTTTACAAACGAATGAATCTAAGCTCTATTACCTTGCTTGGGCATTACGTGAGTCATAAAATATATCATTTAAGGGACTCTGTCAATGAAAAATTGACGTTCTTTTGCTCTTTAAATGATATTATATGATAGAACATTTGCATTAAATAAATAATAAATATCATGATGCACAATGAAATAGAATTTGAGAAAAAATAGAAAACATGTTTGAAATAAATTAAAACCCCAAGTGGGAATCGAACGCACGACTTCGGATCTATATGAAGAAATAACAATAAACAGCGCGTTAACCAACTGGGCTGTTCTGCTTGGTAATGAATCGGGTGTAAACTATGGTTAAACTCAAGACTCGGACGTCAAAATGTAAACATAAAAAGTCCCAAACAAACATTACCCGTATTATGATTTTTTTTATCTCGGAATGCGTAAACGCTTTTCCCATTATATATACTCTGTTGCCAGTATCAATATCTTAATTTCAGAATTAATATCTTAACTTCATTTTTTTTAAAGAAAGTTCCCCCTTGGAGCGCTTTTCCATGCCATAGTCCATTTCAATATAAACCTTAAAAGATATTTTCTTAGTGTAATACTCATAGTTAATTGTGATCTAAATGCACAATAAATTAGATGATAAAGATGCATAGCAATGTGCCAAAAGAATAAACAAATGTGAGATCAAATATATATTAAAGCTACGCTCACAAATGCTGCGTCATGAAAGATTCCTGTGGTTGCTTCTATAAAAAATAAGGTTAAGGCCTACTTAAAATATCATCGTGTATACCGGCATGCCGGTAAATGACATTTTTTTAATAAAACTTGTTGATCTTGATATAATCTAATCCACCAAAATTAACATGTGTTAATTGGTAGTCAAAGGCAAAAATAATTAAATATTTATCGAAGTTATTATTTTAGATATATTAGAATCTTGAACATGATGAGTGTACGATGAGCATCAAATTTAGGGGAATCTTAAAGGAAATCAAATTAAAATCGCTTATATCATCTACAATTAGTATTATTTGAGTCTCAACGTTGAACTCAACTAAGATTAAAATTGAGAAGTTTCGTAGTCTCCATTTAAGTCGAATTCTCAGTTGAGTCAAACTTTAAGATCGAGTCTTAAAAATGAGTTTAAGTTTGAGTCAGATTTTAAATATGTTCGTAGTTGTGGGGCCAGGGTTTGCAATAAACAGCAAGTAGCAAAACAAAGGTTCCCGATGAATGTTAAATACCAATACCAAGAAAACAATACTAAGGCATGGCCAAACACGACCGTTTTTATTGTCTAGTCTAAGACCAGAATATGAAACAAAATATGCAGAGGATAAGTTTGAAGCAATTGATAGGCGAATAATGAAATTATTGAACCATATTTCATAAATGCAATGATAAACGATGTTTACAACTTTGCTTTTGAATAGTTTCGCTGCCGTTTTTATTGAAAATAAAATGACTTTTTGACATCTCTGACATACACAAAAGAGAAACAAGATCTACAAAACATGAAAATAAACTGCAATACCAATACATGCAAAAAAAAAACCAACAAGAACTACATATGGAGTCCATTTGCTCCTCATGAATTTTTATTGCGGAATCCTGTTTCTGAAGCAAATTGTAATTCACTCTTTTTACTAGAGCAAATATTCTTCCTTGTATCATTTGGTGCATTGTTTTCCATTTGCCAGCTTCAAAACTTCACAAAAATATCAATGTTGAAAACAACAATACTTATACATACAACAAGGCGACCGTCTAGTCTACAATTGGCCAATTTTACATTGTGGGTGACTGTAACTATTCGACTGTCGATTATGCAACAGAAAATGCAATCCTGACTCTTTGCCATCTTATATAATAATGTGTTTTGAGTTGGACCTTTCACGCGCGCATCTTGTCCTTGATTCATTGTCAGTCTAATGTCATAAATGTTTCGAAGAATATCAAAGGTCGAAAACCAGAGGGTATTATCAGTTATGTTATTTGCATGCAGTACTTTACTAATGGTGCTCGTGTAGTCTCGATTTTGTACAAGTTGGTGGTTTTCCTCCTTGCTGAATACATTTTCTGAATATTTGCCCGAGCCCAACAACAGAGATGTTTTCTTACAAAAGGCTATTTGCCGATCTTTGTATCACCCAGGTTGCAGTCATTAAACACATAAGTCTTTTTTTCCGGAAGATTCCACATCATATTGTCTTATGTGACTCTTGGTCTCTGCATCGTCATTGATTAGTCGTTGGCGATCTGTATTCTTGCCGCAAAAGCTAAATGCCGGTTGATGTTGTTGTTTCTAATTTGTATCCTGCTGACTGTTAAATGAATGTTTATTAATTTAACTCCGGTTGATCAGATTCATATGCGAACTAGCACGACAGGAACTGTTATAAATGACGTTACTGGATGCATAGTACAAACAAGAATTATTGTTTTGTCCGTAAAGACAAGTCGATTAGGAAACGAATCGTATTTAGAAAAAAAATCCGGTATTTTAGTATATGTTTCCAAGTACATGTCTATAAATTCATGTATTATACAACATGTTTCAATAATAATACTTCGGCTTTGCATTCAGAATCACATTGCTCGTATTAAAATTTATAACAAATATTATGTTGGTATCGTTGTGCGTACGTATAATTTTCAAAGTTTAGTTAATTGATGATGCATTTATCTAACAATTCATCTTATTTTCGTAGAATAAGAGAAATATGTCTTATCTAAAATTAAGATATCTACCAATGTGTCTAACCTCCATATAATTGTATTTAATCAGCCATTTTGTTGATTATCAGTGCCTAGTAGATACAAAACTATGGGACGTCATTCAAATTACACAAAACCGTAAAGTATTTCTAACGTTATTCCAACGATAATAATTCGAAAGAGAAGCTGGTGTTTACAGATGATACTAATGATCTTTTAAGGCATTCGACCCATCATTAGCTCGTTAATTTTTCGTGTAATTTCGAAGAAAGCCGTAGCCGTCCGTACATTACCGTTCGCGTTCGTAATGCATGCACGACATCTTTAAAAATTATATATTTCTTTAGCTACACCGTAGTATGTGTTTCAAATTTTATCATCGGCGCTTTTATAAGCAAATTAGATATAAAATGACTATTAAAATGTAACGAGTATGTTTAAAACCAAAGAGAAATTGGAGTTTGTTCCCTTTGTAAATCATGATGATTTGAACGCTTATTCAATTGTATGTGCATATGACATCGTTTATTTACCTTGATATAAATCATTCTGACTGATAAGAACGTAGTAAAAGAGGTAGATTGTCAAGAAAAAAGACACAGTAACAATGTAGAGTTTGTCGGCTATAATCAGCTACTATGAACTGTGACAGTGTTGTTGGAAATTACCAAGATGTGCATTAGTTTGACTGTTAGTGTCTACGTGAACATATTGTAATATTCGACTAATGTGATGCCAATAATGTTCTCTATTATAAAACTGACAAAAAGTCAAGCCTAATGCTGTGGTAAATACCAAGCTGTGTACGGGTTAATATCAGTTCATTAATTAATTGCGAAGCCATTTGTTTGCATGATATCGTTACTAAAATATTGCCAACTCGTGAATGGTCTGTACATATTTTAAATAAAAAGGTTGTGATTTTTATTAATACACGGAACATAAATGTTGGAAATATACTACAATGAAGTATAAGTTTCCAAGCTAATTTAAACAAGGCTTTATGTTTTGACATAATGATACTTTGAAAGATTTATGTTACAAATTCTATATTGCCAATGTCATCAATTCATAAATGAGAAGGACAGAAACATTGATTCTCTGGGTCTTCTTGCCTATACTGACATAATAAAATAACTACGGCAGAGAACATCGCTTGCTCCGGTTTATGTACCAACGAAACATTCAACTGTGAAGGCGCGGACAGTTTATTTAGTATTTAACATGTAAACATAATGGATGGGAAGCCCTATATAACAGTTGCAAAATGGACGTTGGAAACTTTTATAACACAAACTAGCGGATTTATTTTTAAACAGCCATTTGTTAAACCCAGTAAAGTTCATGATGGACATGGCCTGGAACGTTTTAAATTTTTAGATGATAATGTATTACTGCAGCACATATTGGTTCTGTCTATCACATATATATTTATTTCATTTATAAAATGTAGTAATTGTTAAGTTAGTTTATACAACTATTTTGTCCACACTTCTAGATTATGCGTTTAGACATTCTGAATAAATAATGTTTATAACAGAATATTAAAAGATGAAACAAAGTTTAATTGGAATAAATTATGTTCAAATGTTATGGAACTAATTTTATATTTGCTTATATTTTGTATCTAAGAATTTCGGAAACTTTTATGGGAGTATATTCTTAGCTTCTCATTATTTAAAAGTATATCTAACAAACCAAAAAAATCTCCTAAAATTGTGCAGTCCAGATATTTATGCCTTCTAAGAAACTAATATGATTTGTGGTGTTCTAGACATTGAGTATGATGGGTTGAATACCTTAATGGTGGCTTCCATAATAATCCTAACAAAACCAAGTTTACAAACCACACACGGTTGTTGTTGTTTGGTCTTTATGTGTGGTTATAGGTGGTTGTATTTTTTATCAAGTATAATTTTAGAGCCTTAATGATATATCCTATTGTTTTTTTTTTATATCCGAATTTAACCCATGATCGGTAGATCTTAATGTAGGGTAATGTTGAAATGCATGTTAGTTGTAACTGCTTAGTGTGCAACGCAGTATTCTCCGCTCCAATATCCTTACCATTTACAATTCGTTGCTGTTAAACAGTAAGTTTTCTTTCACCAATGAGGTTAAACACTTAAAATGTATGTATAGGTTTATATGTTTTGTTAACATTTTTACACTGTATGCATGTTACAATAAAAATGTAGCTCGCCCAGTTTTACATCCGGACTTTTATGAGTTCAATGCTGCTCTAAAAGGATGAGAAAGACACATGTGAAAGATCAATATTGGGTTAACATTTTAGTTGTCTGTCTTTAATTATGTATTCACCAGACAGCATCGCTTTGTTTATATTTGGAATTCTCGTCAATCTATGCAAAGGAAAAGGTAAGATTTGCACAACAACAACAACAACAACAACTACTACTACTACTACTTCTTTTACTACTACTACTACTACTACTATTACTAATAATACTACTACGTCTACTACAACTACTACTACTACTATTACTACTAAAACTACTACTCGTTCTACCACTACTGCTACTAATACTACTATTAGTATTACTACTACTTCTACTACTACTATAAAAATACTATTCCACGTGTGTTAGTTATACGTTGGGAATATGTATTATTAGGCAGAGTATAGTTTATATTACATGTAGTGAATGTGAATTGGATACATATGATAACCAGTTGTATATATCAAAACCAAAGGGTGTCCGTAAAATATACAACAGTTAATAATCAATTTTAAATTATATGTATTGGTGAGCATTCTTTGTTTTCAATTCTACAATGCGTCAGCATGTGGTAAGAAAACCCACTACTAAACTGTGTTAATTGGAATTAAGCAAGCATATACCAACCAAATAGTGTACTCGCGCAGTACAGCACAATTGCTACTTCAAGCCTTTTGCTTTATTACTCGGATGGGATTCGTGAAAATTTTATCAGATTGTGTGAATGCTTAATAAGTATGTTAACATTTAGATAACCAGATTTAAATATTCGTTTTTAAAGATGAATCCTACATTTTTGTCCCTTCCATGACAAATTTTCATTTTAACATATTGTGCAGATCGTTTAATGCTTAATACAATGAACCCATACAAATGGGGGTCAACGAATTAGATTTTTGGAAACTGCATGCTAATGACCTACCCGTAACAGCATTTTAGAAATTATTTTTGTTGTTTTCACGTTCGCAAAGAAATAGTATTGACCATTGATTGGCAAAAACATGACGAAATCTTATTGGTTTAAATGGGTTATTGTAAGAAAGATGCCGTTACATGGTGAAAAAAAATATATTTGCCAAATGCTTTTTCATCCATTTTTTGCGAACAAATCTGCATTTTATCATCATATCAAAACCTTGTTTTTGCTTTAGAAAAAAATATGTTCCGTGAAAAGTCCAGAATGTTCGATATTTTATACATAAACATATGCTTAATAGAGTGGAAAAATAAAACATGGGGTCACCATGCTGGTTTTCGATAAGAAAAAAATGTTTACATGTGCGTATTGGATATTGTTCTGTAAAAAACAGGTTGAAATTAAAGTAATTATTTATAACAATACACTTATAAAAATTATTAGATCTATATATAATATAGAATAATTTTAGCAAGAGCTGTTGATTATAACTATGTACAAATTAGAGACAATTCTAGTTTATAGTTAAATGTACACAATATTTAATAAATATTGTGATATGTCAACCCACTTCACATTTTGAAGATTTAAATCTACCCCACTGATAATCGAAAAGATGCACAGAAAAAAAACTACCGAGTCGTCTTTAACGTATATCAGCTCTGTTGCTTATTACAATAAGAAAATATTTAGCAAACACTAGTAAATCAAAAGCCTTTATACCACAAATAAACATCAAATGCAATCATTTTAATGCGACTGTTTCATTAACGAAGCATGCAGATGACATTTCATTATTTAAAACAGAAACACCAACGAAATATCGAAAGCTTTAAACATTCTCGACACATTTGGGTCAATATTATATTTACAATTGAATAAAAATAAAACAGAACATGATTTAAATGAAACATCCAAAATTGGAATGTTTGCATCATAAATATAATTTTATTATGATATAGACAAAAGGGTTGAAGCACATGATAACAGATCTTTGTGATGGGAGCTATTTTACGTGTGTAAATCAGTGCTGAACAGTTAAATAAAAAGACAACTGAACTGAATTATATTATTATATTAAAACGCTTCCTACATTCGTTGGAATATATGCATTTGATAATGTATAAGACATTACAGTGTCTAGGCATCTCAGTGTATGACTATTTATATTGAAAGTATTGATTTTCAGGTTGTGTTGCAATGACTCGCTATTATTTGATGTCATAGATATTTAATATTATGTTTTCCTGTGTGAACAAATTATTCATATCCTGAGAACGGAACAAGTATTTGACGCAGCTTGACATGAGAAGGCGTGGTAAAACATATTATACAGACCCGTTAATTTCTACAACAGCACATATCCTGAATGAGCAGGAAGACATATTTATCTCTTGAAGAAGTCTGTTTAAGTGTTCATCTTTAAGATTTAAACAAAATGTTTACACCTTAACGGTCCCGACATGCATGTGGATATGATTCAGAGATCCATCGGATAGCAAAGATTATAATTCATTTCATGCTACGTGGTGAATGAGTGTGGAATACAAGTGAATGATAACCCGATCATTGCACTCTAGGTGGATTGAAATCATAAGGTTTGATCATTTGACTCATCGTTTTATGGAACTTCTTTTAACTTTGTTTATATGTTTATTTTTTGAAAGTATGTGAATATCCTAATCGTCAGAGTAAACATCGGCTTTTGTAAAGAACGGAAAACACATCATACAATTTAATAGAATTATAAGTAAGCGACAACGACGCAGTAAGAGTGGCACTATTTTCCCACCACAACAGTGACCGACAATTTGAGCATCATAATGACGTCATGTTTATGACATCATAATTCTCGAAACTTGAGACGCTTCAGCATATCTCGCGCATTTGTTTTATTTATCCTACCACACGTGAATATATTGTTTCTAAGTCCACTCATGAAATAAAATACTATCATACACTGCATTAAACAAATATACTCTATATCTTTACTGACAATTAATATGATTATATATATATGATTTAAAACTGGTACGTCATATAATAAGAAAATGACAAAATGATGTTGTTTTTTTAATATAGACAATATAAAATATTATTAGATACAACTGACTTAAATAATATTGTTTACACACTAGTTAAATCATTACAGCGCATTGTTTTAACCCGATTTCAAAATCATCAAGGCGATTTTCAAGTATGCATATTTTTTTAGCGTGTTGGTGTGAAATTACCACGTCTTCAATTTAGCCAATCGATTTCGTTTCCGGAATTGTGTAGTCTACAAAACAAGTCCGAAACGACAAGTAGCGCTAACAACTTTTAAACTAGTGCGAAAGTATTTAGCGACGCAGTTAGATTGTAAGACTCTCACGCCGAGGAACTTCTACATCAACAACTACTACGTGTATTTCTATTGCATGTTTTTGAATAAACAATTAGTAAGGCATCGCCACAAATTCATATCGTTTTGCCTTTGACATCGGCCTTCAGGTTCAGATGTCCATGTGTTTCTTTGTCACATATCCTGTCTGCTGTATAACTTTAGAATCAAGCGCAGAATAGAGGTCACTTGGCATACATGTTTATAACACACATTATTATACCTCACCCTTCTGTTTATCTACTGTGTTCATATTAAAACGGAACAGTCAATAATTGGAAATATCATATAGCAAATTCTCCTGCTATGACGTCCTGCAGATAAACCGAGCGATTGGAGTTAACAGGCGCTTATGAAACAGTCAGTAAGTGACTCCATGTTACAAAAACGCATTCGCCTTGGGTAACAGTATTTCCTCGGGTTGACAAAATGCACTATCACCCTCAAAGAATGCAATATTTATATATTATGTTTAAAGTTTTCTCTAAACCGATATGAAAATCGAGTATATTCTATACCGCCATTCTTGACGTCCACTTGTTTTCATGCGATTTTGCCGAACTTGATATTTTAAAGGTTGCCCCTGGACATAGAAGGGATACATCTTTCCACAAACTGCTCTTTTATTTCATGTAGAAAGTGCTTCATTTAGTTGAAATTTTGGTAGATCTAGTTTCGTATAACATGATTCACACCTTTTAAAAATGTGCACATGTCGAAGCGGAAACAAATCAACTTTAGTATTGTATCCGGTTAGTAAGTATTTCAATGTTTTATTTTGAAATGTATAGTACCGCCTATACTTAAATTAAATACGGGCTGCATACACAACACCAGGGCGCGTAACTAGAAAACATCTTATGTTAGAATGTAGTCCTTATGTTTATGAGTTTCATATCAAGTTATATTATTTTAGTTAAGTTGTATCTTTAAGCAGCAAGTTTGTTTTAAGTTGATGTTTTGATAATTATGTAAGATCATTCACTTGATAAAAACTGCAAACTGTTTTATTGATTTTGCAGACGCTAAAACGGGCTACGAATAAAACTAATGTAAATGTACAACCCAATGTTAATTGTTGGCAAGTCTGCTCACCTTATGGACGTTTATTGGACTGTGAAATCTTGCATTTTAATGGTCGATGTTTGCTTTAATATGTACATGTAAGTTGTAAGTTTAGATGTCAATGGATTTCGTTTTGCACCTGGTTGATCTTATCGGTAGGATAAGATCAACCAGGTGCAAAACGAAATCCATTGACAAATTTCGACGATTTGCATACTATTTACAAATGGTAGATTTGTAAATAGTATGCAAATCGTCGAAGTTTGAAAGGGGCCATTGCCACCACGAACAACGATTTCGATCATTAACACACCTAGTGCATTTTGATAATAATATAGTTTGCATTAATGAAGAATCTGGTAAAGGATTTCAGGGGTTACATGTTCTTGGCTCAGAAGAAATGTCTGCAGTATACAATTTTTGAAAACGTTATGACAAAAATAATACTAGCTCATTATGCTTTATTGTGTTCTAGTCAGTTGCTTTACATTTACAGCCAGATATGGTTTGCTGCCCAAAAATACATGTCTCAAATTAAAGTATATTTACAGAAGAATTAAAAAGGTAATGGCGACGCGCAATATTCCTGAATAATGCTAACATTTTTCAGCCGCACAATTTTACTGGGAATCAAACAGCTCGAACAAAACATACAGTTATACATTTAATTATAAGGGCGACACTTTGAGGGACAAATTGGTACCCGCCCACTGCTATTTAAATATGTTTACATTTTTATAGAAATACATTCCACAATAACTCTCATTTTTGTAGTATATCGTCAGGACCATAAGTACATTATTTTGCGGTGCATTAATTTTAGCTATTGGGTTTGAGTGTGAATACAACCTTTCACAAAGCGGTAGAAATTCATGCGAAATTTTCAATTTCCTGTATACCAAACATAATAACGGAGAAAAACACCTTATAAGGAATATTTACATTTCGTCATGTGCGTAGAGTATTAATAGATTTGTTGTTTAATTACTTTAATATAACGATGTATCACATTTGAACATTAGGCGTCGCTTTAAAGCATAATAATCTGAAAGCATTCTTTAAAATATAATGTACTTGGATTAATCCTTGTTTGACAGAGTTATATCCCTAGTAATACGGAATACTGTAATAATCCAGTATATTGATTGATTATAAACGTTTGCATAATGAATGTATTCTGTACATTTATAAAAAAGACTAATTAACATGTGCATATTATTAACAGATTATTTTTAATGTGTCGACACGCATACATTTACAGGCTCCAACGCATCGATTAAAATCACCAAATCCACTTAGAACAGCATTGAGCAATATTGTAAACGTTATACAAATCAGTGTCAAGTAGTACAATAATACCGGTCTATGTGTAGTTACCAAATGTAGAAAATGAACTATATGATACCATTGTGAAAATCATTGAAATAAATATGTAAATGCACTGTTAAGTCGCCCCATTCCTAGAATCTGTATACAGTAATTGATCACGTACCAGGCTTAACATACTTAAATTTACGTTGTACACAGTTTCGATTCACCATCATTGCCGACAATAGTACAGTACAATTTGCCTGTTTTATGGAAATTTATGTGAGTAAATATTGGTTAACATTGATGAAGATTTTCTTTAGAGTTATGCAACAGTTAAAAAAATTGTCGTAATACTGAACCAATTAATGAACTTTTGTTGAATATTATATGTAATACTGGTAGATGTTATGGGATACACGTTGTTCATAATACGGAACATCCCATATTGCTTTTGCTAGCAATTCAACCAATCGTGTATCACTTAACGAAATTAATATGTACCTTAGATACATGTGCATGTATATGCGTTACTATACGAAATCAATATATATAAAACATCTATATAGCGTATATTGTAATCTTACAGCATGTTCTATATTTTTTACTCTTTTCAAACCCTACTAAAAATGATTTCTGTAACAGTCGTTAAAATATTTACGAATGACTGTTTTCAAACATTAGTTTATCTTTATCAGCCACGAGTTGACGTGCATTCATAGGGTCATAATCTGCTTACCGATCTCATTTTGTAGTTTTACATCAGGATGGCATATCACTGTAAAGTGTGTGAAAATTCGCTCCAACAGGATGAACGTGTATTGCGATTAAGTAAAACAAATTTGAATTAGTATTGGGGTAATTTTTGCAGTTGTTAATTCAAATATGTCAAAACGAGCTAGAATCGCTTTGTTTATATTGGGAATTCTTGACAATGTGTGCACAGGCAGAGGTAAGTTAACATTAAATTATTATTATTATTATTATTATTATTATTATTGTTGTTGTTATTTTTTATTATAACCTTTTACTATTGCAATAGCGCTGTTTACATGCTCCAAGTTAACGGGTTTGCGTTACGGCTAGCTTATGTTCATGTTCATTTGACGCAGTTCGAATGTATAGCATTAGCCTGCAAAAGTATTAAGACAATATAAATGTATTTTTTATTTAGCAATGAACAGAAAAATAAATACAACTCGTTTTCACGTGTGATAACAACATATGTTTTATAAATACGGCCTGTAAAAGGTAATGTACATTTACGTATTATGTAAACCAGCATATATGAAATGCACAAATATTCTAAAAGAAAATTATTGTTTAACGAAAATCATACTTTAAGAAATAGTATTTAAAAACAATGTTAAATCGCAATTGGCAACTCGAATCATGCATTTCTGCAGACAGTAGATTCGTAACGTAAGAAGATAAGGTATTTTATCATGAAGCAACAAGTACGATTGTCTATGTCGTGCGTATTTGTAACATGTTTGTTTTGCCCTTTAAATTAACATCGGGAGGCCTGATCAGGTAGGCAACATTTAGCAATGTGTATATTTATTGTACCAAGTATTGATACAATAGGTAAGGCACTAAATATAATATTATATAAATGTGTTTTAAAAAATGTCCTTATATTAAGAATACCCCTTGTCATTTCGATATAAAGATACATTCTGAATTTTACGGAGACACAACATTGAAATGTCACTATGTAGTTCGTAATTAACGCATCATTTCACCACACAACTTCCATGTCATAATTCAGTAAAAAACAAAGGAACAAAAACAACAACAACTACTACTACTACTATTTCTACTACTGCTTCTATTACAACAACAACAACCACTACTACTACTACTACACTACTTCTTCTTCTTCTTCTACTACTACTACTACTACTTCTTCTACTACTACTACGACTACTAATACTACTACTACTACTACTACTACTACTACTACTACTACTACTACTACTACTACTACTACTACTACTACTACTACTACTACTACTACTACTACTACTTCTACTACTACTACTACTACTACTACTACTACTACTACTACTTCTACTTCTACTACAGTACTACTACCACTACTACTTCCACTATTACTACTACAAAAGATTGTTTCATAGACACTCGACTAAAAATTATGGACTTTGTCTCCTGAGCTAACAAGTATATTATAAACGATGTTAATTTTGTTTTGATGACATGACATAAACTAATTTGTTTTTCGAGCCACTTTGTGCTCTCTTACGTTAAAAACGTTAAAGATTTAAGCAACTTGATCTTTTGCAAATGAATGCATTAATGTTAGTAATGTTTGCTGTTAAATAATTATCAATTTCTGCATACTCATATCTTGAAGCACATTCAGTGTTTGTCTTCAATATTTAAACAAAATTCAAACACCTTTACTTTCTAAAAATACACGTATACTTAATTTCGAGATAAATAATATAGCAGAGTAGAAACATTATAATTTCCTCACTGACAACGAATATTAAAACTGTGATAACTGGATCAATAGCGGATACTATGCAAAACATCATATACTGTTTTGATTTGAAATCGTTATAATTCCATTAATAATTTAAAAATGCGTGAATGTTTTGACAGAAAACCATTAGAGCTATATGCAAAATAACATTTTCTTCGTAATTTTGAATCATGTATACATCTATTAAATTACAATATCTAGCTGCATCAGCCGCAGAGATACCCCTTATCAGCACTCATAGGTCTTTTATTTAAGGCTTGAGTACCAATGTCCATACTTATTATATCCGTGCATAATCAAAGAGCACGAATGTATAAGTCAACGTTCAACTACTACTACAACTATTACTACTACTACTACTACTACTACTACTACTACAACTACTACTACTACTATTACTACTACATCAACATATTTTCGTTTTAGTATATATTGTATATGCTATGACATACTTTTTTAGACATCTGGCCGTCTGTTCCGATGTTCTTTGTTAGTAAAACACAAACACTGTCCGCTCAAGAACGTTAGACTCACGCACGGAATTTGAGATTGCGTGGCATACGTCTTTAAAAAGAATATTTAATTTATAGTTGTGTTTATAATGTTTGTGAAAATCGATAAAATAGTTTAAGCCCATACAAATGGCGGGCTAGATAACTATACAAATGTAGGTCGGTCTGTATGAAGACCACATTATATTTGTTTCAAATTAAATACGCTCTACAAAAAATTGACGAAATGTTTATATGAGTAATGTCAAGGCCAAGTTCAACAATCAGCTAAATCGCCCTAAGAACCAAAATAGTTATAGATTGAATTATTTAAAATGTATCATGTTCAGACGTATTCCGCTCTCTAAGTCCATCAGTTATTATTATATCTTAAAGGTATGGGCCAAGTTCGATTATCAGCCATATTGCCGTAGTAACTGTGTTGTAATATCATCTGAGTAATTTTTAATTGACCGTTAAATTTTTTTCTACTTTTTAAGACAACCAGTTGTCATACGACCGTCACTAAAGTTGTTTTTAAAGAGAACTCTGGTCGTAGAAGGGGCATTCCATTTATTTCATAACGGCGCATCATCCGTGTGTTCCGTTATAATATAATTAAACGTTATATGCAGCATCTTGAACAAGAGCCGTTTTTCCAGGTTGTTTTAGTCCAGAATGCTTAGGGATGTTTGGCCCTTCAATTATAAATTGGCTGTTGTGCTTGTCCACGCTTTTTAACTCGGCCATGGATGGAAGGATTATAAAAATAACTTAGCACAGATGTTTGCTGCCTTGAGGTGGTGTGTACCCCTCACGAATTAGGTTCCTGGGTCAAAGGTCAAATCACACCTAGAGGTTAATCAAAATTGGCACAGTCTTATCTTGCCATTGATTTTAATACTACCTGGCACAAATCTTAAAATCAATGGGACAACATGATTTGCACATGGACCAGGTCCGTAGGTCAAAGGTCAAGTTCACACTTTATCAAATTACTTGGCATAAACGTTTAAAATATGAGGCAGTTTGCAACTGTAGGTCAAAGTTCAGCGTCATACTTAAAGGTCAAAAGTCACAATTGACTTATAACTTGTTGAATGAATTTTAAATCACATTACGCAATTTTGTACACATGACAGTATCTCGCAAAATCAAGTCCTTAAGGTCAGGCCACATGTAGAGGTGAAAGAGGCATCGAGGTCCATCCATCTGTTCTACCGATATTATTGTTGTCTATGAAGTTATTTGCACACAGTACCTTCTCACCTGAGCAAAATGTCTAACACTTACTTTCCATATCCACTCAAGCCTTTAAAACTAATGGATATTTTACACGTAAACTGATGCATATTTATTGTATATGTGTTTATTAGCATTTTTCCTATTGATCAGATTTCCGGTGACTTTAGTTTGTTAGTATGATATTTATAGACTAAATTCACGACATGATTGAACAACCATGCATAAAATAGCATCAGGAAACCTGCGTTCTTTAACAAAAAAAACATCACGCCATTTAATTAAAAAGGAACGGAATGACGTGATCTAAATGTCGGCATACATTCTATTCTAGAAAAAAAGTGCATTTTTACAAACCATACGAGTTTATGGCTGTTTATAGATACTTTTGTATTACGCAATTGTATTTCGGTAGATCTTAGTATTTTTAAGCAGTGTGTCTATGTACTTACAATTCTGACCCATCTATCTCCTATTGCTTGATCGACTGATACAAATGCATTGTTACACTGAAACTAAATTATTCATTTTGAATAATTTAACTTCATCGTAGACGATGCAACATCGTGAAATCGAAATGTATCGGCAGCATCAAGCGACAAATTTCATTAAATGTCCGTGTTTCAATGCAGATGTATAATTCGCAGTTTTACATTCGGATGCTATTGTTTGCAGTTTCGCTTAAATTCGATGAACCATGTAATAAATGGAGGATTGAGAAAAAGACATTTAATGGGTTGACATTCAGTGGGTTTTTTTCCGGTATGTCTACACAAGATACGATTGCTTTGTTAGTATTAGGAATTCTTCTGATTAAGTGCATAGGCGGGTGTAATATTCGTACTTAAAATGTATGTTAATGTTAATATGAAATACACTAGCTTTATATGCAATGTACGTATATTTACATTATATGCCCCAGCTTAAAGTTGATACTTGTTGTCGAATTTTTCCTTACATCTTGTTAATGGTCGTTTGCCCCACGGCCGCTTTTTAAGTATAAGTATGTACACTGTATGATACAGTTGTATTATTTTTAATTTAAGATTGAAATTTGCTTGAAACCAATACATTCACCGTGGCTGAATGATTCGGTGCAATACATGTTCTAGAAGTATGGAATGAAGAAATTACTTCGAGGATTTTTTAAATATTAAAGTTAATCTTATCCACAGATATTCGTGTTCTGAAAAAAAAGTCATTGAATGTCTTAATATAGAAAACGTAAACATCAGAAATAACCTAAAATATAATAAAGAAAAACGCAGAAAGACTTGCCTTCGCCGAGGCTCGAACCAAGGAATATCGACATTATATATGTCATGCCACAAGGACTCGGCCATTCGGACTTAAACACAGTGTACCTCAACGCTTTGTAAGTGATACAGGTACTTTTCAAAATACCGCTGAAAAGCGTCGCAAACGCAAGTGATTTATTGATATACGTTCGCTTTGCTTTCAACATTAATCACTTGTTTCTAGGAAACAGCGACGTTACTTTCCATAATTTAAAAAGGCTTGTAATTTCATTAAGTGACATTTTTCAAATTCAAACCCAATGATGTTCATGTTCGGTTAAGTCGGCCATTCCTTACATTAGTATGCAGTAGTTGAAGACATATCATGTTCACACTCTTAAACGCGCGTTATACACATCGCCGATTACCATCATTGCGGACAATCCTACTGTACAATCTGCCTAGTTTATGTCTCATTCAAATCGATGAATGTTAACATGGACTGGTGTTACTGGTGTTACTCTTTCGGATCAAGTAAAGGTTAATAAAAAATGACCATAATACTGCACCAATAATCGCGTTTTTGTTGAATAATTGCATATATTGTTTATAGATTTTTATTTGATGCATGTTATTATTAATACGAACAATCTCATATTGCTTTTGCTAGCAATTCAATCAACCATGATGTGTCCTTTACCGAGAGTAATGTGTCCATAAATATCTGTTACTGAACAAAATCAATTGATAAAAATAAAAATGTAAAACTATATATCGTTTATTGTAATATAAGCCTTTTTAGCCACTACTAGAAATGATTTGAATTAAAGTAGATAAATTGTTTACAACGGGTTGCTGTAAATCATTAGTTAATCTTTATCACCCACAATGTACAACCGTTGAATTGACATATATTCATATAGGGTCTGCTTACCGATCTCATTTGCCCGATTTCGCGAAACCAGGATGAATATGTGTTGCAGTTAAGAAAAACAAACTTGAATTATCAGCATTGGGTTAATTTGCAGTAGTTTATTCAATCATGTTAACACAAGCTGGGAGCGCTTTGTTCATATTTGATTTTTTTCTCAATGTGTGCAAAGGCAGAGGTAAATAATTATTATAAATACTTAAATACTTATTATTCGTATTTATTTTTATAATAATAATAATAATAACAATAATAATAATAATAATAATAATAATAATAATAATAATGATAATAATAATAATAATAATGTTTATATTATTATTATTATTATTATTATTATTATTATTATGAGTAGTAGTAGTAGTAGTAGTAGTAGTAGTAGTAGTAGTAGTAGTAGGAGTAGTAGTTGTTGTTGTTGTTGTTGTTGTTGTCGTTGTTGTTGTTGTATCACACGTGTGATTGTCTACGATAAACTCATATAAACGTGTGTACACTGGTAATTGGCAGCATTGTGTATGTATAAACAGTAAACAAATTCTAAAATTGTAATGGTTCTGCGTTGCTTCAAGCTAATGTTCATTTTCCGATGGTCGAATATATAGTATTTGCCTTAAACTATGATAACGATGCAAATATATTCGTGTTCAGTTAACAATCATCAGCAATAGATATAACAATAATACATATTTATGTAATATAGCGTGTATAGGTAATGCACACTTATGAATCAATTTGCATCGACGAGCACGAAAACAGGTGTATTCTTATTCTTGTCGGCGACAATTAATATACTACTTCTACTTTTATTGGTACTATTACTACTATAAATCTCGTGGATTCGTTTGAGAATAGTCGTTGCATTTGTTGAATATAGTACTACTATGTAACCCACACAACACATATTGGTTTGCTTTAGACATCCGTCCATCTGCAGAAATGTTTATGAACCCCCTCACAAACCCCCTCCGCTCTGTAACTTTAAAATCGTGCGCAGAATATTTAAGATCAATTAGCATACGTGCTTAAAATAACATTCCATTTATTATAATTTTTTCTACGTATATTGACAGATATATAACTGAGGTCAAACATCATGTTTATAATTTTAATGTAGCGAACATCATCAAATGCACTCTATTAAGAACCACTGTATAGTATAATAACAAAACCAATATTAGCGGACTTTACAACTCGTTTGGGAAAGCCCTTGTAAAATAGACTAACACTGTTAGGTGTGTTATATTGAAGATGTGATGTTCATTCTGCATGTCCAATACTATTAAAACGACATATTATATAATATTTAAACTGTTGTTATTATTTTCGTTAATTTAATTATATATATTTTTTTTAATTATTACAAGCAATATATTCGAAAAAAAATCGTACAGACTAAATTTTAAGAAAGAAACGTCCAGAGTTCCTTCGGTGGATTAAACCAGGGTCCCCTGCGTGACACCCTGACCACGCCGCTTAGCACGTTCACATGTTTTGCAAAGCTCTTAGCGCAACTTGTGTTTTGTAAACTCCGGAAGTCCGGAAGAAAAATCGATCGGTTGTATGGACAACCTGGAAATTCACAACAACAAGAGTAATAAATAGTTAAAAAGAGTATCGAGACGCTTTTGAAATCTGGTTGAAACAATACGATGTAATGAAAAACCAATTAGTGTCTAATTTGTTTTCATGTGACCACAATGTTACTTTGGTCAGTTGTATAAAATAATATAGTAAGTTACTAGATTTGAAACATTTTATTTACATTGTCAAATTAGTCATTTTCCCCATTTGTGACGTAGCAGCTTTACATTGGACATTTTAACCGTTTATACTGTAATTTGTCATCCCGATATTTCTCAAAGTTTGCTGGAAATAGTACAGACACAGTGAATATTCCCTGCCTCTTGTAAATAAACACACTTTATAACAGTCAGTCATAAAACTGGTAAGGATTCTGACATACATTTAGTATACATGTACAATATTCATGTGTCACGTATTTCTAGAACATAATGACAAATCGTTCCAAAACTAAAACAAAAACAGTCGTTGAATTTCATTTAGTAACTCATTTCGAATTCTTAAAAATTTCATAATGTGGTAGAAAAAAGACAATCCGGAAGAAAATATATAATCAAAGGAAATGTGCTTTCTCGTTACCTAATGTGTTTATTCGAGTTAATGCTCCCATTCTAATCTGAGTTCAATAAAGTGTATAAGCCTAAACTGTAACTATATAGAACTAAATATAACATAATAATACTGTATACTTAAAAACAGTGGTAATTATACTCAATCGTTTTCGTGTTAAACTGCAAAAGTCAAATGTTTGGAGTCATATTAAATAAAATAATGTATTCGTGCTCTAACGGAAGTTGAATCTTATTTCAATTTACACCCGGATGTAATTGTTCGCAATGTCGCTCACTTTTGGAGGGTTAATGAGATGTAGAAAATTTACATTTCGACGCTCGGTTTTTATCTTTACAATGTAAATGGAAATTCAATGATGTCTACACTAGCTGATACCGCTTTGTTAATATTTGGGGTTCTTCTTAGTGTATGCGGTAGAACGGGTATTATTATTATTATTATTATTATTATTATTATTATTATTATTATTATTACGAATAACATTTGCATACATATACTGCACTTTCAAAAGATCTACAAGAGAACGTTTTTCGAACTTTGTTTTACCAAGTGTAGAGAATGATTCAGGCAAACACACTGTCATCTTTGTTTGAACTAAAGACTGGATTACTCTGCCCGAACATATAAAGAAAGTGAAACAACTCAACACATCTAAAAAGGGGTAAAGATAGCATTATTGAATAATCAATTGTTTAAGAGCAAATGTGACTTTCTATACTGTTGATCTTGTTGTTGTCAAAACTTGTCTGAGAATAAGTTCAATATGATTAACAGTGCAATTACATATGAACCTATTAATTTAAAGCATACCAAAATTGAACCTTTTACTACTTGACTAATTTTTTTTTGCTACAACATGTGTACACACTTGTATACCATGTAATATGGACCATATTGAAAATAAGCTTAATGCGTCATCCATAGGTCATATCAATCTAGTCTCAACATGTATTTTAAAATTATTCTCAATGTGCCGGCAATATTGAAAGTTTGCCACTAGTATGTTCCTAAAACCTAGTCTTTTTAGCAGTATTTAATTGATTCAAATGTGTTTTCATTGAATTTTTGTACCTGTTTTATCTGTTATTTAACATAATAGTGCTGTGATACATATTTTTATGTGATACATTTATAATCTTATCTGTTAAATATTTTGATAGTTATATTACCTGTTATACCAAATATGTGTTATGATATGCTGTTGACCTGAATGTTAACCTAAGGTTTATTCAACATGTAGGGTTTACTCAACGGTTATTTTAGACAGACCGGGCTATCTTTTTACGCACTGTTGCACTCAAGTTTAGTCAGTTGTGTTAACTATTGGGTAAAATAAGAACAATGTGCATTTTCTGTCAATTTAAATGAACATAAATAAAAATAAAAAAAAAACAGTTAAATATCAGCTGTTGTTAAAGTTTTGCTTTAATTACATGCATCGTTAACGTCATACATAAATGCAAACACTTCAAAAACATTCTTTCGTTGCCTACACCTTCTGCATGGACACCTGTTGTCAGAATGTCTGCATATCCAAATCACAAGATCACAATTAGTTCTAACACATGATCGAGTAGGCCCGTCCCAGTTCCAGCCTTCATTTGGCAGCCTCTGACCTTGCCTTAAAATGTTGACTTTGTGGCAACAGAAATGCTCACCCCACCCACTTCAGCATTAGCTCTCATACACATTCTTGTTCACGGTCTAACAACTTTGCCTCTTCAATGGTGGCACTACATTCAATATGTAGAACTTCAATATAATATAATCAGTATGTGATATCCGAAGTTTCTCGTTATGTCTACCGAAATGCATAAAAACTCGATGCTGGTAAAAATCCACAAACTCCATTCTCGTTGTTAGAAACAGAACGTTAAGACATCATACTCAAAGAAAGAGTATTGTTTAGTTTAACATGATTTTGATGATTTTAAATTAATCGATAATTTATGTATTTTTGAAACGGGGAGTAATACAATGACCGTGATCATGGCTAAATGGAAAGTACTGAAAGCATTGGATCAGTTTTAATGCGTAAACAGTGGGATTAATAGAATATTAGTTATAGCCGTAAGTGTTGAACAACGATCAAGATCATCATGTTCGGCACGAAAATATAAAACACTCGCCAAGGCGTGTGCTTTTCATGTTCTAAGCCTCGCATTATAAACTTGATCTTTATTCAACACTAACATAATATTCTCTTTATACACGAAATAGCCACAGAATTAAAGAGTTTTATAAATTTGAGACATTACCTCGATTTACCCCACGGAGCTTTGTGAATACGGGCCAAATTTATATCCCTACCACAGTGAAGTTTACAATTTCTAATTGTATCTAGCGTAAACAATCTACCTTAAGAACGTTACACCTGGTTTTCGTCCATTTTTGATCGGACCCATAAATGTAGGAGTATAGTTTGCACATCGTTAATAAATATCCGTGTGCGTCTGCTTATTAAACATTGAAAATAATAAATGCTATTTACGATTCTGTTTTACTGATTGCTGAGTTTGGTTTTGGCTTAATGGTGGCGACAGAAAGAAGCGTGTCCAGTCAATTTCGTGTGTATAACCAGTTCGTGTTGTCCTTAAGAATGATTATTTGAGTACGGTTTGACTCCCGATCTCCAGATCGTATTTTAGACACGATATCCGTTACACATCTTCAACTCAGAAAATGTAACCAGTATTTTTAATCAACCATTACGTAATTTAGGATAACCTATAAAAATAAACATCACATATTTTACAAGGTTAATTGTAAATGAATATGTAAAATACATTTTTTAAATAATTCTAAGAACTTCCAAATAAAGCACATTTAATCAACAGCAGTTTTACAAATAGAAATGTCCTATAAACGTCAGATAACCTACAAAATAAATATTATGGAATTAACAACGTTAACTATAAAGGGAGATATTAAATACATAATTTTAATGCTTCTTAGAATTTCGAAATAAATCACTGTCAATCAACATCAGCTTTACTAATGCAAAAGTCCTAAACAGATCTTTATAGTAGTATGTCATCATTCAATCAGTATCACATTTAGGCATACATTCAATTAATTATTGATATTATTTTATTAAAGAGATTACACTATAGAACTAATAGACATAACGATAACCTTATTTTGAAAAAAAAATACAGGACATTAGGCGAAACATTCTATACGATAAGACACAGGGTATGTAATAATAAAGAACACCTTTACACGGTATGTAATCACTGACGCCACCTCTTTATGGAGATGCATTGGAAACAGAGCAAGTTATACTTGCCGAGGTGGCGCTAATGCCAGAAAGTAGTAGGAAAAAAACACCAACAATAAAAGGCGAGTTGGTTTTATATGTTTTATGACAATTTAAGACACTGTTTTAAAAATCGGAAAATGTAGGACGATTACGAAATAATTTTGCCATCCAAAACTGTAGAGAAGTATGAAGTGACATTTCAAAACGTGAGGACTATATAAGTCGTGGCATGCTGGAAATTGAACCAGATATATAAAATATCTGAACGTTTTAAGACATAATTTACACTCGATTAGAGCATTAATATCACAAAAACATTCCTTTCGACAATTTATTTGCTGCGTTATCAAAAATGTTGGTTTGAGGTCTATTAAACATATTATTTAAGAGGTGGAGCCATAGCAATGGAGGTGGCGGTCAGAACAGGAGGTGGAATCAATGCATAATATACAGTTTGAAGAATTGACAATTTTGAATAATGTTTCTTTCTAAGTTTCGTGATAAACACTACAATCATATAGACCATTTAATTTGTCACAAATATCACTTAGGAAGTATATTTTGTAGTACATGTATACAGTTTATCTTAACAAGTCTTTAAATTCAAGTAAGGTCTACGACTCTCTTAGGATTTGTAAGTGAGTATAAATCGAACACATACATTGTATTTGAACCTTATAACCATCATTTCTACGTAGAGTCGTCTCATTTTCCAAACTTTGTGGTGAATATTATACGAAACCTGATAGTTATATGTAAGTATTGTTTTTATTATTTATAGCAAAAGTAAATTAAAATGACTATTTATAGAAAGGTTTCCACTGTCAAAACTAGGATACTACTTTCTAATTTGTATTATGTTCCCGGCTCGGAGTCGACGGGTATCATAGCATACTTAATCTAAAAACGGGTGTTTTTAACTGATAAATAATGTAAATGTTATGTGTTAGGAAAAATATAATGACAAAAAAAAAACAAGAAAAAACTAATAATATGCTCATATGGTTGATATCAATTTGTTTGACATCGTAGTATACAGTATACTCGTCAACCCGCCTCGACATTGCTTTGGCGACAAGTGTAGCTCATATGAAGAAATTTTGTCAAAACTGCTTGCTAATATATTCGGTATAGCGCAGCAAGCATTTGTGACCAGACCGTGTGGTTTAGTCGTAGGAGACGAACGGGTGATAGTACAGTATTTCGAAAATTCTGAAATCAGGTTTTCAAAATACTTAACTTGTAGTTTTGGGTATATTTTATGTTGCACACAACCTTTCTAAATACTGAAATCAGTATTAATACTGAACACTTTCACCCATAAATTGCATGTATATAACTTGTTAGTACAAAGTAAATGGTAACAACCCGTTGGATTATCATTTATATTTTGTCAGTATAGCATTTGCATTTCTAATTTACAAATGGGAGTCTTTTATGAATAAGAAGGTATACGTGTTGGAAAGATTATATCGTACATTGGCTCCACCTCCTGTTCTGAGCGCCACCTCCATTGCTTTGGCTCCACCTCTTACTAAAAAATGCAAAATAATATGTTTAATAGACCTTAAACCAGCATTTTTGATAACGCAGCAAATAATACATGTCGAAAGGAATTATTTTGTGCCATTAATGCTCTAATTGTGTGTACATTATGTCTTAACACGTTCAAATTCATCAATTAGCTGGTTCAATTTCCACCATGTCACGACTTATAAAAGTCCTCACGTTTTGAAATGCGTTGTGACTTCATACTTCTCTACATTGTTGGAAGTAAATACTGTTTCCTTATAGCACTATATTGTCCGATTTTTAAAACAGTGTCTCAAATTGTCATAAAACATATAAAACCAACTCACCTTCTATCATTGTTGACTTTTTCCTTCTACTCCCTGTCATTAACGCCACCTCAGAAGTATAATTGGCTCTTTTTCCAATGCATCTCCAAAAAGAGGTGGCGCCAGTGATTACAGACCGTGCTTTATTAAGCAATATTTTAGATGTTAATCAATTAATATGCAATATTTAATTTGCAGAGATATTTATTATTACAGACAAATTTATATACACATATGATGTATTAAGCTTTTTTTACGTGGGTTAAATAGTTTTTGTTGAAATGTTTATTGTGTACAAGAAATGAGTTATGCTATTTTTGTGATCTTTTTTTGACATTCAGTTAGTGGACATAAATTTATAAAAGATGCAAAATAAAGTTGTGTTAACTGGACGAAAACAAAGCAAAGTGGAGAAAACCAATGAATGACAACCCGATCATTTCACTCTGGGTTAAATGCCATGGTAGCGATTGATAATTTCACTTTTTATTATACCCCCACAAACGAAGGTTTGGGGGGTATATAGGAGTTAGCTTGTCGGTCTGTCGGTCCGTAAGTCTGTTGGGTTTTGTTTTTCCGGATGATAACTCAAGAAAGGCATGACATATTTAAATAATATTGAGTACACATGTGTAATATTATAGAATATAAGTCAAGTTCAATGTTGGTTATAAACCACTAAATTTTGATAGAGTTATGGCCACTTTTCGACTTAAAATTCCCTAAAGCATGATTTCAGGACGATAACTCAAGAATAGCTTGATGTATTCAAATAATTCTTGGTATACATGTGTAGCATCATAAAATACGGGTCAAGTTCGACTTTGCTTATAAACCGCTACATTTTGACTAAGTAATGGCCGTTTATTTGACTTAAATTCCCTAACACATGGTTTCCTGACAATAACTCAACAATGGCTGGACATATTTAAATAATTATTGGTACACATGTGTAGCATCTTAAAATACAGGCCAAGTTATGTTTTGGTTACAAACCACTAAATTTTGACTCAGTTGTGGCCCCTTTTGGACTTGAATTCCCCAAAAAACATGGACAATAACTCCTCAAAGGATTCACATATTTAAATTATTTTTGGTACATAGGCTTAACATCATAAAATAAAGATAAAGTTCAAATTTGGTTACAAACCACTAAATGTTGACAGAGTTATGGCTCCTTTAAAAATTATTTTTTTCCAAATACACTGTTGACCATTCGCAAATTAAATAATTATCTCTCTGTCCACTTTTTTCAAATGGATGTCATACTTTTGTGACAATGCCATATTGTGGGGGTATATCCGTCACTCATGTGACAATTCTAGTTTTATTTTAGAAAGGGTATGTGACTGAACACATCAGTGCTTTCGTAAACATCAGCAAACACAATAAACCAAATATCAAATTCAAGGAACATATCATTTAGCCATTATGTATTACACTATATTCCACCCTAACTAAGAGGGACCATTTTGGAATTAATATGACGTAAAAATGCACAAACAGGTGCCGAACCAACGTTGCTGGCACAAGTCTTTGTATTGTCAAAAACATGTAATAAAAAATAAACGTGTCGTTGTCAGTGCAAAATCATATTTTATTTTATTCTGTGTCATATAACAAATGCGCCAATCGTGCACAAATGACCACTCATGAAATAAAATACTATCTTACACTACAACCTACAAGTATCCACTATTCCATAAGCATCTTTATTTTTGTAAAATAAATATCATATAAGTGCCATCACGTATTTGTCTATTCAGGTCCCATCCAGATCCATAATTCAACCATCAGGGTGACATCAACAGGAAGAGAATACTCCGATTGGATCGCAGAAAGGGTCAACGATGGTGTTGTACATAACACGACTATACATAAAACAGCGGACACTTGTAGTTGTTGCACCGCCCTAAATAGACCATCTTGGGTCCAACTGACACTGGACAAGACTTATCTCGTGGAAGAGATTCTGGTTCTGGGACGTCAAGATGAATGTATGTAAAGGCAGACACACAATATATAGGCCGCTTTGTGAAAAAAAACGGCCTTAATGAGAACAGTTTACATTTTTTGTATTTAATCATTTTGAAAATTACAATATATTTAGAGATGATTTATACACAAATATTTCGAATCGGACAAGAAACGGCAAAGTTATGCGCGTGACGTCAGGAAACTAGCATTTTATATATGACGTTAAGGCTTTTGCAACACGTTGATATTTAATTGCGCGCTAAAGTGCAAATCTGTTTTTATAAGCTGAAAAATAAATCAAATGTGCATTTCATCATCTCGTCCATAATATGCGTTATCAACGTAGTAAAATCCAATCTTAAAATAAGACTGTATTGTTGCCTAGCAACGATAGAACGCCACGGTATACTGAAGGTAAACATTGACATCATAACTGCTATTAAAATGATTGCTTATGCCAAATAATGTTTTAACACCATGCCTGTCGAACAACTTTAATAAAACACTTAATTCCCAATTAATATAGAAAAAAATATATAACGGATCGGACTAAAAACGAAAAGGTTATACGCATTTCAGTCATATCAACTAATCATAAATGGGAACATTTTCTTTTGATATGGAGCATTGTGATGCGTTGAAAAACAATTGCGTGCTGTATATTTTTAAAGCAGATAATTTAGATATGTATCTCTTCTATAATAACTGTTATTGAATTTTTTTGTAGACCGTTCTGCACGTATAAAGACTAGGTTTCGTCGCATAGCAACAATAGAGCGTAAACGTCCACATGTGGCATGTTAAAATAACAACAACAACAACAACAATAACAGCATTTATTGCCTTTAGGCGTTACAACGCTCCTAGCATGATATTATGAATACAACACACGATGTAGACAATCAGATTACATTTTTTTTTTAACCAACAATGATAGAAGCTTTATGGTTTAGTAAACGGTTACTGAAGTTAAATTCATGAAACAATACATTCTATTTTTCAAAATTATATAAATTAACATTACTATATAGTTAGTTGATAATACATGGTGGACATCGATGAACAACGAAAGTTTTACGTTGCATAACATGTTAATGAAATTATATTCATATTCTGTAAACAAACATAATATATTACGTTACAATTGTGAAAGTGTTTCATATCTTAATTTGTTAGCAAAAAATAAGTATTTTGCTAGTTTTGACATTTCTTTCTTATATGTTGTTTGCATTAATTGGTCTAATCTATTTAAAGGGGGCCAATGACAGTAATATGGTTTGAAATATTTGTGTCTTAAATCCCTGTATAAAGGGCAAGTAAAAAAAGAAAATGATACTCGTTTTGGATTTGTCGAAAGTTACAAAGCTTGTAACATTATATTATCACGAGTTATATGTGTATAATACATAGTGTTACTAAAAATAGTAACATTTTGACGTCGATTACGGGCCGTTACGCGGCTCCGCTGAGCCGATATAATTATAATTGGCCGCGGCCGATTTTTCGATAATCGAAGAGAATCCGATCGCGCGACGTCAACGACCACGAATGGCGTATTTAGTAAAAATTAAACGGTTATATCCGAAAATGCAAATACTGAATATTAACGAAAGTTTGTAGTTAAATTGATTAAATATATATACGATCTATAGCCTATGCATCTTTTAGTATGAGAAAAAGAATCACTGAACAAAATTGAACAGATCGGAAACTTTTACTGTACCTCAATTTCAATCCATTGCTTCCAACAATAAAAATCCAACAATACTGTAAGCACTTCAATTCCATTGTCTTGTATCCATAAGCCTTAATTTTTAACAATCATGATATTAATTTCATGTGAACCATTCTGACCAGAAACACGATTTACGAAATCGCAATGACTGGTCAGAACGTTTGATTTTATTCGATTCAATGTCTCAAAATATATTATTTATCCAACTGACACATTCATCATTCAGAATTCGTCCATGCATGATTTATGAAACTAATAGTAATGTATTTTACTAAAAATAAGAGCAAACACGACATAATCGTTGTCACAACAAAACTGCGAGTCCAGCAAAAACTGGTTTGTTTCGTCAATGTTTTTCTGTTTATAAATTACGTCATTCGTTAGAATTGCGTCACGTATTGCGTAATTAGTTGAATGTTAAATAAAAGTACGGAAAGATTGTTTGGTGTTTTTGTTAACATTTTGTGTAATAAAGAAAGTAACATGATTCTTTTCTTGTGACAGGATAATATGTATTATAAACGATAATATACGGCAGAGCTGGGCCGGCGTCTATAATCGGCCCTAACAGTATAACGGCCCTCGGGCCAAAGGCCCTCGGGCCGCTATATCGGCAGCGGGCCGATTATAGATGCCCGGTCCAGCTCTGCCGTATATTATTGTCTAAATAACGACCGCGTTCGATCTCTAAATTATGTGAAAGATATTCTGAATCCTGCTAATGCAATTCTAAATGTTCTTTCTTGAATAGTACTGTAAAAGGGTTCAAGGTGAAATTCGTGTTTAAAACGCGCATATGTTTCTAATCTGGACGAATTGTTAATTGAATTGTATCGGCTCTGTTGGTAATTGTCAGTGAGTCCCTGTTTAATTACGTTGAAAGCATACATTTCGTTATTTGTTTCCAAAAGATTTTGTTGATGTACCAATATATGTGAGAACCCCAATTGATCTAACATGCACTTTAATGGATGCGCCCAGTTTTTGTTGTTATAGGTAGTATTATTTTCTGCATTATTATACAACATAATATATGCTTGCTTTATGAGTTTGTGGTCA
This sequence comes from Congeria kusceri, assembly GCA_027627225.1. Classification (NCBI taxonomy): domain Eukaryota; kingdom Metazoa; phylum Mollusca; class Bivalvia; order Myida; family Dreissenidae; genus Congeria; species Congeria kusceri. Next base: position 62,287,502 of record CM051025.1, on the reverse strand, counting down.
CCTGATTTAATAATTTTAAGCCAGTATTTATTTATTTGTAGTTTTTTTCATTAATGATAGTGGAAGTCTGCCTAATTCTCCATATAAACAAGATATATTGATTGAATGATTTGCGCATAACAATTTGCAAAGAAATCTTAAATGTATAGTTTCTATGTCTTTCCCAGTACAGAATCCCCACACTTCCGATGAATAGTTAAAGACGGGTGAAACGAGTTCGTCAAATAAATTTATTTTCTCCTCGGGTTTCGAGGCTGATTTACACAAGATTACATTGCCTGGACTGCTTTCGTCATTTTTGTGCTTTTGTTTTCAGTTATAAGCTTTTTTCATAAAAATATCGATTATTTTTATCGTAACATTTTTCGTAATAAAGGGTTAACAACAATTGCCTTGATGAAAAATATGAAAATTAAGTCTAACATTTTATAATTACGAAATGTATGCATCATTAACAAGTATATATTATTGTTTTACCGAGAAGTATTATATATTGCGAATATGCATATTCGAGTGGCACATGGGTGCACGAGTATCGCCATCACAAGAACCTGTACAATCTCTCATTTAAACTAAGTTATTAACGTAACCCAGGCATCACTAAATGAATACGTCTTACAATTATAGTTTTTGTGGTGGTAAATATTATAAATTAATACGAATTGTCGTTATTTGCATTACCCGATTGCCAATGTGACATCACGCTACATAATGCTATTTTTGGGCAAATAAATATGCAATCATAGTTTTGTAATGTGTGTTCGATCCTGTATATTAAACAACAATATTGATGGAAAGGTATTATTTATCATAGATCTAATTATTGTTTATTTCACACTGAAAAAAATCCGATAAAATTATGTCTCACATGACGTTTCTTGTTGGTGTCCATGATAGTTTGGGAAAACACCTTCTTTAAACAATTAAGTTTAATCTAATAGGATCAATGTAATATACACATACTCCTTACGATAATCGTGCAGTGCTTTTACCTGTTTATTGCAGATCCACCTCAGTTTGCCAACTATTGTCTTTGGGACTTCGGGAAGAATCACTTCAGGGCGACGCATTTACTACTATAGACGGGCTTGTTGCAAAGAAGATTTTGACTCCTCCACGCGAAGTACATTTGGTGCGAGTTACGGGTAGTGGCAATACCAACGTTATGATAATATGCGAAATTATGATATATAGACAAGCAGGTAACGTAGTTTGCAGCTCAAAATTACTGACATTTACTCCTAGTTTTACGTGTATGCCTAGATAAGCGCTCAGGTCGTTCCATTTAAGTTAACACAAACATATTTACCTTTTCTGCGCAATGAAATACTTTTCAAACTTTTTGCTTCAATTATTCTTACGTTACAATACAGCATCCGTTGACTGGCCTGTAGTGCATGCATATCTGTCAAAATTATTAACAGCAAATGATCGTGTACTCATGTGATATGCTGGTTTATGAATCACTGCAAGTGTAAGTTTGTCTTAGTGTTACAATAAGTTATAAGCAACTCCCTTTGTCAGTGTAATGATCTGTTAGAAACTAGTTTATATTTGTTACACAAAAAAACTGGAATCAATATGTTACTAATGGTGTCTGCAGAAGTCTCGCGTAAACGTATTTAGGACGCATTTAATCCTATCTTAACAAATAGTAATTTTTATTTGCTATTTCACTGGCTTAATTTGTACATTGCACAGGTTCTTTCATCCGTTTAACATACCTATATTTAAAAATGTGTGTAATATCTTGACGCTACACAGGTTCCCATACCCAGAACGACTTACAGTAAACTTACCTTACATGCAGTAAATAATAATGTTTTTCATCCAAATGTCTTTGGGTTTTTTTATTGTGTCGTTCCCGCAACTTTATTTATCTTGTTCTCACGACTAATTTTGTCGTTCCGACAAATTAATATCTATTTCCAGCGACTTAATATATCGTTACCACGATTTTTTTATCTTGTTCCCACGACTTACTGTGTCTTTACCAATATATAATAATCTCGTTCCCACGACTTATTATGTTGTTACCACGACATATAATCTCGTTCTCGCGACATAAGATCGCGTTCCCACAAAACAAGGCATTGTACCTACGAGTTATTATCTTATGGGACCGACATAAATAAACAGGCACATGTATAGTGCGAAATTATTAACCTGACACTCATGAATACTCCGTTAGCACTCGGGATTTATCGATACCACAAGTATCGAGCGTAGCATAGGTAATAATATAATTGAAATTGATATCGTATTGGTTTAGATATCGTACAGAGCGATTGGTGTAGTGGAACAGATGTCGCGCCGGCGTTGCGAAGTTTGGAGTTCAAGCCTCGGCGTCGACATTTTTTGCACATTATGTTTCGGAAAAGTGCCCACGTTTTTCACGAATTTCGATTAAGTGTGCTATTGTAATTAAAAACCTTGATGAATGAACAATAAAATATGCTTAAAAATAATATTTAAAAAATATTATACATTTTTAATACATATCTCATGACCTGTATATTTTTGAATAACTCTTAACCTGTTACAAAATGTCGATGTCAGACGGAATTGAACTCGGTTCTATGGCGTGCGGCGCTAGCACGTATACCACGCGACCACGAAATGCTACTTTCTCTACCCGATATTTTAATCTATATCAATATAAATTCCCATAATATAAACTTTTCCAACACAACGCAAACAACCGAACACACGGTTTGCGACGAAGATTATCGAGTGTCAGGTTAATAATTCCGCACTATAACATGTATACCACCGTACATATCAGCTACGTCACACGTAATGTTATAAGACGTTGAAAACGTATAATTATTCTATATGAATATAAGTAAAAAGCCAATAAGTCATGAAAATCCAGCACGGAGATATTGGTCTCAGTGTGTTTTTTAATTAATTGTCCGATCCTTGATTATATTTTAGTATACATACATATTCGAAATATATATTCTTGTCTAGGGTTATAACTTTATACGCCAGTATATGTGCGCTAAACAAGCACAAACATTATATTTGTTTTCAGAATGCACAGTCGGAAGCTACAGTGTAAACTGTTCTAAACCATGTCATTGTCTTGAGGGCCTATGCGACAGTGTTACAGGTTCATGTATGAATGAGGTTTGTAAAGACGGCTGGAGAGGAATCGCCTGTAATGAAAGTAAGTTCTATAATTATTATTAAAAAAAACGTATACACGCAATATAAACAATATTCCGTATATAAAAATAAAAGGTCAAATCTATAATCTGCACGCAATTTAATCTTTAGAGAGTGTGTATTCGATTGATTTTTACTATAGTTTTGCACGTTTTATTTTTGTACATATGTATACATGTGTATTGCAAATTGTGAAGAGTGCCACGGTTGAGCAATGTCTTCTAGTTTAGTTAAGCGTGTTGTAGCAGTTAACATAAACAGTATAAATTATTGTATTACATAAACGCACAGTAAAGAAAAACAATACTTTCAGACCATACGTACATGTATTTGAATTACATTATATAATATATCGCAACTATATACATTTAAGCCTAACAAATACATTTGGATGACATACTATACTATAAAAATACGCAAATGACAAGAAAATAAATTCTTAATAGTATAAGATTCAAAACACCCATACTATGAGATGTCTTGTGAAACGCAACGTATCGAACACACAGACATCAGTATCGATATTTTATGATTACAGCATGCAACCCAGGCACATTTGGTGCTAACTGTTCCTCGACATGCCATTGTCACCACAATGAAACCTGTAACCATACTGACGGCACCTGTCCAAATAACCAATGCGCAGCTGGATGGACGCATGACAACTGTAGCGTAGGTACGAAACAGCAGGTTCGAAATACCGAATATGATGAAGTGGAAAATAAATCCCGACTTTCTGCCTTCGTATTAAAAATAATTAAATACGGTTATCTCGAAGTTTTAATATAGTATGCAGTATATTAAGTATTTCACTATACTTATTGATAACTTGTTTATAGCGGCGTAGTTTTCTATTGTAAACTTAAATTGAATAACTGATTACTGGTTTCAGCTCAGTATACGCATTATTCGTCTATGTAGTAGTTGTACTAAATACTTTTAACATTCTACAATCAGATATGTCGATCGTCAGCTGTAATACGATTTTTTGTCATTATAAGAGGCTCTTCCTATTGCGCACGGTGTGTTGTAAAAATTATATCAGATAATGTGAACGCATAATGTTAAAATTGAGATAACCATATTTTAATATTCGTCTTTAATGTCTATCAACTCTGTTGTTTATTATAATAACAAAAGATTTAGCAGATACTAGTAGATCAAAAGCTGTCTTACCACGGATAAATGCAATGCAAATGCAATCATTTTAATGCGAATGTTAAATTATGGCAGCATGCAGATGACACTTCATTATTAAAAAAAATCCAACGAAATCCCGAAAGCTTTAAACATGTTCGAAACATTTGGGTCAATATTATATTTATAATTAAATAAACATAAAACAGAACATAATTCAAATGATAACTCCACAATTGTATTACTTAAGCTCCGGTTTCTTTTTTTATTGTTTTCGTGATTTAACAGCAAAATAGGAACACTTGAAATGTATATATTTTCTGATCATGATGTACGCTGGAATTTTTGTATAACAAATATAATATTATTATGACATAAACAAAAGGGTTGAAGCACATGATAACAGATCTTTGTGATGGGAGCTATTTTACGTGTGTAAATCAGTGCTGAACAGTTAAATAAAATGACAACTGAAACTGAATTATATTATTACATAAAACGCTTCTTACATTCGTATGAATATATGCCTTGGATAATGTATAAGACATTACAGTGTCTATCCATCTCAGTGTATGACTATATATGACTTGCTATCATTCGAGGTCACAGATATTTAATATTACGTTTTTCCTGTGTGAACAAATTATTCATATGCTGCGAACGGAACAAGTATTTGACCGAGCTTAACATGAGAAGGCGTGGTAAAACATATTATAGAGACCCGTTAATTGCTACAACAGCACATATCCCGAATGGGCAGGAAGACATTCTTATTTCTTGAAGAAGTCTGTTTAAGTGTTCATCTTCAAGATTTAAAAAAAAATGTGTAGATCTTAGCTGTCCCGACTTGCATGTGGATATTATTCAGAGATGCATCGGATAGCAAAGATTATACTTTAATTCATGCTATGTGGTGAATGAGTGGGAAATACAAGTGAATGCTAACCCGATCATTTCACTCTAGGTGGATTGAAATGATAACGTTTGAACAGAAAACACATCATACAATTTAATACAAATATAAGTAAGCGACAACGACACAGTAAGAGTGGAACTATTTTCCCACCACAACAGTGAACGACAATTTTAGCATCACAATGACGTCATATTTATGACGTCATAATTCTCAAAACTTGAGACGCTTCAGCATATCTCGCGCATTTTTTTTAATTTAACGTAGCACTCGTGAATATATTGTTTCTAAGTCCACTCATGACATAAAATACGATCTTACCTGCATTAAACACATATACTCTATATCTTTACTAACGATGAATATGATTATATATATGATTTAAAACTTGTAAGTCATATAATTAGAAAATGACAAAATGATGTGGGTTTTATTTCAAATATAGACAAAATAATATATTATTATATACAACTGACTGAAATAATATTGTTGACACACTAGTTTAATCATTACAGCGATTTGTTTTAACTACTACTAGTATTACTTCTACTACTACTACTACTTCTACTACTACTACTACTACTACTACTACTACTACTACTACTACTACTACTACTACTACTACTACTACTACTACTACTACTACTACTACTACTACTACTACTACTTATACTACAACTATTGTGAGTACTACTACTACTACCAATAAAACCTCTACTGGTACTAATACAACAACAACATCAACTACTACTACTAGTACTACTACTACTACTTTTACTACTACAGTTACAACTGCAACAACAACAACAACAAATAATACCATTGCTTCTAATTATACTTCTACTCTTAGTGTTTCTACTACTACTACTTCTTCTACTACTGCTACTACTGCTACTATTACTTCTACTACTACTTCTAAGGCTACTACGTCTATTTCTACTACCACCGTAACAACAACAATAACAGCAACATCTACAACTACTACAACTTCTTCTACTTCTACTTATACTACTTCTACTAAAACTTCTACTACTAAAGCCACTACTACTACTACTACTACTACTACTACTACTACTACTAACACTAATACTACTACTATTATTCTACCACTATTACTACAACAACAACTTCTGCTACTGCTACTTCTACTTCTTTTGTTTCTACTTTTACTACTACTACTGATGCGTCTACTGATGCTACTTCTACTACAACTACTTTTTCTACTACTACTACTACTGCTATTACTACTAATTCTACTACCACTGCCACTACTACTACTACTACTACTACTACTACATATACTACTGCTGCTTCTACTAACATTACTTTAACTACTACTGTTACAACAACAACACCACCAACGAATTCTTAATCTAAAAATATTAATTCTTCTGCTTTTTACTACAAATTATTTAGATAATTATTACCGCTTCTACTACTAACACTTCTACTTCCACCATTGCTACAACCACTGCTGCTACAACTACAACTAATATACTCCTTCTTCTACTACTACAACTACAACTAATACACTCCTACTACTACTACTATAACTACAACTAATAGACTACTACTACTACTACTACTACTACTACTTCTACTATTACTACTAGCACTACTATTGCTACTACTACTACTTCTACTACTACTACTACTAAACCAACAACAACAACAACAACAACAACTACTACTACTACTACTATTACTACTACTTCTACTACTACTACTACTACTACAACTACTACAACTACTACTAATATACACCTTTGACTACTACTACAACTACAACTAATATACTACTACTACTACTACTACTACTACTACTACTACTTCTACTATTACTACTAGCACTACTTTTTCTACTACTACTTCTTTTACTACAACGACAACAACAACAACAACAACAACAACAACTACAACAACAACTACTACTACTACTACTACTACTACTACTACTACTACTACTACTTCCACTACTACAACTACTACTACTACTACTACTACTACTACTACTGCTTCAACTACTACTTCTACTACTACTATATCTTCTTAAACTACTGCTGCTACAACAAGAGCAACTGATACTAGTACTTATACTACTACAGCTACTTCTGCAAAAACAACACAAAGATAAATTCATAGAAACCCAATGTTCGCTTTGTATTACTTGTATCAGCCCTCTGGGTTTCTAATTGTAATTACCGGCTATGCAATAATGATACATTTTGCTCGAGAGGGTGCTATTGTTGATTATTTAAATCTTATGCACTAGCACGTCACGCCCGTAAACACTTGCTCTATAAATGAATGGAAAGTTTTTTGACAATGCTTGCATATCATTGTCACTGTGCTCTGAGACAACAATATTAATTTTAAAGCTGCACAGATGATAAGAGATATATCACTAAGGCCAACAATCTTGTTAATAATGTACAAGTAACGAAACTCATTAAATGGAATCGTTTGGGAACCAATTTATGGTATAATAGCAAAACAAATAATAGCGGACTTTATATCTCGTTTTTGTGAAAGCCCTTCTAAATCTAGACTACTACTGTCGGGTGTGTGATATTGAGATGTTAATTCTGCGTGTTCAAAAGTCAACTATTAAAACGAAGGGATATATACTATTTTAACTTTTTTTAGATTTATTTTTAAATTGTTACATGAAATATATTGGAAAAGTTGTACAAGTTGTACAAACAAATTTTAAGAGAAAAGTTCCCGAGTTTCTTCGGGGGATTGTAACAGGGTCCTGTGCGTGAGTGGCAGACACTCTAACCGCGTTGCTAAACACGTTCCCATAGTTTGGAAAGCACAGAACGCTACTTGTGTTTTGTAAACGCCGTAAAACTCCGGAAGCACGTGATACATTTGTAATTGTACAACAACAACTTAAGTGTTATAAATAGTTGCTAAGCGTCTCGAGATGCTTTTGAAATATGGTTGAAACAATGCGTTGTAATCAATAAACCATCGTGTGTCGAACTTGTGTTAATGTGTCAACAATGATGTTTTAGTCAGTTGTATCAAATAATATGGTAATTTACCAGATTTGAAATAACACTTTTTCATTTTTGTCATTTTCCAAATTTGTGAGCAGCTTTAACAGCTCATATATTGTGCCTGTGCAGATAGAAACAAATATATTTTTCGACTACGATACAATCCCTGAATTCACAGGTTAATTGAATCAGAAAAGCATTTCTATTACAGTGCTCTTAATACAGAGAAACAATGTTTAGATATACACGTAAGTAGACAACAATGCAATATTCAAAGAACGCATTGAAATTGTGCAATAGCTAAATGTGACTATGTTAATGCGTACTTAGAACAATACCTAGTTGTCCACGTTCGTGTTTATTTATATCAGTGTTAATTTTTAAATGTGTTTGTATATTTTCATAATTGTGTGTACTGACAATTCATATATAGATGCAACAAATGTATTGTGATATCACTGACATTTACCTCTGCGATTGAGGTGAAGCTTTAACTGGCTTTAGTCTGTTTGTTAGCAACGCGAAAAAGATACACACGGAATTATATAACCATTTTTTGGATGGTTGAAGATGGACCAATGAACACATTATAAGTTGTTGTTAGTAGTCATGGTCACCGCGTGTATCCAGAATATTTTCATGATTAGGATATATTTTATCAGCATGCTGCATAACTCAGTAGTTGCGCATCATGAAAATATGTGGTAAACCAGCTACGTTTGCGAGCGTCTGTGTTTTCATGGTGCTTTCTAGTTATAGTTTGCTTATATTTGGATTACCAGCATTATTAGGATCAGTGATGGTACACTACTATGAGTTGTAACGAGAAATATAGCTCTAAAAATAGCTGGCACAGTATGAGGGTATTACCAAACGTCTCGTACGAGCCCAATTTCCCTTATATATCTTGCAAATATTGACTGCACTGATAAATAACTCAGCTGGATCGATCTCAAGTAAACACCTCCGAACGCAGTTAACAGAATGATTCTAAAAAATTCAGTGAAATTGTCAATACCGTGTTATTTATGCATTCAAATATAATACTTAAAATACTGTGCAATTAGAAAAGTGATACTCAGCAACATACACTAGTGTAATTCGTACAATATTGACCTTAGCATGTACGAAGTGTAAAAGTGTGTCGTTTTATATTATAAGAGTCATACTAAAAACGCGTTGGTTGGTGCCGGTTAATTATAATTTAAATATAATGTTCTGTGTTCTACAACTAAAGTGCTAAACAAATTATAGAGAATATTAAGTAAGTGTTGAATAAAGATCAAGTTTATCATGCTTAGAAAATGTAAAGCATATTTATCCCACTTTTCACGCATTGAAACTGATTTCCATTTAGCCATGATTTAGCACAGACTAATTATATTATATTTAAATTCTAAATATTGAATTAAGCGCCAAAATTGAAGAGGCAATTTGCTAGACCGTGAAAAAGAATGTTGCGGCGAGCTAGTGCCGAAGTGACCGGGTAGGGTGAGCATTTTCAGAGGCTGCCAAATGAAGATTGGATCTGGGACGTGGTCAGTCGATACTGTGCTAGAACTGATTGTGATCTTGTGATTGGGATATTCATACATGCAGTTGTTATAGGAAACGAACGAATGTTTTTGATGTATCGATAAATGTGTGTTTTCCTTAATGTATGACGTTAACAAAGCATGTAATATGAGCAACATTTTGACATCAACTCGATATAACTATTGTTTTATTATTTTCATTAAAATTGACAGAAAATGCACAGTGTTCTTAGTTCATCCTATAAACACAACTACATGTAACGTTGAGTGCATCAGCGTGTTAAAAATTAGCCCGGTCCAGTCTGTTCAAAAAAAAAACTGTTGTGTTAACCCTACATGTTAAATAAACCTTAGGTTTACACCATGGGCTGTTTGCCAACCGACTTCGCTGTACAAGTGGGATAAAAAGTTATCCTTTTGATATGTTATTGTCCTTTGCATTACAACAACAGTGTATATGTGTGCGATATGTGTGCGATAATTGCACTTATAAATATTACAGCCTGTGAACCACGAAAGTATGGGAAAAACTGTTCGTCTGAATGTCACTGTGTCAGGTGTCACAACATTAATGGTTCATGCGCTTTCTACAATCAAGTTTGTGACAATGGATTCCGTATGGAAAATGAATTATGCATACGTAAGTATTTTTCCATGTGCACTCACACACTTACCTGCGTCGCTTAATTGACCGATTCCCAGAAACAAGTCCCATGGCTAAATTAATACACAAAGTATTAACAATTGCAAAACCATTATATGACGGTTTTTCTTTAAGTGTTCGATGTGTTTGTTTTGCCATTGTTTCAACATCATTGGTAGGACAGGTGAACGTATTCGTGCAAACTATTGATAATATTGATTATAAATTTATAAAATATTATAATCTGTTTCAGCGCCAACATTGATCGGCGAAGAAGCAACACAGAGAAATACAAATAAAGTGCTGTTAGGCGTCACAATTACCGTTTCATCGATATTGGCTTCTCTCATAGTTTGCAATATCCTGGTTTTGGCGATATTCATTCAGAGAAGAAAATGCCGGTAGATAACCAAATTTGAAACACTGACGATAAGTGCACACCACTGAACTAATTACACTTAGCTCAAACACTTTATTCGTAGATTGGGATTCAAATTATTCAATGTTTACAATATACTATCAAAATGTGTATATAATAAATGTTGCATGGCTTTCATAATTAAATATTAATCGTACTGCATTTTAGAAACCGTACAAGTAATCCTGGTAATACATACGACACACTGGCACCGTCTGTGGACACAGCTGGCAACTATGAAGGTCTACAAATGGCACCTCGTGAGTACATGACTGCATTGATATTTCTTTAATTTTGTAGGCGAGCTTTCCTACTCAAACCCAGCGCCGGCGTCTGAATTCCGGTTAAATGTTCGGTCTTATCACTTCAGACTAAATGATTCACTTGAAAATTGGAATATAACTTTGTCATAAATTTCTGCATCGGCACTCCAAATACCGAGTTGTGTCCCTTTTTTAATAGATTTTGAGGTTAACGTTCGAACCACATATAACTTTCATACAACCTCAGCAATAAATAATTCTAAGGTATTTACTTGGAACTTGGACAATACATATGTCATCAACTCTAATAACAGGCTTAACAATAACAGCTTTGAGTTTAACATAGTTCTTTTTCATTTCAAACTATACAAGGTATAAAGTTGAACTTCTTACTATAACTTTGCCATCTGATGCAAGAATCGCCATAATTTAGATTTATATTTCAAATATGCATGTCCAATATTTTATTCATTTTTTTTATATTTCCGATTAGCGAAAAAGCAAATTAACTTGACACTTAAATTGTAACATTTACAACAAATTCTACATTACGTACAACGATGCATATAACTCAAATCTGAAACTTTTACTGAGGTGCAATGAAAAATGATACTACTTTACAGTTGTATTATTTTGCATGTGGGTTCATATAATAGAGACGCGTTATACTAGTGGCTAGGTTTATTATTCAACTGCTTACCAACAAAAGACCGTGACCAGTACCGAGCATGCAGCAATATCTAGTAGGCGAGGCTTATCATGCATTGATAGCGTTTAACAATATGATTGGCATATTGTAAAAACACAACAATTCTCCCCTTTTAAATTCATTGATTGTTTCAAATTTCTAGCAAACATGTGCTACTATAATTGTTTTTTCATCAATAGCTTGCCAATTGCTGAATGTCCTGATTGCATCAAATCAAATATATTAAGCAGAGTAATCTTGAACAATGTTAACCTTACAAACAGTCATTAAAGACGTTTCTCTCCCTGGCTAGCTAAGGTTCATGACAACCATTAAACAGATTGCTTATCAGAAGTGATATATCGGATTTCAGCTATTTCCATCTGAATTCGATGCGCGGCATTTGGTGTTAATGGCGTATCAAATTGAGTTAATTGCGCGTCATTCCTCATGACCTGCGATTCGTGGTGCGCGGATAACGTTTGCAGAATTTACTGATCTACATGTCTTTTCCAAACAACTCCGTTGGCTATGTTCACTCTGTACATAAGCGGCCCGTCTCGAGAAACAATGTAACCGAGTATGTACTTTTCTTTTGAAGTGGGCCTAAAATCACGAGCTTAAACGTTGTGTCCTAACTTAAATTCGCGTACACCTTTATTGTCAGCCATTGACATTTTTATTTGCCCGTTTGTAACGCATGTCGATATGTCGGGTTTCAACAAATCAAGTTTGGTTCGTAAACATCTCCCTATAAACAATTTCGCGGGCGTCTCCCCCGTTGTACTGTGGGGTGTATTTCGGTTCGCAAGTAAGACTGAACTCGTTTTAAACGTTCAAGACGTCTGTTTCATGGTTTCGAGCGCGCATCGCGGATTTGAATGTACCATTGAATCATTTGACTAAACCATTAGTGGATAGTTTCGCAACCGCGGTTTTTATACGACAAATGCCATTATTTGCCATGAAATATGCGAATTCATCCGAAGTTAACTGATAACCATTATCAGTCACTACTTATTTAGGCATACCGTACCTAGCAAATATTGCGCGCAAGCATATTATTGTTTTTTTTTTGGTTGTCTTTGTATGCATTTCAATAACTTCTGGCCATTTTGAATGAGCGTCTACCATGACAAGAAGCATTCGTCCTAGAAAGGGTCCGATAAAATCAACATGAACTCGCTCCCAACTTGTAGAAGGCCTTTTCCACGGGTGTAATTGAGCGGTCGCGGGTGATTTCTGTTCCATTTGACCCGGGTAACATCTTTTGACCATGGTTTTGATGTCAGTGTAAATTCCTGGCCACCAGACGTAACTCCTGGCTTGTGCCTTCATTTTCACGATACCTGGGTGGCTGACATGCCATAAATAAAGCAAGCGCTCGCGCCGTTTCACGGGTATTACTACTCGAATCCCCCACATGAAACATCCGTGATGAAGCGATAATTCATTCCGTCGCACATAATAGCCTTTCAAGAGTGGGTCATTACTAATGGCGTTGCAGCCCTGCTGTGTGTTTTCTAATACACGAGATAATACTCCTTATCGCCTCGTTCCACGGCTGATATTCGCGCTCGTAACCGGAAGCTGCTCTAACTACGCGGTGAAGAAACCGTCATCGTCTGACATTTCTTCGTGTTCTTCGTTTGACGGCGCGGTTAAACGTGATAATCCGTCTACATTCGTATGTCTTTTAGTACTTTTGTACTCGATGTCATAATTAAATCCCGAGAGATACAGTGCGTATCTCTGAACACGCGCGGCAGTCGTTGCCGGTATGCTTTTAATGGAGAATATATTGACATAAGAGGCTAACTGTCAATACCCAGTGTGAATTTTCTACCATAGAGATACGGATATAATTTTTTTACTCCCCAAAATATTCCCAATGCTTCGCGATCAATTTGAACGTATTTTTCATCACATTTTCAGTGAGAGACCTTGAAGCGAACGCGACTGGCTTCTCTGAGCCGTCCGGCATAACATGTGTCGACATTGCGGAAATGCACGCGACGCGAGCTTAACCGGAAGTTCCGGGTTATAGTGAGTAAGCACGGGTTATGAAGTGAGAAGTTTCTTCGATTTCTCAAATGCGTTTGACATTCCTTAGACCACACGAATATTATGTTTTTCTCAAGCAACTCGTTCATGGGTTGTAACGTTCGCGAGATCACGAGCACCGGTAATAATCATTGAGTACACCGAGATATGACCTGAGAGATGTGACATCACGTAGAGGTGGTTCTTAAACACTGATTCAGCTTTGTCTTTACTTTTCCACAATCCCGTGTTTCAATCTCATGGCCACATAATCTGTGACTGAAAGGACACGCATTTGTCTTTATTCACTTTAATCCCATATTGATCTATTCTACACTGCACTTTCTGCAATGTGTCCTAACTGTCACTTCCGCCGATCAGGACCAAATCGTCGAGGATAGACTGCACGCCCGGAATTGCTTGTAGAATCTGGTCGTGCGCTGCCATATCGCCGATGCCGATGACACGCCATTTAACAGTCTGTTGTAGCGGTACAAGTTCCGGTTCGTTTTGATGGTCAGCAGCTCCTTGATGTCATCCTTGCATTTCAGTTGTAGGTACGCCTGTCGTAGGACAAGTATGCTGAACTTACGCCCGTTAGACAGATTGGCGAAAATGTCATCAATTCGTGTTAGAGGGTATTTGTTAATCACAAGTGCCTGGTTAACTGTCACTTAGAAATTGCCACATATCATAACGCCACCATTGGCTTTGGCGTGGAACAGCTGGAACAATTGGCGCGGCCTATTCGCTTGTTTCCACCTTGGGGATTATTCCTTGTTATTCGAGATTGTCGAGCTCTTTTTCGATTTTGGGTTTTAATGCATACGGTAACGTCATTGCTTTTAAAAATTTCGGATGTACAGTTTCCTTCAATGCCAATTTTTATTTAATTCCCTGCACTTTACCGATGCCGTCTTCGAACACATTTTGTGTTTATCTAATATGGCATTTAGGCGTGCATTCAGACTGTCCTCTATGAAGGAGTGTACTGGCATTATCTTGTCCCAATCTAACTTTATTTGGTTAAACCAGTCTCTGCCGAACAATGCTGGACCGTTTCCTTTTACGATACACAGGGTTTAATATCTCGTCGTAACATACTGGTCCTTTGAGTGTCCCTTCTTGTTCGATTACATCTCCCGAGTATGTCTTCAATACAGAATCTGCTGGGTTCAGCTTCATATTTCAGAACCATTGCGGGAAGTCGTCGCTTGACATGAGCGTCGCCGCTGAGCCCGTATCTAACTCCATTAGCACATTTACGTTATTTATTCTTGGAGCAACCATGATTTTGCTTTTATCAATCTTCTTGACTGAGTTGATGATAAGTACCGGTTCAGAGTCATAACACTTTAATAACTGCACAGATTTGAACTTGCGGACATATTTTCTTAATGTGTTCTTTCACCTTGCAGTGGTAACAGATTACATTTTTCAATCTGCATTTCACTGAAGAGTGGTTAGTTTTGCCACAGTGAATGCAATGACTTTCATTGCTGCCTTTCATCGTCGTTTTTCCTTGCGTTCTTGCCGTTTTCGACCTTCCGACCTTGTTGACGTTGACGTTTGCCGTGGCCTGGAGCCCAGAAGCATCTTTCTGTGCCGACTCCATCGCGATTGCAATTTCAAGAGATTTCTGCAGCGTCAAGTCTTCTGTTGACAGCACTTTCCGCTGTGTGGCTTCATCTCGCAAACCAGACACGAAACTATCAATGAATGCGTCGTTGAGGTTAGTGCCGAATTTGCAGAATTCCGACTATGTCCGGAGCGCAGCTAGGTAGCCATTCACAGATTCGCCCAGGGCTTGGTTACGTTTGTGGAACCGGAAGCGTTCCGCAATCACAAGCGGTTTTGGACACAATTTTGATTTCAATAGCTGACAGAGTTCCTCGAACGACTTTCCTGACGGCTTTTGTGGCGCTGTAAGGTTCCTTAGTAAACCATACGTCTTATCCCCAACCAATGTCAGAAATCCTGCCACTTTCTTCTGCAATTGTGTACGTACAAAAGTATTGTTCCATGCATTCTTGATATGGTGTCCATTAATCGACATTGCAGTCAAACGCGTTCACATTTCCAATGAGTCCCGCAGCCATTGTGAATATATCCAGAACTCTACGCACGTTTTCACGGATAAAATTCCCAAAATATAGTAAACAGTTAATAGCACTTAAGTCTCATAAGCTCTTATAATCCGCGTCGCCAGTTTATTGTGTGTGTGGGTTCATATCAAAGAAACGCGTTATACTAGTGGCTCGGTTTATTATTCAACTGCTAACTACCAATTGACAGTGACCAGTGGCGAGCATGCAGCAATATCTAGTAGGCGGGGCTCATCATGCACTGATACTAACAGTATGATTGGTATATTGTAAATACACAACATGTATTATGTATTTTAAATTTTACATTTGGTAGTGATTGTTTATTGAGAGCATAGGGTTTATCTCGTACTTTACTTCATGTATTAATAAACAATATATAGGTATTTTAATTTTAATTGTTTCTTTTTCCCTTCTACTTTGAAAATTATGAACCAACTGCAATACTTCGGATAGTCTTGTGCGCTGTCTTCTGATAGCTCTTGTTTAATAATATAATTTGATAAATAACTAGTTATATTACATATCGTTACTATAAATAGTAACAAATTGACGTCACGAGCGGGCCGATATTCGTATCCGCCGGGCCAATATAATCATATTGGCCCCGGGCCGATTTTCTATATCTGAAAAGAATCAGATCGCGCGACGTCAACGTCAATTTGTTACTATTTATAGTAACGATATGTAATATAAACGATAACATACGGCAGAGCCGGGCCGGACGTCTATAATCGGCCCTAGCCGAATAACGGCCCTCGGGCCAAAGGCCCTCGGGCCGTTATAGCGGCAGCGGGCCGATATATAGACGTCCGGCCCGGCCCTGCCGTATGTTATTGTCTAAATATTGTACCATAAGCAGGTAGTCTTGGTCATTTTACAAGAAAGTTTCTAAATATATTACAATCTAACAACTGAACGTGTTAATATCAAAGACGCTTTCTGTAACACATTTCGATAACAGATTTTCTAGGTAAACTATATCTATAGTACCAAACTATCTCTGTCTCGGAAGTTTGACAGAAGTTCTCAGTTCTGCTATCACAAGTGTATGTGTATATGCATTAATATAATGATGTGTATTGTAACACAGTGTGACCAAACTATCTCTGTCTCGGAAGTTTGACAGAAGTTCTCAGTTCTACTATCACAAGTGTATGTGTATATGCATTAATATAATGATGTGCATTGTAACAAAGTGTGACATTGCAAATATCTATTATGTTACAGAGGGCCAATCACAAGGCAGAAATGACCATGTGTATAGTGAACCATAAGTTAACAATGATCACGGAGTTAAAGACTTCTAACTATTGATGATAAAGTAGCCCAACAAGTCGCATTTGATATAAGTTTGCAGGCCTGGGTAGCTGTGTCATTATTATAGTGTCAAAAATACAAGGATTATGTCCACTCGGTAAATAGCACAATGTACCTGACAGAGAAAAAAACAGGATACGCACAAGAAATTTAGGACGATTGCATTTTGTGTGTGCAAGGATGACGCGCCGTTATGAGGTTCTTTGGAACATGCTTGTGGAAGTCCCACCCGGAAAACCACCATTACTGCGATCTATTGTCTGTATTGTCATTCAGCAATAAGATGTTACAATTGTTTATCATGGTATCTTCATTGTCTTCTTTCACATTATTTTAACGTACATAACATGTGCTGTATATTAATACTCAATGCATGGGTGTTATCCTATATAGTTTACACTGATACAAAGTCATATTCAACCTGTGATTGGAATTAGTACAATATATTGATATGGACTAGGGTTTAATGAAATTGTTTACCATTTAAAATAACTTCAGTTTCAGTAATTGTTCATTTAATTGAGTCGATTTACAGACGTAATTAAAATATGCCTATGAAACTTATTTTACACTGATCCAATAAACTTTTAATCTTCGTTATCGTATGGTCATGTGTTATGGTATATAGTATTTCTCTAAATTTTAATCAATTCTTTTCAAATAAATTGGAATTGTATGTACAAACCCCATTTATTGGAGATATATATATATATTTTTCAGCATCAATATTTACATAGTCATTATATTTTAAAGTGGAGAGTGCTGTTCTTTACATTTCTTAATATCTGGTAATTTGGTGTGCTTTATGTGAAGTCTAAATCTAATTTATATATAGTTTCTTCTACCATGTATATGCTGCTTTTTAATACAATGTGTTACATGCGCTTGTTTATACTGATATAAATTGTATGGTCTAAAAATTGTCTTTTGAAATATTAAACATATATCCTGTGTATTTCTAGATGTAGTTTAAATCTAATTTATATGTTGTTCGTTTTTTTTATTATAGCATTTTCTGAATATTTAAGAAGAGCTTCTTTGTCGTTTATTATAATGCTGTTGATTGTGTTCATTTCATTCTAATTAATGTGACATGTCTGGGGTGTTTTAGGTGAAGTCTAAATCGAATTTGTATATAGTCTGTTTCTGCTACCGTGTATAAAATGCTTCTTAATATATGTGTTAGATGCGCTTGTTGATTGCACTTTACTGATATAAAGTATATGTTCAAAAATTGTCTTTTGAAGTAATTAATATTTATCCTGTGTGCTTCCTGATAATGTTTTAATCTAATTTATATGTTATTTTTTGTTTCATTATAGACTTGTCCTTAATACTTATGACGAGCATATTTGTCCTTTAGTCTAATACGGCATGCGGCACGTGTTCCATAGATGAAGAAGGACATCAACCGTGGGACATGCTGCAAAAAAATAAGGGCGGAGCCTAATGTTTCAAAAATAGTTCCGAAAATTCGAAGAAATTATTCCATACAATGCACGTGCTTAAATGCGCGGTACCACAATTGTGACAAACAAATTATTTCCGCATTATGTAGCGCAATAAAACCACATTTGCACTACATAGTTGATATTTAAATTCACAAACAACGTTTATGTTTGTTAATATGCTTTAAATTTGCGCTGGTTAGCATAATATTTTGCACTGTATCAATAAGTATGAAGTCATTGCTCAAAGTTTATCAATCACGATGACGTCATTCTGAATTGTGATGATTTATTGACGTCACTGAAATGCACGTGTGAATGTACGTTGCGGCATATAGGCGGAGTATAGATAAATATAGCTTATAACCTTTAAAAATAAGACGATAGAATCGCCCTCGTAATTTAATTTCTACGCATCGGAACTCCAAAGCGTTGGTTATTACCGCATAACCAACGCTAACCCGTCAATTATTTTTTAATTATAATAGTACTGTGTGTGTGTCCATTTTATTGTTATTACTGTGACATGTCTGTCTCTAATGTGTATATATTTAATATGTTGTAAAGAATATGCGTTAAATGTATAAACATGTGTATATGTATGTGCTTTAATCCAAAAAGTGCTATACCTAGGCATTTGTGTATGTTTAATTAAGATTTATTGCATGCCAGCTACCTTACATGTTTTGTTCTCTTTGACTTCTTTTTCACTTTGCTGCTTTTATGTGTGCCGTCATTTTCTGCACTCTTGTCATACATTGTCTTTGATGTTACAATTAACAACACCAAAATAACTCTTACTAACATTTTTGGTCCAAATACTGATTCGTCGGGGTTCTACGAACATATTTTTAACAATATTGAACACATTAAATTAAATTATGATTATTTCATTTGGTGTGGATATTTTAATTTAGAGTTAAATAAGAGCATATATTGATAACTACATGTATAAGCACATAATCATATAAAAGCCAGAAGACGTTTTAATTGATTATATTTGAAATAAAAGCCTTGACGATACATTTAGAGAAATTCATGGAGAGTTGAGAAAGTTTTTCGCGGATAAGAACTACTCCTATTCAGCCAGCAAGGTTTTTCTTATTAGTGGGGACCTTTCCCACATGTGAGGGATGTAACATAGATCACTGGGTAAGACGTGACACCGGATATTGGCCAATTATCGAGCCAAAATAGAGCAGCGACATAGAAAACAGCTCCAACAACGGTAAGTAAAACACCGATTTCAAGTATTCTGTTTACAATTGTATACTTGTATGTGCTGACCTAGACTTCCAACTAAATTGCAAAGACCGTCATATACTTACTTTGACCGATATAATAGATGAACAGTGAATAATCAGTAAATAAACGTAAACTGCTCGCTGAAAAAATGCAGCTCCTCGTTTGTTTCTTTCAATTATTGATGAGTTTAAATCTGTTTAGAAAATGTGAATCGAGCGATTGTTTACGAATACTATAAAGAACATTTCCTGAAATGTTCAGCTTCTTTTGTTGCGTTTTAAGTAAGTTCTACTTCTTAAACAATGTCAACTCGTGTACTGAGTATTACATGCTCGTGTACGGAGTAGTGCATTGTATCAATATTTAGTGTACTGGGTATTGCGCAAAGAACCGTTACCGTTTTTGATGATTTAAACCATAAATACCTAACTTTCATTAAATAAAATAGTAATTATCCAAAGCTTTATCGATACATACAATATATAATACAATAATAATAGTAGAATCGATTAATATTATAGAAATATGGACTTCAATATCGTGTGATGGTGCACAGCCAAATCTATATTGAACGAGGCAACATACATGATATTGCACAGCTAAAAAGTCCGTAGATCTACTTGTTTTACTATATGACTTATAAAATAAACGACAGCTGATGAAATTGTTACTAAAACTCCATTTTATATTTCAATAATTATATTAAAACAAAAAGAAGTAAATTAAATGCTTATCTTATCTCACGTTTACGTTTCTTCTCAGAGGCACCGGTGCAGGGCTGTTTTATTACAATCAACTTTTTTTATTATTCTAATTCACCATCGCTAAAGAAAAGGCAAACGAGAATAACATTCAGCGATGTCGATAATCTGTGCATTTAATCAAACACAAATAAAAAATACATAATAATATCCACTGAGCATAGCATCACAAATCTAATCGGAGCTATCGTTTTGACATAGTCGTTTACAAATGACAGCGTATTATGACGTCATTCTTATACAAACAACTTCCTGTGCAATATCAACTTATATTTGCACGGTTAATGTAAAAAATGTGAAATATCATGTATGATTTTGTTTGGAGGGTTTGTCGCTGAGCCAAATACCACAATCAGCAACGAATGGCCAATCGTGGCGGATTGCACGACAGTGGGAACCTAGCAAAAACGGAGTATTTATCGTGCAAGCTTGATCGTATTCGGGTTTTAGCGAGCAATTAAATGTTTTGTTGATAAACCCCTTACTGAGTACATGAACATATTTTCGTCATAGCATTTATCGGCTTATGCAAACTGTTAAAACATCATACCAATAAACTAAAGACAGGCAAAGGTTACACAATTAGCCATATACACTAAGCAATTCGAATGACAAATGACATACTCATACATCAAACGCTATCTATGTCAAACTACTGTGTAATAACAACCAAAAAAGACGCACACCATACACCGGCTGACTTACACCGATGAGACATCACAGTATATAAGTAAACAATACTCAGTACAGTAGCCTGCAATACTCTGTACACGAGCAACTGAATAAATCAATCCGCAGTACACCTGTCACAATAATATTGCAGTTCATATCTAAGCCAATTATTAATCAAAAGTACTGGAACTTGGAACATGTGTTCATTATAGCATATGTAAACAATCGCTCGATTCACATTTTTCTATACATGTTTAAAATATAAAATAATTGACTGAAATGAGCGAGGACCGGCAATTTTTCAGCGAGCATTTGTTTTTTAAACGATGATTATTTACTGTTCATCTACACCATGGTCATAGCAATTACACGAATGTCTTCCAAATTTATTTGGCAGTCTACATAACAACTGTTTATAGAATATTATCAACAAATTATTTTAAATCGGCATAAAACTTACCGTTTGTGTACTGAACCTGCTCTGTTTTGACTCGATAATGGGGCAATATCCGGTGTCACGTCTTACTCAGTGTAGATATACGTTATCGATCACATCATTTCATTATAACCTTAACTTTCTTAAAAATATTTTTTGACGGCAAAGGAGTTTGGATGTTTAACAACTCCCAATTACTTGACAAAGAAAATGTTTATTGCATTAATGCCAAAATTGAAGAAATTAAAATGCAATATGCCCTTTTTATATACGATTTTTTGATAATTTCACTACGGTAAGTAACGAAGATATACAGTTCTGAATCGATGACCAGCTTAAAAAAAAATACTGATTGAAATACGGGGGTGTACACTATATTTTTCTTCATACAAAAACAAATGTAATAAACGTCTTGAACACACATTAATACACGAAATTGAACAATTAGAGGGGAATATAAACGAGGAAAATAAAGAAAAAGCAACACAATTAAAATCAATTACAAATATTAAGGGAGTAACAAATACAAGGAAGTGTTGAGATAAAGGGCATATAAGATTGGTCATGAAGTGAAGCCAACACAATTGTTTTGCAATTTAGAAAAAATATTACTTAGACTATACAAATAAAGTTATTCCTTTTTTAGAATCCAGTAATTGTGAATTGATTCATAATCAGGAGGATATTTTATAATAAACTGAATTGTTTTATAAAAAGCCGTACTCCAAAATTAAGAGTCTATAAAACCAAACATTGAAAACGTTATAGGCAGTAATAATGTTCCAAACGTAAGTAATGATCAACCCGATCGGTTATTAAGTCCCTTCTTACTCGCAGAAGTATTTAATACATTAAAATAATAGGAAAATGACAGAAGTCCTGACCCTGATGGCTTAACATCCAGCTTCTTAAAAGTGTTTTGCATTAAAATCAGAAATTGTGTGGTTCGTGCTTTAAAATTGTTTTAATAAACGGGGTACTTTCAGTTACTCAGAAGGAGGTATTGTTACATGCATACTCAACGCAAATAAACCAAAACAATTGTTTACAAATTAACACCTAATAATTCTTTTAAACACAGTCTAAAAAGTAGCGCCAGATGCTATTGCAGCAAGGTTAAATTCAGTCATGTTTTAATTAATAAAAATGAGAAAGGATTTATTCAGGGAAGATTTACTGGAGAAAATATACTGAGAAAAATAGTATCACAGGGCTGTTAATGATGAAAGATTTCGAAAAAGCTTTCTATATCCTGTCTTTTGATTTTACGAATATCAAGAAATGCGGCAGAGAATGGTACATTAAAATCTGTATGCATTGGGTAGTTTGTAATAGAAAATCAGTAGTTCGTCATAGAAAGTATATTTCAGTGTCCGGAGAATATCTTGACAAATAGTGACGTTATGATACACGACGTCGTAATCGACTTCAAACTGCTCCGTACTTCGTGTGATGCACTGTTTCAGTTATCGTGTATGTGTGTGTACGATTAATACTTTTAAAATATATCTTGCAAACTTAACAAATATACTTGTAATCAGTTACTTATATAGTTCCCATTACTTTTCTTCACGCAACACAAATAATATTCGAGCAGTCTACGAACTTTCTGGACGATCCTCTTATCTTTAGAGCATTGTCTTTTTTTTTTTTAAATTTGGACCAATTTTCATTCAATGGATTTCCAATGTTTACAATGAAACACATACTGCAGTACAATTAAATGGTTACCTTTAAAATATGTCGTGTATTTTATGTGCAGACTTACTGGCTATTAAAATCTGAATTACAAATATATTAAGGATATATGCATTCATGATACAGAATATAAAATATCACAGTTTGTAGATGACACAATTCTGCTTTGAGATTGATAAGAAATATCCCTCAAAATTACCTTAGATATTCTTCATAAATTGTCTTTACATTCTGGCCTAAATGTTAACTTTAAAAACACGCATGTTATTTGGATTGGGGCATTAAATTTCAGTAAAATGATGTCAACGAATGTTAACGAAAAAATACAGAGAATTGAAAAATTCACACAATATTGGAACATCAAAAATTTACACCATTTGGTAGGTTAAACAAAAGACATTAAATAAATATGTGTGCCTCTCTTAACCAATAATTATGTTAAGCACAGTGTCAAACTCAATACAGGATGTGTTGAATAAAGAAAGTACAATGTTTTACTACTTTGTCTGGCAAAGACCTCCTAAAATACAAATTAACATTTGACCAAATAATATAAAGGAGGTGGTATGAACATGACAAACACATATGCCTATTCAAAAAAAATAAAAATAAAACCCTGACGAATTGTAACTGGTACTAACAACATTTGCTACAATCTTGTCTCAAAACACATATTTGAAATCAATAAGCTAATAAACATAGGAAAACATTATGTAGAAAACATTATCAATAACATAGCTATTCCTTTCAGAAAAGAGGTGCTAGAATAATATGCCGAATCTTTTTCAGGTTGGCAGCATAAGTACATTTTTAGAATTAACACTGCTTTTAAATCATAAGTTGTTAAGCGGACACAAATCATCATTGTTAAATCATGGTTTGATAGAGGAATTAGATATGTAAAAGATAGTATGAATCAACGTGGAACATTTGTACAAGGGCTGTGAATTTGCCACAGTGTTTAGGGATAAAAATCTATAAAATAAATTTATTTTCGCTTCAGTTAAACGATACTACAAAACAATACTACGATCTTTTCTTTCCTATTATACCGAATTATATTAAACTAATATTTTGTTTGAAAGTAAAGACTCCAGAATTGTTTATAAGATGTTGGTACAAAAAAACAACGAAATTTGCACTTGTCATGCAAAGTAGAACAGTGGCTTTAATATTACCCAAAGCGATTTGAAAATTATTCATGAATGAATTTTTAGACCTACCAGAGATTCATACTGGTTCCAAAGAAGATTTACCCAGAACATTATGTGCACACATATTTCGCTCAATTAGATAAAAAGTAAAGAATAAGATAAATGCTTGTTTTGTGGCAAAGAGCTAGACACACTCTTCCATTTATTTTGGAGCTGCAATATTGTACAGTTGATGTTAAAGTAGGTAACCAACATGATACCAGTTACCGACACTAATTTTGAATTTGACTCCCAGTGCTTCATATTGGGTTTAACAGCAAAATCTTTAACTTAGTATAACATTTTATGCTTGGGCATTGAAATATATATTTAAATCTGCAGAAGAAAATCTCTTTTTCCAAGCATCCATGGTCTTAAAACATACTTGAAAATTAACAGTTTGTGGGAATGTAGACAGCAATAGTTAATGGCGTGTACTTGTATACTATATATATTATTATGCGTGGGTTTTTGCATCTTTCTTATTTTGCTGTTTTGATCAATTGTTATAATTAATCTTGTGTATATGTCGGGATCTTTTGTTATATGCATATACTATTGGCTTGACATGTACGTGTATTTATTTACACATTCATTATTCTCTTGTAGATGTCAGGATACATGTTCTATGCATATAATAATTGCTTGATATGTACATGTATTTCTGACATGAATGAACCCGTTTAAAAAAAACATATAAATCAAATAGTTTTCGTTATTTACCATTTTCAACCATGCACCTTTTAATTATTATTTCTTGTCACATTCACTTAAATACTATCTGTTCCAATACACAATTTCACTTGTATTACTCATACGGCAAATTGTTTATACCAAAATAGCAATCTCCGGGGCTGTTGGGCACACATATTATATACATCCATGCTTATTGTCCGATATTCTTGGTTAATTTGATCGTTATTGATAATTTTCACTGAAGTGTGTATGGTCATTTATACATTGTCCGCCACTTTGAACATTGAATTGTATGTAATTTGTACATTGCAACGCATTTCAATGTTTACATTTACGATGCTTAAACCTATTTTATGCATTCGGTAAGAATATGGGATTCACAGCATGATACATGAGACTCCACGTTTCAAAGGCGACCCTGGCTCTTTAAGTGCCCAGTCTGAAGTACTTAGTACACAGCACCTTGGTAAAAGGTGTCATGAAAAATACAAATTTGTAGGTAAGGATGTAGCGGGGGTTCGAACCTGTGATCCCTGGGTTGTGAAGCCAGTGCTTTAACACTAGAACCTCCGATCCGCTACTGACGGACGTTCGCGAAGACGTTCCTTAAGTAAGGTAATGAGGGATTATATCCCACAATGGTTAGGAAAAATGATCGACCTCCAGTTTAACGGAAGGGTTTTCGCTAACGTAGCCTGCGGAAAGTGTAAACATTTCGAACGTAAGTATTCAAATATTGTGTATATTTCTTTCAATTTGCAAGCGTCTACCCTTATGGAACAACCACATGTGTCTCCAATACTAGTACATAAGTTGTATAATAAAAAATGTAAAGGCTTAGCCTGTTACAGTTTTACGTATTAATGAAAACTTCGCCAAAACATAATACAATTTACATAATATGCATACAAGCACACACTTTCAAAACAATTTATAACGACAAATTACTGAATTTAGCGTTGTTATAAAATTTCAAAACAAATTCTTTATTAAATATGATATTAATGGCAAGTACGAACTGAAATGATTTTTGAAATACAACGAACGTGACTACCGTTGATGATACAACGGATGGCCTCCAGAACAAATGTTTTAATATAAATATGTGTACCTCACGCGAACATCATATGTAGTTTAAACGCGACGCGGGGAATGCTTTATATAGGCTACGAATGATATCTACAATAGGTTATTGGCAAATACTTTCGGGTGGATTCCAATGATATGAATATGCTATAAAACTCTCGCCTACTATGTATACTAAACAAAACACCAATGTTATTTTCGTGTAATTATTTATTACGTATACATGCAGTTAACGTTTTAAAAAGAAAACTGTCTAATGCTTCACTTATTTTACTGATTTTTAAATATTACATCAATCCCTTTTAGTTTGATGTCATGTTTTTGATACATATGATATCCGTCATAATATAACCATGCAACTGAAAACGTTTGTTGCGTAAGTTTTTAAAAATCATGTTCCTGTGTAATATCAAAATTATTTCCTATTGCTGGAAACGCACAAGCATATTAAATGGGACAGTAACGATTTTTAGCTCGACTTTTCGAAGATAAAATGTCTGCGCCTGCGTATATTTTTGGTTAAGTTATTTTGGTTAAGTTTTTCTTTCAGAGTCCATTTCTCAAAAACTATGATTGTTATCAAATTGAAACGTTTAATATTTGTTCACTACTAAAAGGGAAATTCATAACAACAAAGCAGGTAACCCTGTGATTTGTATTTCCAGAGTTATTTGCCCTTGTTTGGACTTGCAACTTCAACTATTTTGACGCTTTTTATAAAATATGAAATTTGTCCATAAGTATCAAAGATATTAAATTGAAACTCAAGATACTTGTTTATGGTGCTGACCCCATTTTACAGACCTAAGAAGGTAACTCTTTCAAGGAATTTGCGTTATTACTATTTTTTAAACTCGCAATTTTTGCATTAGGTTAAATTCTCAATACTTGTATGAGGTATTGACTTGAAACTCAAACTACATGATCACGGTGATGAACTAATTTTGTCGACAAGAGGAGGTAAATCTATCAAGATTTCGTTAGAGTGATTGCACTTTGTTCAACTTAGAATTTTTGCGTTATGTCAAATTTTAAAATAACTATAAGAGGTATTGACTTGAAACTCAAAATACTTGATCACAGTTGTGTAACCATCCTGTAGACAAGATGAGGTCATTATATCAACGATTTCGGTGAAGTTATTGCTCTTTTTTCGACTAAGAATTTTAGCTTTAGGTAAAATTTATTAATATATATAAGATGTATTGACTTGAAATTCGACACACTTCATTATACACCTATAGGCACTTCCAACTAGATCTGTTTTGATTGCGATGTTCTCAAAAATGACAAATCGCATCGGTTTTCAATTTTGCACAGCACCATCATACACAATTTCCAATACAGGCATGATAAAATAGAACGGTTTAATGAGCATTTATATTTCCTCGTGCTCTCAAGGTTCAAAACTAATAATTGCACGAGAAAATCGTGGTGTATGAAGACATTTAATGAAATTTATAATCAAAGTGAGAAACAACGACACTCCAAACGAAAAAACATTTAACATCAATTATTTCATGTATAATACCATCCCACAACGAATAATGTATTTTTCCAAAAATGTCAATCATATGCAAATTAATCTGCAATATAATCCAATCATTGTACTTGGATATCACGTGATTAATATTTAACCTATTTTACAAAAAGGAGCGCGTTGTAAACTTCTTATCTGTTTGTGGTATTAAATTTATGTAAATTAATCAGCAAACAATAGCTAGGGGACAGGTTAAAATGTTACTGGCAATGCCTGGAAAGGGCTACTGTGCAGAATACAGGACGCGCGCGCGCCATTGGTATTTACGAGGCCGCATTCCACGTACATAGGTATGGAGTCATTATTAGAGGATATTTTTTGTCTTTATTTAGATCGAAATTGATTAAATCATTGTTTTAATGATTTTAATCAACATAAAAGAAAATAACGAACATATTAACTCTTAATTTCAAACAGTAAATTGACTTTATTTGGTTTAAATCGAAATTTCAGATAAACTAAATTAAATAAATCGAAGTCATATATATTAGTTTGTGTTCTTGAAAAATTTGGAGAAAATCGTGCTAAAACTACAAACGTTATAGCTGATTAACTGAAGGTCTAGTTAGAACTGCCTATGGGTGTAGTTATAAACCAATTCTATTCACTAAAGGCCTGACCACTATCAAATACGAGAAAGTCGAGCGTCCAGCACCCGTTGGCGGTGCTCTTGTTATAATTATTTTCAGATGTTCACCTGTGACCAGTGGGTTCGAGTGCTTAAGCACAAGTCCTCGTTGGCGCGTCCTTTGGCGTAGAACAGGGAAGAAAAGGCATACACCTGCGACACTTGTTATAAACTATTTGCAGAGGAATAGCAACGAAAATAATTTTACTAATATCTTAAATTTTACGCTAATTAGATTATATTTTAAACTTACTTATTACATGAATCTTGTAAATAATTGAGTTTATTATTTGCTGTTTTTGATTTAAGCTTGATAAGCAATAGGTTCGTTGTGATATTATTATTTTTTTAAATTTTGTGCCAGTCACACGTAACTGTCTTTAAATGAGATTATGTGTATTTTTAGTTAAAATATAGAATAGTCAGTCCTGATTAAAAGCTGTCGGTTTGGTCAGTTTTATAGTCCGTTTTCGCGATATGTTTTGTTAATAAGCTAGCACTGCATTCTTGTTTTGGGGGCCATGCGTTATATAATCAGCGACATTAATAGAAATATTAAGGCAGGATATTACAGAACAATGATACACTCAGTAATTTGTCGTTATATAATGTTAGAAAGTGTGTTTTTGAGTGCAAATTTCTTTAATTTTCACTTGTGTTTATCACGTTTATATGTAAACGTAAAATTGTATCAGACTAAACTTTTACAATTGTAAATAGTTTCTAATGTAAATCATTTACTCGTATTGGGGACACATATGAGTGTCCCATAAGGGCAGTCTTTTGAAAAGATTATATGCATAAACTGAGAAATATACAAATATTGAATACACGTTCGAAATTTTTACATTATCAGCCATTTTTACCGGGAGGTCGCGCGTTCCGTTAGCGTGAATCATTTGTGATATACTGAGCTTTAAACGCGGTTATAAGTGTGGCCTAAACACCCCATGTTTAATTAAATACCACTTAAACGCTGATGAAGGATGCGGAACTTTAACCCATGTTTGTAACTCATGCTCAGACTAAACTTTTACAATTGTAAATAGTTTCTAATGTAAATAATTTACTCGTATTGCAATGCATTTAATAACATTCCGTCATATTCCTACGCGTGTAGTAAACAATGTACATTGCTGCAGCCATTTTGACAGTGCAGGAATTTCGGTACAGTGCACAAATGGATTATTCTTTCAACAATCAACGTTAAATGGACTAAATAGGAGGTAAATACAAAGATTTAAATTCATTAAAGTTTGTAGAACAATATCCTGCTAAAACAATGGATTTTATAGACAAAGCAATAACAACAATAATATTGTGTACTAATATTCGGACGGGGAATGAATTCGGACAATGTTTACTTATAAGATAAGAATATGTACATTACACTTCCCACACCTTAAAAGATTTGAATTCTCCTGAATGTTTAACAATTATGAAAATGACAACTTTGTAATGAAAGCAATGAATAACAATGATATCAATGTTACTTGTTACATATTACTGTTTTTGTATTGAAAATACAATATTACATTAAATACACAAAATACTAAGTATTTCTTCTTCAGGCGGAGAGGCACATGCTTCAGACGGTGCAGGAGATCATCGAGAGAGGGATCACGAGGAAGGGCCTCAAACGCAGAGAGGACAGACATCTGGACATCTGGAGAGGTGGGGTCTTCACCGAGAGCAACGAGTCGGGCGAGGCTGAAGTTGTGTATCATCATCGCTGCGAGCGCGTCGTTGTGGATGTCGAGACTTCCGGGAAGGGACAGGAAATTGAACTTCGCCCTCAGCAAAGTTCTTGGTAGTGGGGTGCTGTGTGAATGGAGGGTCGTGGCGGCGAACTCGTGTGATAGTGTTCGTTGGTCTGGGGACCAGGAAGGCCAATCTGTAGGTGGCCAAGAAAGTGTTGATGTCAGTCGGATGCTGTTGGCTGGAACTCCCGTCCATTCTCGTTTACCTGGTGGGAGGGTGGGAAGCCGGCCTTCGAGAAGAAGTGAATGTGCCATGGTCTTCAGAAGTTCTTTCTGTGAGGAATGTAGTGGTGTTGGGACGTAAACTGGTGCAGGTGCAGATTGTCTTGGACGTGGTTTGGTGAATGCTGACTTGAATTTGTTTATTGTTGGTTGGGATGGTGCATGCGGTTCTGCTGGATCGTAACTTGTTGAATGGTAACTTGGTGTCGGTACTGAATGGACTGGTGTGGCTGGAACAGGTGAAATTGGGTGATAAAACGGGGAGCTGGAGTATGACGATAGTGCTGATGTTGGTGGATGGTGCTCAGTAGTCTGTACTTCTTCAGTGGGTTTAGGAGAGCCTACGGAAACAGGAGTAGGTGTTCGAATGTCATTGTAGTCAAGTGGAGAGATCTCGGGCTCATCAATGATCAGAGGTTGCGTCGTCGAGTCGAATGGTGCAGGCGTGGAGCGATGGACAATGGCTGATGCAGAAGTGAACTCAGGGTCATCAGCTGGAGCAGGTGTAGATTCTTGGACCTCAAGTGGTGTAGGGGTGGATTCAGGGACGACGGCAGGTGTAGAGGTGAAGGCAGGGACATCAGCTGGTGAAGAAGTGGTGGGAACAAAGGCTGGTACAGGGGGTGCTGGACTCATTGCTAACAGTGTAGATGCTGTGGCAGCTGGAACTGGCGATCTGGCAATAACTTGGAGTTCTTCTAAAGAAGAGCATGTTGAAAAGGATGGAATTTCCTGGACTGCCACCGTTTGAATTTGATGTGGTTCAAGCCCCAATAGTGCTGCAACAGAAGTTAGTTGTGATGTGCTACCTTGATTCCAGGGTCCATTGGAAGGAAGAAGTCCATTGGAAGGGCATTCATTCGTCTTACCAAGCGGCTGACTACTCGGGCGACATTCAACGTTGACAATGGAATCGTGGCTTTGAGGTAGGAAGATTCGGTGAAGCAGACAACTGTGCAACCTGAAGTGTTCATGGAGACAGATTTCAGATCCAGTTTCAAATCAGATGTGTGAGACGATGATGTCGTTGAAGATGAAGAATTGAGCGAATTCTAACCTTCGAGCCATTTGGAGATACCTGGGACTCTTCCAGTTGCCCATTTGGTGACAAGCCTCTTTGCTTCAGTAGCCTCATTTGATGAAGGATTCGGAGAGGAATTTGTTAAGAGGTGAACCTGAGGGTTGGTACAAAAGAAGAACATGTTCTCAGAAAAGAGAAGACGAGGAAATTCTCAGAGACTTCTGTCATGATCGCTTGGGTGCCGAGCCCTGATGTGTCTACGCAGGTCCCAGTCAGATTTGAATTATCTGGAGTGCTTGCCCACGCACCATACACAGACGTATCTCATGCGCCGATGATCAGTCTTGGCAAGATGGTTTCTTAAATCCCTCTTGCTGGGGAAGGATGTATGGCAGACTTCACAGTCCATGTCAAGACCTGTATAAACAGTTGATGAGATGTTTAAGAACACGTAAGATACGATGGCTTGAGCGTTTAACGGTGACATTGACTGAGCAACTGTTCGCAGTATCCATCATTTTCAGAAGCGATCTCCTAAATCCAGATAAACGCATTTATACTGGACTAGTTCGCAATAACGGTTTCTCATCGACCAATACAGTTGAGTAAGGATCACGGTTGATCAGGCCGCTGCCTACTCGGTTGAGCGCGCTCCAACAAATCTGTAAACCGTTCTCACAGTTGAACTATTATCACAACTGCTATGAAGTAAAGGGTCTCTCTTAGACGCAATACCCAAATGTGCAATACATGAACAAGCTACATAGATAAACGAAATACATTTCTTATGTGCTTGTCTTTAAGTTGTTCTAAACTTAATCCTAATACATAGACACTTCAACAATTACTTCAATTAAAACTTCATCTCAAACTGTTTTGCTTCCAAATGACATATAGTGCCACTATTAGCAATCACCAGCGCAGTGTGCATTTACTTATTTAAATAATTAAATATTAAGTGTATGTGTTAAAATCTCCTAGCATTTACTGCAGTTAACAACAATTAAAATTAAACATGAACAATATTTGATAACAACATTGAATACAAAGCGTATAATATTGTTTTTCATCTACACGTTCATCTTAAATTATTAATGTGTTATCTTTTTGTTCAGCAGAAAGTGCTTTGCGAAACCAAGTGGGTACTTGTGAACCTCGGTACCGAACCGGCCTGTCAATGTGAATGGCCTTGGCCGGAGCTTTAAGTGACCTTTTTACAAGATATAAGAGAACATCAATTCTCTTTGTGACCAGACAAGGACCCTGCCACTGCGAAGCAAGTTTGTTGCACACTCCAGGACGCTTTGTTGAGTCGTGCACCCAAACACCATCACCAACTGACAACACTCGCTTTCTTGCTCGAATATCGTAATGACGCTTCGGATAGTGTGACTTAGTGTGAAGGACTTTACGAGCCATTGAATGAATTTCCTCAAGCTGAATGTAAAGGGACTTGACAAAGGAAGTGTAGGTGTGCTGTTATAAATGTTCATTAGAATGGGGAGGTAATCCAATGCATGCCTGTAAAGGGAGAACTACATCTCGTCCAAGAGTCATCTTACTTGGAGTCTGGTCAGTGCTCGCATGTATGGAAGAGCGATACGCCATCATGACTTGCTGCAAATACTGGTCTCAATTGCGTTGATTCTTATTGCAGTACATGGGCAACATGCTGCCAAGTGTACGATTGAATCGTTCCACAATTCCATTGGCCTGAGGGTGCTGGGCAGTGGATTTAGTGGGGTGAATTTGCAAGAGATCACACATATCAGAGAAGAGATTTGAAGTGAAGTTGGTTCCAAGATCAGAGTGACTCGTAAGTGGAACACCAAATCGAGAAACATAGTGGTCAACAAACGCCTTAGCCACTGTTATGGACTCTTAATTGGGTAGGGCAATAGCTTCAGTCCATCTAGTGAAACGGTCACAAATAACCAGTATAAATGCATTGTTGGACTCGCTTCTAGGAAGTGGTCCATATATATCAACATCAAGTCGTTCCATTGGTCCGTAGACTTTAGCTTCACCTAAAGGCGCTTGGGTGGTTTCGAGGGTTTTCGAGAAGCACACGCGTCACATGTTGTACAATACTTTTCAACATATGCCTTCATACCAGGCCAGCAGAAGGTCTGACGTACCTTATTCAGCGTTTTGTCTGCGTAAAGATGACCAGCACTGGGGATATCATGAAAATACCGCAGTACATCATTTCGCTGCAATTCTGGCACAACTATTTGCCTTCAGGGTTCTTCGCCTTCATACCATGTTCGATAAAAGACGTTTGAATCTAACAAAAGGCGGTCCCACATTCTCCAGAGTGTTTTGGTCTGGGAATTGTAGCTGCTGATTTCCTGCCAGCTAGGTCTAGTGGAAGTTTGCAAAGAGTCAATGATTATTTTCAAAGATGGGTCATCTAACTGAGCTTCAGTAATACTATTAATAGTCTAGCATGAAGCTTCCATTATGGACTTAAGAATGGAATCCGATTTTGTTTGTGACCTTGTTACCACGCATGCAGTGGAACAAAGGGGTGGAGTTGATGGTGGATCAATGACTGATGTTGAATCACACTCATAAGGGACCATCCTGCATACATCAGTATTATTATGATCATCATCACTTGTCAACAGTGGTGTTTCTACTCTCCTGTGCGGCACACTTCGAGCAAGGAGACCGAGATAACGCATCAGCATTGGCATGACTTGAACCCGCACGATGAGTAACAATCAAGTTGTAAGTTCCAAAAGTCTCGAGCCATCGTGCAACTTGACCTGAAGGACGCTTAAGATTTCGCATCCATAATACAGCAGCCTTATCTGTTCGTAGTAACACGGGTTGTCCATTCAAGTAATGTTGAAACGCATTAAGTGCGTGAACGACTGCAAGAAGCTCTTTACGAGTTACACCGTAGTTTTGCTCGTGTTTATTTAAACTTTTGTTGTGGTATGCAATTACAATTTCTTGACCATTTTGAATTTGGGACAATACGGCTCCTGTGGCCTTATCAGATGCATCAGTATCCAGTATGAATTTGGAATTCGGGATGGGATAACCAAGGATTGGAGCAGAAGTTAAAGCAGATTTTAGAGTATCAATAGATCTTGAACATTTGTCAGTCCATTCAAATTCGCAGTTTTTCTCAGTGACTTTATGCAGCGGTCCTGCAATTTTGGCAAAGCCGTCAACAAACCGTCTGTAATAGGAGCAAAGTCCAAGAAAGGATCTGATATCTTTTGCATTGTGTGGAGTAGGCCAATTTTGGATTGCAGCAATTTTGTCGGGATCAGATGCAACACCGTCTTCTGAGACAAGATGACCAAGGAACTTGACCTGGACTCAAGCCTGGACAATCCCTCACTGACTGTCCTACTTGGTATAATAATGGCATCCATGTACAAAAGACATTCAACTCATTGAAAGCCTCTTAATACATGCTCCATCAATCGCTCGCAAGTACTTGGAGCATTCGCTAAACCAAAACTGAGAACCGTGAACTGATATAGACCCATCGTTGTAGCAAATGCTGTCTTCTCTTTGTCCTCAGGCTTCATGGCGACCTGCCAATATCCACTGTTCAAGTCAAGAGAACTGAACTCTTTTGAACCAGAAAAGGCATCTATACAATCATCAACTCTAGGGAGTGGGTAGGCATCTTTAACAGTGACGTCATTTAGCGTACGATAATCAATACAAAACCTGGGGGTACCGTCTTTCTTGGTAACCAACACAACAGGGCTGGCCCATGCACTGCTAGAAGGCTCAATAATACCACGATCCAGCATTTTGTTAATTTGTTCCTTTTCAATTACACGTTTGCCCAGTGGCAGACGTATGGGTGGCTGACGAATTGGGCTGAGTATTGATACTGTGCGGGACAAGATTGGTATGACCAATGTCACCAGAGTCTTTAGAGAAAG
Organism: Congeria kusceri; assembly: GCA_027627225.1. Taxonomy (NCBI): domain Eukaryota; kingdom Metazoa; phylum Mollusca; class Bivalvia; order Myida; family Dreissenidae; genus Congeria; species Congeria kusceri. Next base: position 62,251,938 of record CM051025.1, on the reverse strand, counting down.
TAGTGTGATATTTGTATGCTTGTGAATTGTAACATCTGAATTCCCATAGTTTAATAAATGCGTATTAAATGTGTTGAAAGATGTGTCAACAATTCCGCCGATAACAGCAATCTCGGACCTCGCCATCAGATCAAATGAAGGCTCTACATAGCCAAGTTCAGCTAGATGTTCTTTCATGGGGATTAAGACCGGTATCAACATTTTTGTATGTGCAGGCACAGATATGGTTTGCATGCATTCCACTCTACACACTTGATTGACTTCACCACCAGTCCATAGTGGAACCGCATTATTACCGATCACCAAACACGACCTCTAATAGTTGATATTATCAACATGCTGCTTCAAGAAGTCTTGCCCTAAAATGCCATCAGCCTCAATGGCACAACGAATGAGATGTCAAAACGCTCACCGCACATTTCAACAATCAAACCAACACTTACGCGCACATGCATTGGTTCCCCGTTAACCGCTTTAAGAGAATTGGGCACCGGCCGAAGGTGAAAGAAACATTCGGTACCAAGTGATGAAAACATTGTAACAGAAAGAAGAGAAGTTGTAGCTCCACAATCAATTAAGACATTGACAGGTTTTGAACCTACCTTACATGTAACATAAAACCCGTTATCAAATCTATTAAAATGTGAACCCGATCGTGCCGTGTGAATTTCACTAGATTTCCTTAACAATGCAGGCCTATTTTGCAATACTGCTGGCTCCAGGCCTTCAGAGTCAGCACCTAACAGTTTCCCTGAACGTGGGCCCCAGATGGGTTGGCCTTAAAATGAAAATTGCTCTGAGAAATAGATTGCTGTGGATGAGTGGACATGTTGCTGCTTGCATTTCGGGTATTATTCGCCAGGTTACGTCGCGGTCCGCGATTTGCATTTTGAGGGCACGATGCCCATAGATGGTCCGGAGAGTTGCATCCGAAGCATGATCTCCCGCTTTTATTGTTGTGTACCGTTGGTGTATGCACAACAGAGGTTTCAATCTTATTCAGTCGCGCTTCGATACGCTTAATAACTGATTCAATATCAGTCTGTTGCTTGTCGAAGTCAACCGCCCTAATGCTTGGAGCAGATACGGGTGCTCCTAATAAGGATCTGTACCTTTCATTCACGGAAACGGCCTCGTTTACGGTTGAGCAATCGTGATTCATGCAACGGCATTTCATTTCAATTGAAACGAGTTTGTACAGCTGATTTAATGCAAGTTTTTCCTGCGAGCGATGGTCAAGATCAGAGTAAGCTTTTTGGCAAAGCTGGCGCAAGTCGTCTGCAAGCGACGCAATGCTCTCGCCTTTTGAGCGTCGTTTGTTTTCTAACATATTCAACCACATACATTGGTGCTTACTGTTGCTACCAAAACATTCGGACAGGCGCGTTGTCAACGTGTAATAATTACGGCGCCCGTTCTTCGCAAGGCTCATATACAAACTTCTGGCTGCGCCTCTTAAACTGGCTGCCAACATCAAAACTTTCGTACGATTGTCCCACCCAGATAATTCTGAGCTGTCCTCGAAATGTGAAGCATACTGTTCGTACGAACTGTTCCCGTCATACATGTCCGGTTTAATAAGTGTGTGGTGTGCGTCGTCGCGGCGCCGTCGGTGCTGCACGTCATCCACATGCGCACTGCTACTGTCGTTCCCTACCTCGTCAACGGTGTTAGTCACCGAAGGATCACTGTCGAACGAAACGTCGGGGTCAGGGGAAGCCATCAGATACTATACGTATAGTGGTGTCAATAAACGTTAAACATTAATAATTGAATAGTGTTTGTTCTTAATTACTTTCTTTACAGACGTGTGGTTCAAGAGGAATCACTTTAGAAAATTATCCCCATATTCTGACACCAATTTGTAAGCTACCTTTCAATGAAGCTTCTTGATAATATCAGTGTCGATTAGAGTTTGAGTCTGGCAGCAAACTCTAGTAAAGACGGAGATGGATTTAAGTTTCAAAAATCATCATTTATTCGTAGATCTACTTGCATAATATCGATAACATAATAATTATATTCATTTCGGTTTATTCGGTATGGCGGTACAGTAATGACGAACGTTTGGCGAACAGTTGCTCAGTTTTTGAAATATCTTTACAGTATCATAAAATAGTTCCTAGAAACGTTCTTAAGTATGTTTACTATAACTTCAATAATAATCAGCTGTTAATAGAATAATATATTGCTAGAACGTTAGAAAATAGTTGAGAGCGTTTTTAAATCGTAACTTCAATGTTGTTCAGGATTTTACAGTGTTTTAGTTCTTACTTTTAAGGTTTTCTATGTAGTGACCAGTGATGTTTGTTGTTAGCAACTGCTGCCAAAACTGAGCGGAGAACATCCTTATATACCCTTCGGATGCTGCAGATTTGGCTGCAGCCAATCATATTCTGCAGATTTAGCTACAACGAATCAGAATCGTGCAGCATCCTGCAGCATTTAAGGAAGTAATGTGGTTATTCCTTAACAATAATAAAAACTACAATTCCAATAAATTAACAATCACATAAATATTACTTCTTAATCATAGAAGAAGTTAATTTCTATACATCAAAACAACCATTAGCTTTAAATATGCATTTATAACAATACAATTTGAAATGCTGCATCATGACAACTTTAGTAATTCCTATGCAGCCAGCGTCTCAAATAGTTCCTAGTGAACCATTAAGGTTTAACAATAAACATGTATGAACAATATGCAATTTATAATAGAAATAATCTTATAATGCACAAATAAAAGCTATTATTAACAATTTGACAAGTCTTTAAGGATAAAATGCATTTAATAACATTCCATCATATTCCTAAACGTGAGGTAAACAATGTACATTGCTGCAGCCATTTTGACAGTGCAGGAATTTCGGTACAGTGCAAAAATTGATTATTTTTCAACAATCAACTTTAAATGGACTAAACAGGAGGTAAATACAAAGATTTAAATTCATTAAAGTTTGTAGAACAATATCTTGCTGAAACAATGGATTTTATAGACGAAGCAATAACAACAATAATATTGTGTACTAATATTCGGACGGGGAATGAATTCGGACAATGTTTACTAGTAAGATAAGAATATGAACATTACAGTACTGAATATTTTATAATTCCAAAGTACTTAAGTAAGTAGTGAGTACTTAATTTATTGCCTGAACTTAAGTAAGTACTTAGTACTACATAAAGTACTCATGAGTACTAATGAGTACTTTTGAGTACAGCATGTGCTATAGAATTAATAGAAGTTATACATGCTGGTCAGAATTAAAATATGATACATGATTTGTTAATGCTTCCTGAAGTTCGATGTAGTTTTTCTGTTGGCGGTGTTGGCATTTCGCTCCTACATCTCTAACTGTTCCTTCAGGAATTACCAAGTGTTTCAACACGTTTGATTTTTGGACATGACAACTACAGTCAGTAACCTGTTTTTAAATGAATCCAGAAATCTTGAGCAGGTTACTCTGTACAAGCCTAAGGGTGTGTATTTGTGATATACATTTACATTAGGGGACCGACGCGTGTCACGAAAATTGTTTCTCAAAGGCAGCACGTGAATGTTTCTTAACGAAAATTAAGCCATTCAGCTAATTAAGCCGTTCATTTCCTGAATTTTAACATGATTTCGTTGATAAACACATGCATAAAAGTTTACTTCGTTGGAAAACATACTCTCAGCGACACGCGACAAAATAAGATGCGAAATAATCCTTAATATGTTTGCTTTTTTTATTATCAGAAACAGAGAAAAAACGCGTATTATTTCCAAATCACACTATTTAAGAAAGAAATCTCTATTATTAATCATTGTTGTCTTTGTACAGTTAATGTGTAGACGAAATTATGCAAGAAAGCACACAACGCATACTTTTATGACATTAATTGCACTAAAACATACAGCATAACAACGACAGGCTTTGGTATTATAGAAACTAACAATTACCATCGTGTAACTGCTATTTGATTTCCATGACAGTTACACACGTCCAAGAAAAGCGTAAAATCATACCCAACACGTGGCCATTTAGAAAGCATGTTCACATGCTTTCATTGAGGAATATACACGTGCTATCTTTGAGAAACACTTTAAGTTTACATGCGTCAGCCCCCAGTGGTTTACCAACTGAAATCGGCCAATTTGTAAAGGTGTTAATACCATAATTGGTTTATATTGTCTATGTAACTATCTAGTGCATGGGTAATTTTATTAATCCTTTAAGTGTTACAATTATGTGTATACGATCAAAACTGGATATGAGATAACTTGGTTAAATTTTAGATTATTTGTAATTATTTCACATTTCACGTTGATTCAAGTGTTAAAGTATTCATATAGTACTCATACAATATTCATAAGTACTGACGATTGTGCTTCAGTACTCGAGGAATTACGAGTACTTGTACTCATGATTAAAGATGATTACTGAGTACTGATAAGTACTAGACAATCGGTACTCGAGTAATTACGAGTAAAAGTACGAATACGAGTAGACATCCCTCCAACTAACGCATACATCGTGTTATGCATCTGTTTGATGCTAGTTCCGGACCAAGTCGTGATGGTCTTTTTTCATTAATGACTTGGGCTGTCATGGCCCATGCGAAATATACAGTGAGATAACATGACTTTTCTCATTGCTTTTATTGAACTAGACTGGTCCGATAAAACCAAACGTAACCATGCTAATATACTTATTTGTATACATTTAAAACTTTTAAATGTACAAGCATGTGGCAAATTCCCGATTTTCAGAAAGACAGTAACATATGGGTACTATGATAACTAAGTATTATAAGTTAATTAATTATTAAGTTATAGTGGCTTTTTTAATTCATGTTGTCTCGCCTGAAAGTGTATTGAATCTGTAAGTGTTTTGATGATTTTCTGAAAATATTAACTGGATATCACGAAAAAATTCAATTAAGTGCCCACTACTGCAGAATATATAATCGGAATTGTTCTCGAAAAATATTGTATATCAAGAAAATTTATGCTATTCCGGTAAAATAATAATTATTTTTTCACGACAATCTCCAAGCTTATAAGAAATTATTTCACGATAAATATTACGATCTTTCAATATTTAACATATGCATTTCAAGGCAACAACGTAATATTGTCCATTTAGTTCGGTGACTGTAAGTGAAAATGGACAAAAACAGGTTTTCGTAAAATCTGCGTATAATTTCATAAAAAGTAGATACACGTTTTTGAGAGAGAAAAGCATGGGTCATGTACGCGACAAATCGTCTGGTCTTGGGAAATAATAATCTGAAAAAAATTGAAATCCTAGCAGGCGTTAAAAAGTTATGGAGTGGAAACACAATACATGTTTTCACATTTGACCTTGAATTGTGACTTTGATCTTAGATGGGCAAGCATGGGTCATGTACAGGACACATTGTCTGGTCATGGGGTATACTAATCTGAAGTTATATAAAAATCCATCCATGCATTACGAAGTTTTGGAGCGGAAATGAAATACGAGTATTTCATTGACCTTGAATTGTAACTTAAAGTGCATGGGCAATATACGAAACACATTGTTTGGTCAAGGAAAATAATAATTTGAAGAAATCATTCCTGGCATTACGAAGTTAAGGAGCGGAAACGAAATAATGTACGGACGTACCAACATAGCGACGTATACCGACTTACTGACTTACGGACGTAAGGACGTACGGACAACACGTGCGATTCCTATATATGCCCACCTTTTTCGAAAAGTGGGGGTATAAAAACACTCGTTGAACTGTCCCCACAAAATGACAAAGTACTATTTACGGCATAGAAGAAAACATTTTGATCGGTTAGAAACAGAAATCAACAATAATTTGATTGTATAATCTCTCAGTAGAGGGAAAACTATTCAAGCTTGTAATAAAAGGGAAATAACCATTTTAGAATTGAATTTAAAAGTATAACCACAGTTACACAACCTGTTACATTCAAGTGTAAGTAGGGTACGAGACAATAATGTGTTCTTGAAATCGGCCATGATATAAAGTATTAAAGGGGCCTGTTCACATATTTGCTGATATTCAATTTCCAAACCTTTGTCACAAATTCCAAAAACAATAAATAAAGGAACATTAAGAACAATTTTGTATATTATAAATAAGAATAACACCCATCAAATAAATAAAGTGACTCTTTATCAAAAAAAAGTTAAAATAAAAAACAGATAAATACCTTATACAAAACAGCAACTCTTTAAACACATAACATGAAAGGTAACACACTTTACCACATTTTTGTTATGTATGTATTGCTAACCAAATTTTTCTTAGAAGCAATCCGGTTGTTAGATTGGTGTATGTCGTATGTCGAGCTGGCGGACTCTCGAATTGAGATACTTTAATGAAACGTCATACATAAATACCTAATATCAAGACCTCGCGTGGAAATGCATATGGTTTGGGTGGGGTGAAAGTCAAGGTCACTGTTACAAAAAAATGGAAAAAAGGTTTTCGCACTATCGCTCAAGAACACAATTAACTATTTCTATGACAATTTATACATAGATTCCTTATATCCAGACTGTGCTTGGGAGTGCATATGGGATATGTAGGGTGAAGGTCAAACTCACCGTTACAAAACATAGAAAAACCCGTTTCCGTTCAGTAACTCAGTAACGAAATATAATGCAACTTCAAACATAGGTACCTTATATTAAGAATTAGGGCACCATTACAAAAATAGAAATATGATTTCCGCTCAATTCGAGAACAAATTGAGATATTGCAATGAAACTTCACATATGGATTCCTGACATGGGATATTGTAATAACACTTCATACATACCTCATAGCGAGATATCGCTTGAGATGGGGTATGAGGGGTCAAGGTCACTGTTACTAAAAATAGAAAAAAAAAACGGTTACCACTCAATAACTCGAGAATGAATTAAGATGAATCAATGAAACTTCAAACATAGATACTCTGTTGTGAGACCTCGCTTGGGGTTGCCTATGGGGTGGGTGGGTGGAAGATCAATGTCACTGTTAAAAGTAAACAAATGGTTTCGACTCCCTAACTGGAGAACGAATTCAGATATTGTAACGAACCTTCATACACATTCACACCTTATTGTAAGACCTCGCTTAGGATTGCATATGGGATGTGTGGGGTCCATGTCAATGTTACAAAAATAGAAAAACAAGTTTTTAGTCAATAACTTTAGTTTGGCTTAACATCTTTTCATTAAAGATGGTTTGTATGTATCTTATATTAAGCCGAATTATGTGGCTGATAATGAGGTTACTAGGTCAAAGAGCAAGGTCAATGTTACTAAAAATAGAACAGACATCAAACATGTATTCTACATTTTGGAGCACATAACAACCATGACACGTATTGTCATTTCAACTTTTGCAGTAAAATTTCATTCATATTGTTTGTCTTCAACGTCGCTATGTACATAGTTCCTATTAATTATTTCATTCATATGAAACCATACTCAATCTGGTCGACATTCAGATCATATCAGATTGAAAACATGTTTCCGTGGCGTGGCCACGTTTCTTGTTTTATTATTCTACTAACTATTAAGCATTGCGTTCGAAACATTTGTGTTCGTGGAATTTCTACTTTTCTTGACTATATATTTATAGTCATAGTGTCACTTAGTCTGTACATCACATGTATGGAATGATATGATATTTATCCATAAAACATAGTTTTTTATCATATCCGTTTCAACAAAAACCATTTAACAAAACGAACAAATTATTGTTTAAATCCCAATATATAACCGCAACACTTTAAACATATAAATGCACATTTTATAATTCAAAAAAGTGCCATTAGTTACATCTGAATTGTTGAGTATGTGTTTTCTATGCATTTATTGTTATAAAGTCAGTATATACGTTTTGCGCGATATTTGAATCGGGACGATTCCAGAATCGCCCTGTGCGTTTTTGGAATTCCAGTACGGTCCGCTTTTATTGGAATTCCAAAAACGCGCAGAGCAGTTCTAGAATAGTCCGTGCGCAAAGTTGGAATCGGGACAAAGTTGGAATATATGAAATCGACCATGTTTATTAATTTATGTTAATGTGTAATCATCGTAATTCCAATCGTACAAATATTGAGTACTTTATGTATCACATAATTCTTTGCATTTCATTAATGAACAATTGTAATCGTTATTTTATATAAAATCCCCAGTTTTCTGACTGTGTGGGTCAGATTTATGAAGCGGAAAACTTTATCATACCTTTAATTTTGAAAACAGTTATTTTAAGCATTATGGAAATTATGTTTCACAGCAATAAAAGTGTGAATATTCAAATGGTTTTCTTGCAGTCGAATTAATCGATTAGTGTTGCATTACTAAAGGGGTATGCTGTATTATTTTCCACCACAAAACATACCATGCAGATTCAAAGGCTAGTCTCAAGTTTTATTTTATTTTATTTTTTTGTAAAAATGGTTGACAGAAATTGTAGAGCAGATTTTAAAGCAGAAACATTAGTTGTATTCACAGTTATTCAAAGAATAACTTACACCAAATCACAGAAAAAATAAATATCGTACGGACTAAAACTGCTTAAATTTCAATGTCATAAATTTAAAATAAATTAATATGTTGGCAAAAACTAAAAAACAAACAATATTATAATTGTAAATAAAGCAACCCAAGTAGATGTCAAAATACATTTTTAACAAAATCATATATTTTTTGTGTTCAGTATATTTAACATTTATTTAATATTTAACCACCGCAGTTTTATGAATACATTGTATTAGTTTCAAAGAAACATTTTCTGTATGTAGTAGTATTCTTGTTTGATAAAATAAAAATGAATTGATTAATTGGTAATCAGTTAATTAATGAAGAAATCACGTTTAATATTTCAACATGAACATTCTTAAATAAATTTTTTTTATATCTTTTGTTTACAGAAGCAAAACTATCAAGGACAAATAAAGTTACGGAGCGGATATACTTTCGATCCGCTCTCTCACATATTTACGGACTCCGACCACTCACTCGCTCGCTCGCACGCACGCACTCACACACGCGCTCGCTTGCACGCACGCACTCACGCACGCACTCACTCACTAACTCATTCACTCACCGATTCATTGACTGGTTGACTCAATGCTTAACAATGCACAACAATATGTCACATGTTCCAACTTTCTATTAAAATAACATATGATTATTGCGTTTTTACAGATTTGTTATTTTGGGATCTTTGATAAAACTATGAAGATGGGAGTGTAGCACGCTACTGTGAATGCCTGAAATAATTATTAACTATTATACGACAGTATATTGAACCAAATATTTTGTATTTGTTTGTGAATAGTGACAGAATACATTGCATTAGTTTCAAAGAAACATTTTCTCCATGTAGTAGTATTCTTGTTTGTTAAAATAAAAATGAATTGATTAATTGGTATTTAATTAATTAATGAAGAAATCATGTTTAATATTTAACATGAACATTCTAGAATAAATATAAATATACTATATTTATATCTTTTGTGAGACAGTACAGAGGCAAAAATATCAAAGACAAATATTAAAGTTACGGAGCGGATATACTTACCGAAAGTTTTGACCCGCTCTCTCATATATTTACAGATTCCGAACGACCACTCGTTCGCTCGCTCGCTCGCTCGCTCGCTCCCTCACTCACTCACTCCCTCCCTCCCTGAATCACTCATTGATTAACTTATTGTACATAAATAAGGAAAGATCTAGGATCTAGAAACGTACAGAGTGCTGCTAAAAAGGAGGGTGGTGGGGGGTGGGGGGTGGGGGGGCGGTGGGGGTAACCGGATCAGCCAATTGACATTTTTAATAATTCGAATTATCAAAACAAAACCGCCTTATTCTGTGCAGTGAAACTTGTGCAACAACTCATGCTATACTTCTTCAAACCTATCACTATTTATAAATATGTTTTCTTTATTTAATCTTCTACATTACTTAAATATTATTTAATAAGCTCGGAGGAACTGGAACGAACATGCATTGTAATTCGTCAATGGCAGGGAATGGTGTATAATTGCAACAGACGAAAGTGACGAAACAATTATAAAACGACAGAATCAAAACAATGATTGAACAGAAAAAACAACAACCCTAAAATGTCGAAGAATACGCTAAAAATTGCCAACTCTTGAATCGTTATAGGTGTTGTGTAACCAAAACCAACTGTCGAGTCAGCGTATATAGGTCACAATACACTAAATAAATAAGTCATGTAGGGCTGTACTCTCTAAATAAATCAACAAGTTTAACTCGAAGACATGTTTTTAGGTTTAGACACTTGCTTTGATATTCTTTTCTGGAGATGTTGGTAGGGTAAGCATTGGTATGCACAAATAAATCTCTGATATGTTTTAAGATTGGAGACTACAGTATGACACTTGCGCTGAGGCGGGTTACAGTCAACTAGAAAGTAGCCGCTAAAAAGATGGTGATAAAACAGTCAACTTTGTTTAGTGTCGAGTTCTTTCTTACATAATACATGACATACCCTTTTTATTGTTTAAATCAATTCAGCTTAGAATGCTCTTTAAGAGAAGATTACGTTAGTGGACGGTTAGAAATGTGCATAAAGGTCCATTACGCTAGGGGACGGTTAGAAATGTGCATAAAGGTCCATTACGCTAGGGGACGGTTAGAAATGTGCTTAAAGGTTCATAATTTTGACTTCGTATTCAGCTCGTGTATATTCTTGCATAAAGGTTAGTATCAGGTCAATGTTTTCGCACTATACCGTACACCGGAATTACACTTTAGACAATGAAACATAAACTTATCCTTGTCCGTATGGGAAACGTTAAACTATATACTATATAAATCTTAAAATTAGAAAATCAAATTAAATACAGGTAGGGATTTTCAAGCGAGAGATTGAACATACGCCTGACAACAATTATTTCAATGTCAATCTTATACAAAGCTCTGTTCAGTTGTTGAAATTTGGACTACGCAGTGATTAAATACTTTCCAAATTAACGACCTAGGCAAATACCAAGAAATTGTCCATTGTTTTCTGAAAAGCAATTAATTAGTATAATACGATGACACTTACCCATGTCGTACAACAATGAACATTAGGAAACAAAATGAACTAAAACTTCCGCTGACAATCGCACAAGCTTCACGTGTTGCTGTTTGTTTCCTAATGTTTGTCTCGTTTTTGTTGAACGAGAAATCGTTTTCATTGTCATCGAAAATGACATTAGAAATGCTATCCAGTTTGGACAAAATCCGTCCGCTGTTGCACAGACTGGTGCTGCAGCAGTACCGGGTTATCCCGCTATCAGACAGATACGACCGGCTCTTAACGACACCAGTCTGACACGTGACGTCACATCCGTAAGTAAACTAGAGACGCCCTGACCTTGTCATTTTTCGAGTCTGCAAACTTCAATAAATGAATGAGCGAGTAAATGCGCGTGTTAATATATAAAGTATTTTCTTTTTGGGATCTGTGACAACAAAAAAGACAACTGCCAATTGTAAAATCTGAGATAAGGTCCCTTTAATAAGAGACTCAACTATTAAGTATTATTACACAATAACTTCACACGAAGTCAATAGTATAAAATAATAATAAATACATTTACTTGATGGCTCCGGCATTTCATTTATCTGTTACCTTCGTAGCTTATTTCTACCCCGTATTTGCATCGATTTCAACAGCAAAGTCAACTTTTTTTAATGCATGTTTTCCATTCCCATAGAAAGGAAATACAGTCGTTTATGAAATGTACTCTGTTTGCAAGTGCAGATGGTTTATTAATGTTTAAGCGGATGGATGATTACAATTTGTATTTGTCGGTTTCACTAATGATCGCGGAATTTCCATTCACCTGTAAATAATATATTTTTGCTGATTTTGTATTTGCCTTTCGAGTGTTCATAGAATTTAATTATTTCATTTTACATCATTCATTCGCTGTCACTTTCTATTATGCGCATTCTCTTGCGTTTATTCGACGGAGATTGTGCATAATAGTTATTGATGGTTACGTTACACCGGAATATTTGTGCACTCTGGAGATTTGTGTTTTCTTGGGAATATTCAAATGGCGGCGTTTGATGTGCTTGTGTTGCTGTTGGCCAGAGACGTGTTTTGAATAGGTGTCGGGATCAAAGATCTAGAGGTAGGTGGCATTCTTTGTGGTCTATCAGGATTTTCCGATATTATATCGGACATGGCTGCTTGCATTTCGAGAGATGCTTTTACACAATTGTTGACACTCTGCACATTCTTGTGTCCAGTTAGCTGTTGTATGGTCGTTGGAGCAATGCCATTGTGCAAGAGTGTTGTGCAGGTCGTTTTCCGGGCACTATGGTTGGTTTTCCGACCTGTCAAATTACCCCTTTCAGCCATGTTTTTCATGATGGATCTCAATGAGTTTTCACCCATGGGCTGGCATTTGTACCACCTCTCTGAACCAGCTGGTCGACTGTAGTTGATAGAGAGATAAAATGGGGAGTCATCATGGAGAGCTTCTTTTGGTCGGTGTCTAGCAAATTCCTTGTATGCTTCCACAGGGCACGAATCTTTGTTGCTATGAGCAAATTGCTTAGGCCGAAATGCCCTTTGTTCAGACGTTGTCTCAGATGTTCGAGTCTTTGTCAACCTTTCATTGTACTCAAGGTACGCTCTTCCTTGGTCAGTTGTTTTCATTTTGATATCACCCCATTTTAAGTTGTGACTTTCAGTGCCACCACGAATGCCAAACAACGTTGTATTATTTAGCCACACTTGATTCAAGAGCTGTATTGGGCTTTTAAGTCCAATAATTTCCTTTTCGACAAGAATGGCTCTCTCGTCAGAAGTTATGTTTTCTGAAGCATGGGGCCTGTTTCCTTTACCTTTTTGTTTCAGTTCCTTCCTTTTTGAAGACAACACCTTTCGAGAAGTTTCAAACTCTCGATCAGACACGATGCTGTAGAGGTACTTATTTTCTCTTAAACATCTGAAAAAAGGAACAAAAACACTTTGTTTAATAACTTGGTAAAGCTAAAAAAAATTACAATTTAAATATTTATGCTTATGGTCGACCATACTTAATTTACTTTGCATATTGTCTGCATATTATTGATTTTATATAATATAAAGTGGGTGGACGCTGATTCTGGAAAAATAGGAAAAACTTGTGATGAAATTCCTGTTTTTATTTGTTAACAAATATATTTTCATATACTAGAAGGTTTATATATGCTATAAAAATGTATGAATTTAAGTTATTTTGCAAACCTATCAATTCCTCTATGATAGCTTGTGAGAGTGTCCGGCTCATAATCAGACCCATCGGCTTTGCGGATGGACAAAAGGAATGAGCCAATATAGTTGTCGAATTCAGTTGGCATGATTTCCCAGGCAGACCTTGTCTCATTGCGAGGTGGATCTAGAAGCCATCGTTGGAAATGCCGCATACATAATTCTGTTTTGCGAAGAGTGTTTGCATTTTTCATACTTTCAACAAAATGTGTTTTATCATCTTCTGAAACATTAATAAATGTAGGCTGTTGTTTTCTTTCCATTTGTACATTCGAAGGAGTAGTACTGTTTAATTGGATTTCAATGATTTTTACTTCTGTACAGGACCTTTGGTTTGGATCAGAATCAGTTTCATTGCACAGCTGGACATCTGGTCCAGGGGTGGTGGTCATTGAACTGTCAGTTTGATTTTCATCACATTTTTCACTGGATTCAGAACTATTGGCCTTACCATTGTCTCCAGAATTAGTGTCTTGCGTTTCAAATAATTCATTTTCAAAGAAACAATCATCGAATAAATTAAAAATGCCAATTTCTGACCATCCCGACAAGTCCAGCGTTGACAATTCGGCCATGTTTATTTTTGTGTTCAGTGTTGCAGACGATGTGTCTAATAATAGAACAAGAGGGTTTCCTATTTTCTCTATGCACTATGATGACGTCATTATATGCCGAAAAAAGTAGTCCGGCTAGTGTGGTAATACGGGATTGGAAAATTAGCGAGTAGCATAATACGGGATTTTTTGTCTGTCGACATGTATTTCACCGATTGATACAGCATGTATTTCGGTAAGATTTTAAACAGGTATATAATAAAAGGTTATATGTACTCACTCGTCGTATTCGGACTGTTCAATACGAAAGAAATAATATTGCTAGAAATGGAATCTATTGTCACTGTTACAATTCAATGGAAATTAGGGACTGATTTTACTTCGTTTTATATGTTCGTCTTGTCATAAAATAGGCCAAAAATAATCATCTATTTAATTTTCTATTTTATGTTATGGTGATAATGACCCAACCGATCCCTTACAAATGTAAGTTACTCCAAGCGGAGCCTCGACATAAAATCTCTCTATATAAAGTTTCAATACAATAGCTTTATTCAGTCCCATGTTATTGAGCGGAAACTGTGGTTCTGTTTTTAGTTAAGTAGACCATGTTCTTGATCCAACCCATCCCGTATCGTATTCCAAGCTTTGAATCAAATGTATTCATATGTACAATTTTATTGCAATATGTTAATCTATCTATTAATCAATTTTAAGTAGCGATGACCTTGATCCCATTTAAGGTATTTACATATTAATGTATTAGAAGTTGTGTTTTGAATGCTTGTAATTTATTTCGTCCATATTAAAAAACGAATACCAATAACAAAGTGTTAAAACGTTAATACACATACATTCGGTGGGGATATTGGTTAGGGATACAGTCGTTTCATCCATAGTCGTTGCTCGAGCCCACAGTGGATGTATTTTTTTTATTGTTTCTTTTAAGCATTTCTTAATATAATATTTAGAATCGTTATTTCAGATTTAGGTTTTTGTTTTTTGCAGACAAGAAAGTATGATGCTGCGCTTTTAAAAAGCAAGAACTATTTGTAAAACGGGTATGTTCCCATATAGGTTAAGAGCAGTATCTATACTACATTGAATGGATAACAAATGTTTTGAACTACTGGTCAGTGTGACTTTTATCCTATAACCCAATAATCAATGAGGGTCTACGTAGATCTCACATTTCAATAAATAGGGCTAGGGCAAGGTTTTACAACTATTGGTCAGTCTGACATTGATCTTTGCCCCAATGACTCAGTAATCAAGGGGGATCCTCTACTAGTCATAACCAACCCAACTACCAAGTTTGAAGAATCTAGGACAAAGTTTTCTGTAGTTACTGCCCGGTCAAAGTTTTGTCTACCGCATACCGACGGACTTATTGTCATACAGCTCGATAGACCATCATGCATATAGCATAAATAAAGGGGGGCATTATAATACAAAATTCTATTAATACGTCCCTTTAAGAATACATTGCATTTGTGTTCCATCAAAATTGATTGAACTCTTTGCGTCTTTTTGTAGGTTGGATTGTCGAGTTAAAAACGACATAATGGAATGGTAAATAACGCAACTATAACCTTTATGATATCGCCATGGCGCAAACATTTTAGTAGTTAAGATGCGCGCCGGTAACTTTTTTTATCTTATATTTGTCTGTACGCCATAGCTGATGATGCCTCCGGAGTAAATCAACATGTACATTAGTGTATATTCCGTTAGTACCAAACGTTTTCGAAGATAGCATAAAATGCCTTTCGTAAATAAGAACAAGTTTTCAGTCGAATAAACGTCGTTAAAGTTCAATAGAACTAATGCCAATTTAAGATGTATTAAATTATATGACAGGGACTGCGGCGTTAACAAATTAACACGAAAATTATACAAAATGTCACGATGATGTAATAGCACACTACACTAACACAACACCGTGGTAATTTGACCAGATAACATTTTCTATAACATAATTATCTAGCAGTTAGATATAATATAGTTGTGAGCACAATTAAAAAAAAACCATACAAACATTGGTATTGTAAATTTTGGAGCACGCTCCACTTACAAGTTAACAGGATTACAAGGAAAACGACATTCTAACTTGACAACACAACAGTTTGACATAAAAAGTCACATTGCATACAAGATAGAAAACAACGCGTGTTCATAATAACACATGCGAAAAACAAATTCAACTTATGAGTAGACAAAATCAAACAAATCCTGACAGGACGACATACAAGTTTGATATAATAACATATATAAACTCATAACACTAAGTAGGACAACATAAGGCAGTTCCGGCGTTCCATAAAATATCATTTCATACTAATGTTACTATGTACATTTACAGTACGAAGTTTAACACCCGGATGCGAATGTGTACAATTTCGCTTTATGAGGATGAAATTATACTGGGACTGAAGATTGGGAACAAGATATTTGAATAATCAGCAATGAGTTAACATGCAGTAGTTTATTCCACTATGTCTACACAAGCTAGCATCGCTTTGTTCATATTTGGAATTTTTATGAATTTATGCACGGGCAGGGGTAAGATTCGTTTTGATAAATCATAAATGTAATTTAATATATTATTATTAGTCTTATTATTATTATTAATATTATTATTATTATTATTGGCAGTAGTAGTAGTAGTGTAGTAGTAATAGTAGTAGTAGTAGTAGTAGTAATAGTACTAGTAGTAGTAGTAGTAGTAGTAGTAGTAGTAGTAGTAGTAGTAGTAGTAATAGTGGTATCACCATCATTAAGATCATTACCATCATCATCATAATCATCATCATCATCATCATGGCTTATGGCAAATGGTCGTTTTGCCACAGGTCCAATGGTTGAAATACGTTGTTTTACGATTCGGTGCAATACATGTTTTTTTAATGTTTTTTTTTATATTTAACTTTATGTACGAATCTTTCGTATATATGCAGTGCCTTCAACTCATATTGCACTGAATCTTATAACCACAATGTGTTAATTTCGTTGTCTAATGATTACTAGATCTATTATTATGGATTATGGAAATCTGTAAATAATATAGATCTAGTATGCTAAATATAGGAATAATGAAACTCCAGAGACATACTAGGAAATAATCCCCCATTACCATCCGCTTGTCGTTTATTTGAGGAAAGTGACCAATAACCTGTACAATACAGGACAATACATACAACAAAACTGGGGTCACTTCCTTGGAACGGTCAATGCAACGATAAGTCATTTAATTTGTAAGGATTCTGACATATATATTTTAACGTATGTGATACATCGCTTTGCATACAACATTTAATGCATCAACTCATTCTAGGAAACAGTGTCATTACGCTTATTCAAACATATTTTAATTATATTTATTGACATTTGGAACTCTGAAATACACACCCTTTACGTCGGTAAAGCCCCGGTCACACTGTGACGATCTTGGCTACGATAACCCACGATTTACAAAATCTTGGTGATGCGTGGTAACTCGTTAACACATACATACTGGCATATGTGTGAATCTCGAAGATTCTTGGGTGATCCTTATCGATCGGGAAGCGCTACGACAGTTTTGAACATGTTCAAAATCTTCATGGCTTTTTGTAGCGCCGCTACGCTTTTTCCAAAGCGTAGGACCATCCTAATGCCATCGTATCTTAATCTGGCTTATTCTTACAGCCATCGTAGAGGCATTTGTGGTCTTTCGTGCTTTGTCGTGATTAATCGTGACTGATTTTATGACATATATATTACAAGACTGTACTACGTTATGGAACGTTTTGCTACGTATATGGTACGGATTTCTACGCTTGCCCTACGGTTCAGTTACGATTCCAGTAGGATCCTTAGCGGCAACTATCAAGACTTCTCACGAATATGCACGATGGACCACGACAGCGCGACAATGAAGTCGCGTTGCCTGTACGGTGTATGACAATGTAACTACGCACTCACTACGTTTGCCTACGTTGGTGCCACGATTATGCCCGAGGCATCGTGATGTTCAAATCGCCTTGAAGCGTATTGAAGCGTGAGAAATTATTGGCTGGTCGTAGGTTTATCGTGATGAATCTTCTTTAATCCTACTGCAATCTTAGGAGAAACGTTAACAATCGTCTAGTACCGGTACGGTAGCGTCTACCTTACGCTAGTGTATTACAACCGTATCAGGTCTTATCATATCTTGGTGAACCCGTGGTGAATCGGCTGCGGTAACCTACAAGTGTCGTAGATATTCGTACTCTCCTTCTACAACAACCGTAGGTATACGTAGAAAGATACAATCAATCGGGACTCTGTGCATCCGACTAATCACGATTAACACGTCCACGATCAATCGTGGGCTATCGTAGCCAAAATCGTGCCAGTGTGACCGGGGCTTAATCCAAACTAAGAGGGGTGCAATCAAACTAGGATTAAAATATTGGGAACATTATGTTGATATTGTTAGGTATTTTGATTAAAATTTATATATAAACTATAAACGAATACGAGTGTTAAAGAAGGATTATTGATGGCTGGCTCACATTTACTCATTATAGAAGCTTAAGAAATGTTTTATTGCCTATTTCTTTAATGATTTTAAAGATGAACTAACGGAAATAAAAAACTTTAACGAGACAATTGTGTCCTTGTAAAGACAGCAAATCAGTTTCAGCATATTCATTTTAGCTAGATCGTATCAAAGTCAGAAACTTTTCTTTTTATATGGTATAACCAGTATTGTAGATTAATCTTTTGGACGCTTTCCGATCATGAAATCAACTAACGATCTCCCAACCACTAACAGCACATCTAAAGGACCACTTCCACTGCGGAAATTCAATGACGAATTCTATATTATATTGATATCTTATTAATTTAGTTTGAACAAACAAAGACAATTTGGAATATACATGTACATGTACAGTGGTCGTCCAAAACGTGTACTGTTGCTATATTCCGGAATCATCTTAAGTTTATCTTTAAATATTTTCACTTAAGTTCCAATTTTCGTAAGGTAATATTTGTAAAACTAGACATAAATTAATGAATCCAATTACAGTTAATTGCAACGTCCTTAATGCACACCAACTATTGGTACTGCGGTTGGTAATGATTATGTTTCTTAAGTGTAATGAAAACATATTACTTTAGACTTACATGTAATATGCGGTAGCTAAAATTAAAGACAAGAACGAGACATAGTAAATTAATGTATTAAGTATCAACGTCATAGTATGGTTCCCCAAACTCCTTTAATCCATCCGTTGTATACTTTGTCCTAAGTTTATCCGGTTAAAATAGATTTCTATGTTAATATACTTGTCTTCCCAATAAAATAATAAAAGTGTATTTCGTTTTGTTTTCTTTACAGTTCAAAGACATATGCCTATTTTAAATTAAGAATTTCGTGTTAAAGTTATCAACAAAAATATATCTTTAACATTTCAGAAAGGTCTTATTTAAAGGTCTACATTACACACATAAATGCTCACTCTATGTACTAATGTATATTATGATTGTGGTATATGACTTTCTAGGGGATCATTGAATTTATCTCTAATTTGTGAAATTTCCTACCTTTAGTCGAAAAAATAATTTTGTTTCAGATTACCCGACTTACTCCAAAATGCACTGACCACTGAACATCGTATTGAGTTTTTAGGATTTTTTTTCTTTTTTATTTAATGATTCAATGGTTTTGGTTTCATAAGTGTGTTGTTGAGGTTACTTTTCTTGAAAATTATTTGACCTTCTGCTTTTTGTCTTGGTATACTTGCATTTGTTCTTGTCGGACAAGAGCAAGCCATGTTTGTTAAGTTATCAAAATACTATGAAAAAACGTGGTCAAGGGTCACGCTCTGTTGTGCATTATTTTGAAAACAGGCAATTGTTTTGGGTCAAGAATTGTAATATAACATATAGGTATAATTACCCTTGTAGCCATATTTTGAACGAATCAATTCGATTTGTCAAAAGGAATGTCATAGTGTGTCAGAACATTCAGTGTTACCCATCTGGAAGCCATGTTCAAGTGAATAAAAATAATTTAGGAAATTTTAATAAAATTCTACACAATATTATTCTTACAGAGTTTATGAAATACTACTGAGCAGTTGTATAGATGTTTGAAAAAAATAATATTGAGGTCTATAGACGACGGAAATTGGACAACCACTGTCTGCATTGAGCTACAATAAATGGCACATCATGAATGTTTGTACATTTAAGCCTAAAAAGAAGTTGTTTTTCAGGAGAAAAGAGAAACAAAAAAACAACGTAGGATATGTAGGTCGGAAGTTTTAATATTTTTATTACTAGTATAAAGTACGCTCCCATGCATCAAGTGCATCTAGTGTCTAAAATCAAATTTGATTAAATGTTACCCAATGTTTTAGTGAAATAAATGACTTTGGTGGTGGTTTGTATTCACACTAACATAATTCAGTAATGCTTGATGCTTGATGCAAATTTTGCCAGCTTACCTCAACAATAAAGACACACAATATCAGTATTTATATGTCACCAGCAGTGTTTCAAACAATCAAAGTATGACCCTTTAGCAAGGTAACATGAGTACTCTATTACGGTCTAACAAACATGCATAACCTTTTGAAAAGACAACATTAAGTACCAAGATTGCAATACAAACCAATGTTCATGTTTCTTGTGCAATTTACCGTTATACAAACAAATAATAGACTAAACAATAGCACAAGGAGCATTTAGAGAAATAGATATATTGTATTTTGATTTTATCTGATAAACAACCGAAGATGAATGCAATATTTATGCTCCCCACTTTGTCCGCCCGTCCGAATTCTAATTTAACTGCAATTCAGTTTGTCTGGGTGTTAAACGAATTTCCCAGATGATTTTGTCCATCATACTCTATGTCCGTCCGTCCTTCCGTCTTTCCGTCCTTCCGATAATTCGTTTCCGCGCGAGATCTCGGGAATTAATGACCCGAATTTAATGAAACTTGATATGCTGCATCCCTATAGGGAGGACATGCGTATCTTATCAGGTCGTTCCGGTCCGATGATTTTACAGGGAGTTATTGCCCTTTGATTAAAAACAGGACATTTGCTAAGAACATTTTCGTTTCCGCACAAGATCTCAGGAACTAATAAGCTGAATTCAATGAAACTTTATATCCAGCATTCCTACTAAGGGTACATGCGCAAATTGTCAGGTCGCTCTGGTCTGATGCTTTTTAGGGAGTTATTGCCCTTTGATTATAAATTGCTTGCTTTTTTGCTTGCCCACATTATAACATTACCATGGATGAAAGGAACTTAAAATTACTTGGGAAAAATGTTTGCTGCAATCAGCTGGTGAGTACTGCTCATAAATCCTGTCCCTAGGTCAAAGGTCAAAGGTCAAGGTCACACCTAGAGGTCAAAAGGCAAAATTGACACTTTGCTTGTCTGTGCTTTAAATTGCCATGATTTTAAAAACTACCTGGCGGAAATGTCAACCTCAGTCAGCCAACATGAAGTGCATATAAACCAGATCAATATGTCAACGGTTAAGGTCACATTTAGAGGTCAAATGTTAAAATTAGTTTTTTCCTTGCCCTGACTATACAAGTTATATATGACAAAGTGTCATAGATTCTCCTATTTTCCAATTAAATGAACTAGATATTTAGATCAAAAGTTTGCATTTTGTTTCTCCGGACTTTTAACTTCTTCAGTGGATTTTTAGACTTTACACGAATGTTGGCCTGAAGATGACAACGCGTCTCCGTACAAATAAGGTTCCTAGGTTTAAGGTCAAGGCCACATTTAGAGATCAAAGCGGCATCGGGGAGCATCCATCGGTTCTGCCGATACTCTTGTTCATTTGGCTGGTACAATGTCTTAATGTCTAATTTTCAATAACTATTTCTTACAAAAAATATGTTACATTCCTTCATTTAAGGTACTAACTTTTGAAACAAATACATTAAAGAATTAAATAAATATTGTTAATAATTTTGGTAGGAGTTTTGTTTTTAAATTTTATTCTTCAAAATGTATCCACCCTAATAGTTTTTCGTTTTCAATAGTATCTGAGAGCAAAGTGTTTTTAAGTACCTAAATAATATTTGCCCTAATAAGGCAAACGGGTTGGATGGGATCCCCTCTCGTTTCTTAAAAGATTGCGCCTCAGTTATTGCTGATCCTCTTTCACATATCATTAACCTGTCTATTTATACAGGGCGTGGTTCCTGATGACCTTAAGTCTGCCCTAGCAGTTCCCTTATACAAAAAGAATGACAAGACGGATGTTGGAAATTATCGTCCAGTCTCCATATTAAGTGTAATATCTAAAGTTATAGAGAGGATCATACATGTGTATGAGTACCTGGTCAAAAATAGGCTCTTATATGAGTATCAGTCAGGCTGCAGGCTTGGGTTTTGTACTGATACTTGCCTTATTCAACTCAGTGATTATATCCGTTTTCAAATGGACAAAGGTTAAATTGTTGGTATGGTTTACTTGGACCTCCAAAAGACATTTGACACAGACAATCATTCCATTATTTTAATGAAATTTAAAACTACAGGTCTCTCTAAATCGTCAATGCAATTGTTGTCATCTATCAGACAGACGCCAATTAGTTGAGCTTTCAGGTGTTCTGTCTTCAACAGCCAATATATCCTGTGGCATCCCCCAAGGGTCTATTTTAGGACCGATGCTATTTTTAATATATGTGAATGACATGTCCGCCGCTATTAAGAACAAACTGTACTTTATGCGGATGACTCAGCAATCCTTGTCTCTGCCAAAAACAAGCATGTCATTGAAAAGATCTTGAATCATGACTTGAATATTGTTAGCCAGTGGCTGGTTTGTAATAAGCTGTCTTTGCAACTCGGAAAAACAGAATCAATTTTATTTGAGTTCAGAAAAAGTTTAACATCCCAGTCAAATCTTGATATTAATTGCAATAGTCAAACAATTACACCACAAAAGACAGTTTTAAATATCTTGGTGTCACCCTTGATTAGTGTCTGTCCTTTGATTATATGGCTAGATCTGTTATTAAGAAATCCCATGCTAGGTTAAAATTTGTGTGTCTCAAAAGTGAATTTCTCACCCAGCACACTAAACTGGTCTCTTCCCGTATACAGTGCCACGTTGACTATAGTTCTTCGGTTTTAAATCCATGGTTAAGGAGCATTTTCTAAATTATATATACATTTTGCATGTGCTATAATATTTTTTAAATAATACGAACTTATCAATATGATGATAATCTAGTCATTTTATGTTAAATGGCAAATTAATATAATTTTATTTAAGCACACATTACTAATATTAATGGTCAGTTTTATAATATTTTATGTTAATTCAGGTTAAATGTGCTATAATAATTTTAATTAATTGGTACTTATCAATATGCATTGATGGATAGTCTAGCCATTTTATTTTGCATGGCAACTCATTTTAATTTTATTTGTCTACTCATTACTTGTACTAATTTTCAGTATTATCTTTATTTTATCCTAAAGCATATATACATGTACTGTGATAGTTTTTTTAAATAAATAATTTAATGTCTTATATAGAATTTTTCATTTAAGTATTTATTAAAAACGTTAGTATATTGCTACCAAAGTATAGTTTATATATTTAATATATTGATGTTTTTTTTTAATTGCAAACTTTAATGTAATATCCTCCTCTGTCAAACAGCACTACATCTCAAGGACCACAATGGAGATATTTAAGAGTTTATTTTAACTCTTTTTGTGTAATCCTTGACATATAATGTTGATAGATATGGCAATATTAATGCATATTTACTTATTATTTGTTGTATGTTTTAATATTTTACTTGCCATGTAAATAGTACATTTTATGTTCAAATAAATCTATATATCTATCAATTAAATTATTAAAGACTATTCCGACCATTGATCAAATTTTAGTCAGAACATAAATATCTTTTTTTTCCAAACAACATTTACATTCATAATGCCTTTTTAATGTACAATTTGCTTAATGCATAATTTATTATATGATTGGTATTCAGCTTGGTAAACTGAGCATGTGTTACAAACACCATAACTCTGCATTGAATTTTTACATAGGTTGGTTTGATTAAGTTGTTCGTTTTGGGCCGCTTTTCTTATAAACAATTGAACCTATAGACCTCTGACTGGTATACGTATGATTTTGATTGATTTATAGACTTTTTAATTCACTTTTGCCAAGGTTATGTTTTTTTAATCCAATATTTCTTGATAATAATTAAACATATAGCCTTAAAATTTGGTCTATTCATTTAGTGTGATTAGGTAAGTGTGTATGACAAGAACCTTAACTCTGTCATGATTTTTGACCCTTTTTAAACTTAGTTAAAAGTGCACTTTTCTTTAAAGATATAATGTATTGGAACAACAGCATCAGACTTGGTATACTTAAATATTACTATTTTTTTGCAAGAGAGCTTTTGTATTCATTTGATCTTAGGATAATAATCAGATCAGCAGCAGAAACAACAGGCAGTTATTACATGTAAATATGTCAGTAATATTAGGGTATTTACAATTAAGGTTAAAAGGTTACACTTCAATATGTTGTAATACAGTCTAAACCGCGCATGCATATATAATTGTCTGTTTATTTTTACGTAAAGACAGTCGAAACTTAAATATTTCATATTATTAATATGTGACAAATTGCGAATAGACAGTATCATTGTTTATGTGAAGATTAACAGTCCTTTTTATTGATGTTATTATAAGTCCATTATCTACTGATTGGTTTTTCGATGCACCCATCCGTCATACGAAGCTTGCAAAACTATGTAATACATATACTTGTTAGGAGGAGAACAATTTATTTGCAAAACACCTCCCGCACCCATTGTGCACACACAGGCCACAGGGTTAAAGGGGTACCCCGTGAACATTCGCTCAAAGCATGCTGGGGGTGGGCCTATTTTTAGCGGCACTGACTAATATGCAGTCGACAAACGCAGACACTATCGTAACTGTTCGCTTAGCGCAGTGGTTGGTACACTCGCTTCTTACCTAGGCTGCCCGGGTTTGCTCCTCACTGGGCGCGTGTGAGTTTGGTTGGTGGTCACTATGCCAGGCAGGTGGGGTTTCCTCCGGGTACTCCGGCTCCCCCCTCCCCCGCAACACAAGACAACACTAAATTATGAATATTTCATTAAAAATCGAATAGCTGAAAATTGCAGCTATAATTAAAAATTATAAGGGGTTATTACTTCGGGCCCTAGCATAATGCAGCTTCGGTGCGGAGGGACCTAATTAACTTCGAATTCCACACACAGAGACACTACCGATAAAGAAGGAAAAGGCAGACGAGATACGGGTTGCAACAAATCAATGTATTGTTAAAGGTCGTTCGGTTTCCCTATGCCTGTAAATATAATGTTATATTTATACAATATTCTTAATATTGTTTTATTACCTATTATTAAGACTTACAAGTCATTTATAACATATGTAAGAATGAGTGGAGTGAATTCAATATAAATACATGTAACATAGTCACTGAATTATTTAATAATGTGTAAATAAGTTGTAATTCTAACAACAATACAACACAATGTATTTCTGTATTAAAAACGTTAATGTACTCTTACTTTATTAAACAGCAATGTTTAGTTTCTTGTTCAAACCAAGACCCTGAGGTGTTTGTTTAAGCATAGTATCCATTACAACTGTTACATTTTTATCTATTTGGCATCGAACTAATGCTTCCTTATTAAGAACACATATTAAATTGCACTTTTAGAATTTATGGTAATTTCGGTAAATGACATTTCAGTAAATTTACATTTCATGTTAATAAATAAAAACGTTAAATGGTATTTGAACAGTTAATTAAATATATTTTTACAATGGCAAGCTAGCCGAACTGCTTTGTGTTTTATGCATCGAGTGTTTACGGTGAATAGACGAATTTTATCCGCGTCGCCAATCTGACTAAACAAATGTTGGAAAACTGTTTTACTTTTAGAATCAGGTTTTGTAATTGCAATACAATTGTAATTCATGTTTATAACTAGAGCAAATACTCTACCTTGCATCATTTGATGCATTGTTTTCCATTTGCGAGCTTCAACACATCAAAAATATCAATGATAAAAAGGGATGCTATGCATGAATCGGTTATTTTATGTCTCAACACAATATAGCAAGCACAACTACTTTATTAAACTTTGTCATTTCTTCAAACTATGGACAATTATAACAAAGTTCATCTGTTTATTGATAATTTATGTTAAACCAATAATTCTTAATATTGGGAATGCGTACTGAAAATCACAAAGTATGAGCAAACCTTAATTTCCAGTGCTATTGGGTTGTTTGGCCGGTTTGACATTTTTGCGGCCGGTTTATTCTGTTTGTGGCCGGTTTAACTTTATTTCTAACATATTGAAGCTGGTTTAACTTTTTTGTGGCCGGTTTTACCTCATTTGAGGCCGGTTAAACTTGTGGCCGGTAATTACAGTGATTTTTATTTCTTTTTCGCTTTTACACATATGTTTACGCACACCTAAAAAATAAACATTACCGGCATCAACAATATAATACTGTCGTCTCAGTAGATATATTTTTATTAATCAATATAGATCTACTGTAGATCTTTTCGATTATTACTAAGTTATTTAAACAACATTTATGTCACCATATCGACAAAACAACACACCAAGTCGATATGTTTTATCACAAAATAACGCGATTTACTAAACATGTCGACACAATTTATTACGATTTAATGCGCTATAGCTCAACATGTCGACATAGCATACATGTATATCGTGTTTACTACATAATCACAACATGTCGACTTAGCGTATCTCGTGATACCCACATACTGACAGTACTAGGGTTGCATCATATACGCTTTCAGAGGAATATGTGTTTGCACAATTGGCAGCTGTATTTTGGCGCGATGCAGTCAAGTTTATTCTGTTTAGTTCTGGTTTCCGTTCTGATTATCGATTTTTAAAATTGAGCTTCGTGCAGTTTTTGTATTTATTTGGTTGAACTTGACAATGTTTCAAAAAATGTTCTGAACTTCCTTGTTATATTCAATTTATCGGCCTTGTCTATTAGCTCTAGAATAATAGTGTTTGTGAGCGTGTGTGTGATAAACCATTCCAACGTTGTTGTTTTTTAAATACATACAACGGAAAATGTCAGTATATGAGGGATACATGCTATTATGTTGCGGAATAATCATGAAAATATTCGGCCTGAACGGTAAATTAGATTACTGCGTTATTTTATTGCACAAATTATTAACTGACATGAAGCAAAATACATACTAGTGGTTTTGTTATATTTGTATATCATGTTTTCGAAGATAAAATATGGTGCGAAAACATTGACTTGATCCTGCTGACCGGTATTTAAATAAATTTTCCGGTTAATTTCGACACGTTCCGTAAACATAATCCACGAAAGTTTTCGTGGCCCACTATTAATCCGATGTAGTAATAATTGATTTCAGGTGATAAATTAAGCGAGAGTATATCGATCAGTTCTACTGACGCAGTAAGTAGCGTCGAAGAGTTAGCTTTGTATTTTGTAACTTTTACAAGTGGGTTTGTAGTTCGAAACTCATATAGTTCCTAACAAATGGTCTTCTGAATTTTCTGCATTTTCTACCAAAATGTTATTTTTGTGTTTGGTTCTCCATCATTGTTTATTGTTTTATGTTCTTAATAAATATTGTATTCAAATAAGCATTAATACTTATGAAATTAACAAACATATATTATCACAGATAATATCGATGTTACTCCTGCAAACGCAAGTGCGTTTTCAAGAAAATAAGAACTATTCTGTTTTCTTAACCATTCGGACTTGTTCTAGATACTTCTTTTTGAATTGGACCCCTGTGTTATTCTCGTGTCTGTCATTGTTGCTTTAAAAGCGAGCACTTAAATACGATATATATATAGTCCGAGAGCCACCTGTGAGACACCAAAGATCAGAACTGTCCAGTTTATAGGGGTATCAATGTAATTCATATTTTTAGTGTCAGTTCAATTTGGCATTCATTTCAAGTATAGTATTCATATAAACATAAACAGACACCTATAAGCAAAAGAAGAATGGTCGATTGGGCCAGGTATGCGCTGAAAATTTCGGTGATAGCGAACCGGGTTCGAATCTGACGTGAAAACATTTAATGAATATTTATTGTTATATATTCTGTGTTCAAAGTTTGTATTTCTTTTGTTTCTTTTGCATTTATCAATTACACGACAACAATAACAATGACAAAATCAAAAACAATCACGCCCTTTACTGGCTGTGACGGTCTCAGCGTCATCAGCATCCCCTATACTGTATTCTTCTCAGAGTCAAGTACTAGTATATACAGTAAAACCCCGCTAATACGACCACTTGGGGGTCTTAATAACTGTGGTCTTAAAAGCGATGTGGTCGTATTATCGAGGTCCGGCAGATCACCGAGTCAGTACATGTATACTTCTGTGTAATTTAAATTGTTTCATGAAAATAATGAATAATCAATAGATAACGAACATTTCATATTTGTTTTCAATAATAAGTTTTATTGAATAGAGATTATGTAACTTATAGTTATGGATACATATATGAATTTTACATTAAGTAAGAAAATAAATAAAACTTGATTAACTAAGCCCATTTAAGGGTCAGCATTTATCAGTGCTACCCGCTGTCAGCTAGTGTCAATTAATGTAATCTGATATACAGTCGATGTGCTAATCTCTTATCAAAACATTTGTAACATTGTGTGTGTGTGTGCATTTCGAAGTTTATGAGGTCCTTCCGCGCCTGCGGCTGCATTTTGTGAAGACCCGGAGTGTGTCCCAGCACTCCTACCTAATTAACTTACTAGACACTCACGAAAGTTGGGACGAATTTTGAATCATAGCTGCAATTTCCAGCTATTTATTTTCTTACTGAAAGATATTTTAATTTTGGTATGGTATTGTGCTGTGGGGGAAAACCAGAGTACCCGGAGGAAACTCCATGCGCCGAGAGTGGGAAGCGCACCCGGGACGCCTAGGTGAGAAGCGAGTGTGCCAACCACTGCGCTAGCCGGACAGCCCTTTGTAACATTGTTTTTCACACGCTCCTTTTATACCGCAAAGCATTATGTTATCTCCACGGCATATTTTGTTAATTGATGATGTTAAGTGTCAACGACCGAATGACACTGGTCGCAATAACAGGGTTATTTTCAGCGTTATTTGGTACGTTCTGTCTGGGAGTAGTGGTCGTAATACGGAATAGAGGGGTGCACGTATAATCGGGGTTTGCGACCATATAAATATACAGGGAAACAATCGGGTTTTTAAAAAAATTGTCCGCTTTAGCGGGGTGGTCGTAAAATCGAGGTGGTCGTAAAGCGGGGTTTTGGTGTACTACCTTTATAAATTTAAAATACACAATTTACACTAACAATACTCGAACTCATGACCATTGGTTCAAAACTAACGCGCCAGGCTTTTACCGCCTGAGCCATTTATTCATATTGACAGTTTGTTGAATATAACGAGTACAAACATTCAATGTACCTGTGCAGTGAGTTATCATTTCATTGAAGTTACCTCCCATTTATATGAGTTAACTATTTTCGGGAGAAACCATAAATCTAGAACATGGTCACGTCTTAATGCGCACTGTTTATCTTATAGATCTAAATGTATTCATTTAAAACACAAACATCACTTCCATGATATTATCGTGCACCGTATCCTAGTCGATTGGTTGATAGGTAGACACGCATATCGCTACATCATTGGTCCTTGCTTTAAGCTAGAGGTGACGTAAATACTAGTCAGTCGTATATAATAGATATAAGCAGAAAACAGTCCATTATGTAAAATATCGAACGGTCTGAGACGCGTAGCGAATATATTGTATAATTATACAAAACACGGTTATATTATTCATTTAAAATTCCCCTAAAAAACCTCGTTATTAAAACAGTACACACAACCCGAGTTCCACGTGCTTTGGGAGCACAATATGTGCAAACTGCGAAATATTAAAACAAGTGTACAGTGAAAATGTTTGATTTCGAAGACGGGATATAAAGGATTTATTGCTAGTCGCAATGGAGCGAGTGATCTTGCAAATACCCTAACCAGAAATAATATTAAATGTAATATTGTTTATGGTTAGTGCCATATACACGTGTAAAATGTAAATGCTCCAGTTTGGATAAGTATTTTGTAAATAAATTGATTAGTGCTTTAGTGCAAGCAGTAATATATTATAAATCTGATCTGCGCACGTTGCACTGAGTTTTAATATTTAACCTAAAGAGTACACATATTATTTTACTATTTTTACACTGCATTTGTTATTAACATATAACTTATTAATAATTAACGATAAATGTATTTTCTTACTGCAAATACTTTCAACTGCAAATTATTAAAACATTGTTTTGACAAGTAGATAATGTTGGTTATGGCGCCTATTAAATTTATTGTACAGTGAAAACAATGGGATGACGTCATAGCAATGTGTTAATTATAATTAAATCTAAAATAATACATTCCAACATCTACGAATATAGACTCTCTATTCGTCTCATGAGTATTCGTGCATAAAGGTGTGTAATAGGTCAGTGTTTTCGCACTATACCAATGTTCATTAATAAAGCATTACCAATTAGAAATGCTTACTATACATATTATGACTAATGTATGATGTGGACTATTCAGTATATATACCACCTCTTACTTTCATCTATTTGGTGAAAAAGTTCTATATTTG
The DNA here is from genome assembly GCA_027627225.1 of Congeria kusceri. NCBI lineage: Eukaryota > Metazoa > Mollusca > Bivalvia > Myida > Dreissenidae > Congeria > Congeria kusceri. The sequence goes on along the minus strand of CM051025.1, from coordinate 62,221,364 downwards.
TTCTGAAATATGTTTTCATATTAAAACATTGATTTTTAGTATCAATATTATGGTTGACCTTCGACTTCGTTTGCATGCATAAAACTATACCTCCGTTTGTACAAGTGCAAATTGTAAACTGAATGGAAAATATTTGAAACAAAATTCACTAACCCCCCCCCCAAAAAAAAAACTATTTGGAAATCAGTTTCGTTAAAATAAAACTAAAATACACACACACCTTGTTTAATATTGTTATGTCAAACTTTGTTAATGTGAATAAAAATAAATGCAAAGTTTCATAATTATAAAAGATCAGACACACTAACAACTATGCCATGGTGACTTAATTTAAGGCCTATTTTTTATTTGATGTAAGTGATACATGCATTTTCTAAAATATAAACAAAAAGAAAAGTGGTCTTCCTTTCACTGAATAATTTGGCGACAACAACACCTTATTGTGTCCTTTTCAATTGAGTATGTTCATTTACGATACATTATTTCAATAATTTATTAGCAATACATTGGTTTTTAATATATTTCGGAATTATGTATATTATTTCTCCGTGTTTATAGCCGTGCAGTAAAATCGATATTCTACCTAAAGCCCCAGTCACACTGCAGCAAAGACAGGTATAAGACAGGTCTAGGCCTAAACATCCTTACAGAGTCCTGCTTATGTAGTTTTGGAATGTCATGCGTTGTCTTAAGTCTAAAAATCAGTCGTAGCTGGTTTTTGAGCCAAAACCTCCAGGCCGGAGACTAGATTCTTACATTGTCTTGCGTGAACCTGCGAAGGACGTAGGACGTCGTAATGCCCTGCGTCGTCTTGGAGAAAGGTGACATTAGCAAGTCGTACATAGACGTGACATAGGTCCAACGTAGCCCTGCGTGAACGTGCGTGGTTGAACAACAGTGAAAGACAGAGCTCTGGCGTAGACGTACGATGCACTTTGTTACTGTAAGTCGACTCAAGAATGTTTTAGGTCATGAATGATTGACTTACGACTACGCAGGATACCAACGTTATATACTTAATTGCTGATATTCTTACTACGTCTAAAAACATATTGCTCGGATTTTAATATTTTATCCAACCTTTCGCTGCCGCGCTATGAACTGATAATCATACTTTTGATTAAACAAATCAGAAATGTGATAGTATTTCTTACTGTTTCAAATAATCTTATATGGATTATTGTTAAATATTTAGCGGAGCCTCATACCCTCCCAACGTAGAAGACAATAATGCAATTTTGTTTGGCATACCGTCAAGGGTACGTACATTACCATCAAACGGATAAATTGTTTCACGTATTATTCAGTATTAAAAGGATATTTTAATTATAACCAGTACAGTTTTCCTCCGGTATGTTTGTACTACGTATATGTAGAGTTTTCGTTGCAATGTCCTATGTACCTCACTAAACTCCGTCGACATATTGCGGTAATGGGCATTATTTAGTAAATACAATATTTATATTAAACTCCGTTTAAATATTGTTGCTTAAAGCCATTGGTGTTGACATGGTATTGCAACATGTTGTTCATAATATTCTCTGTTTGGCTTCTCATATTTGCATTATTGCCGCACTGATAAGCCCAGATCCAGATACCATGTGGCATCGTATCACAAGGATACGGTTATAGTCATTGCTTCATTGTGGCAATCAGATAAAGCTGCTGAACAAAATTGTGCAACAAAAGATAGAAACAAACAGAAACAAACAATGAAGGTTAATATTTGTCAGGATACTATACCGCGCAAGTTCGTACGTCTGCGTACAAGAGAACTTAAGTCGACGCAGTTTGTAGTACGTTGTCGTGCGTAGTCGTAATTAAGCAGCAAACAACTATCTATGTCCAAGTAATTTGGCTTTCTTCGACCTGCGTGGTCCTGCGTTCATAACGTACGACTACCTACGTTAACATACGACTGAATTGACCTGCATTGTTTAATTTTATTTTTTTATGATTGTCATGCGGAGCCATGTGACTTGGACAAAGATATCAAAATTCTCAACAGCCCTCCGACTCGAAAGTCCTACGACTCAGTGTGACTGGGGCTTTAACCAAAAAGTCGATTTTGAAGTGAAATAAATTTCGATTTATCGTTGTACACGATATCCACGCATCAAAACCACACACAGTTGTTGATTGGTCAACAAGGAACGATAATGCGAAATTGGTTCGATTGTAACGTGATTTAACAAATATTATTGAAATTGTAATGAGAACTATATTTTACTATGCTCCGCGGAATCAGGCTACCTTTTTGCATTGTTTATTGGGTAGTTTAACAACGACAATTTTGTTCTTTGTCTATAGAAAAATTAGATTATCGAGTATCATGTTAGAATTCCATATAAACCACCGGAAAGCATGAAATAAAATGTCACTTATAAGTAAATGTAACTCCTTTCCTCAGAATAATGTCGGCCATAAAAATAGTATATATATGTTATTTAAGAAAAAAATAAGTTTGGCAGTGAATATTCATATCTACAGCTAGTATAATAGTATCATTATTGTTTTAGTAAGTTCCTGAATTTTAACCTTATTATGTGTGTAGATTATATTAAAGTTCGTTGTTACCAGAATTAAAAAGAGTATGGTTGTATTAATTTTGTTGCTTTGACAGTTTAAAATAATTGCGTTTAAAGCTATTTTGACTTTGGTATGGCTCATATGTATTTAATAGTAGATCCGAATTTAATAGTCTGAAACTTATGAAAAAGCACAACATTAATCATAGTAGCTACTGTAATCTTTTTTCTCTGTTGATTTCATATGCATTATACATGAATGTACATATTCTTTCACATGAATGAATATAATACAAGTTTAAACATATTGAAACAATTTTACAACAATGTATATTTTGTTGACCCGACCAATACGCATTAAAGTCCAATAGCGCCGGTGCTGCATTGGTAATGATTATTTGTCTGACGTTTATTGAAAACAAGTAGTATATGTCGCATATGCAGTAATTGAAGGAAAAAAAGTTACATACTGTTATTACGTTTTCTGACCAGTAAAGATATCCAGTAAAGTATCAGCGTGATAGTGGCTGCTTCCCGAAACCCATTTCATCCATCCACTGTCTACCTTTTCCTGAACGTGTCCGGGTAAAATGGACTTCTATGTTAACATACTTGTATTACCAATAAAATAATATGGATAGTTAGGTATTTATTTTAATTTTTCAGTGTTGTCGCTTTCTTCGTTCTTTTTTCTGCATCCGTTTTTAGGAAATTTAAAATTTAATTTAAAAAATGGATCAAATATAAATGTTTACCGGTAATTAGTATTCCACATATTTGTCGATTACGTTCTTCTACACTAAAGCCAACATAATATTATGTTTGCAACCTAGTTTCTAAACCACGTGCATCATCTATTTGGTGTTTCTATAATTAATTTTGTGCCAAACTGTTTCTCCTGACTCATATTTCATGTATTACTTTTTGCTCGACGATTGAAAGGATACTTATTTTATGTGAGCTTCTCTACTCGCCCCGGGCGTCGCCGTCCATGTCGGAGCTCCCGTTAAACGTTTGGTTCAAATGTCTAATAACATAAAAACTACATAAAACTCAGATTCACTGGAAACTTGAAATGTATCTTAATCATCAACTCCAGCATCACGATCATCTATTTCCATAACATTTTATTGTGTTTTGACAAATTAATTGACGTCTGTCAATTATATTTTAAGATCTACGTATGGGATTAAAAGTATATTAACTTCAAAAGTAAACCTTTAAAGATAACATTAAAATATGCTAGTATTCCTATAAAACAGTTTTGAAATTTGACATATATTTGCCCCTTGTCATTATAGAAATTTCATGTTATAGTAAAGAATCTATAACTGCAAATAGAAACAATGTTTAAAATTATGCAAGATCTTCAATACTCCGAATAGTCAAGCGCGCTATCCTCCGATAGCTGTTCTTATACAATCCAAAGTGTGACAGAAGTTACCTTTCAATAAAATGGTGTACAGTATAAACCACGCCTACAATGTATATATAATCATCTGCTTATTTTGCGTAAAGCTTATCGAAGTTTAAATATTTTCATATAAACTGCGAGTGGACAACTTCAGTTCAGATGTGCAGATCCAGGTGTAATGTAATTGTAATTATACGTTATAATCTTTACTGGTTTGTTTTTATACATCGATGTGTCAGGCTTGTAAAATTATATACTCATTATAATTTTTAATGGTGTATACACTATTTCGAAAATAAAAAAAAAGCAACAACAAACACTCCTTCATGAAATCTATATTTTATGTAGTTTAATAAGTTGTTTCTGCTGTTTCTGTTGTTGCAGGCGATGTTCTTATTCTAGTTAAAAATGTATCAGTGACGACAAATAGCACGACTAGCAACGATCTTGGACCGGTGGAAAGAGTTGTTGACGGGAAAACTGGAAGATTTAATGAATGCGGTTGTTGTTCAGCTATTCAAAGACCAGCCTGGATCCAACTAAATCTGACATAACCGTATCTTGTGAAACAAATTGTTATATTAGGACGAACGGATGAAGGTTGGTATCATAAAAAATGCATTATATACATGGTAAACTGAGTATTGTCCGTCTTTTCTCAACGGTCAAAAGTTGAATATTTTGACTGTGGTTGAATGCGTTATTGATATATTCGGTTATCATTCGTGTTTTTTTCCAATAGCGTGCTTCGGGTATCGGGTAAAAAAAATACCTGTGATGTAGGCTTAGTAATTCGGGGTTTTCAATACAGCGTATAATTTATACCTATAAAATAACGGAGAGCGAATAGCTTATTGGTATACTGATCGTCACGACAACTTTGATTTTGCTGGTTCGAGCCCCGTCATTTAAAAATCGTTTGAGAAAACAGGTAATATTTTAAATGTTAAATATAAATTTTAATAGACAGTTTAATTTTAATTTCAGACATTGGCTATGTTATTTTGTTTGCATATATTTTGGTTTAATGTTTATTTAAACAAATAATTCATAACATAACAAGTTAACAAAAAATTCAGATAAGCGCGTCTTCATCTTCGTCTGCCGTGTCCATAGCTGTGGTGTTTTAATATCATTCTATTCGTGGATCTCAGGATTTACTATAAGCAATCGTGTTGAAACAAAATGAACAATGATCAAAACAAACTTGCGTTAAAATATGAAAAAGTATACCTGCATGGGAATCGAGCCCGGACTTCTCGGTTGACAATCAACGTATCTCGTTTTTACATCGCTCGGCCATTCCGAAGGATATAAAGCGAAGAATTGCCTATTTATCATGTAGTTTGCATATCATAACATGCTAATCAATACCAGTAAATACGACGGAAAACTACGAACACAATTAAAATCTAAAAAAAGCACATTCAACCACCGTGAAATTATTCACAAAACGACAGTTGAGAAAAAAGGTTCACTACTATACCAAATATTTCACACAGAAACGAAAGATCTATCGTATTTATTATAATAGCACCTGACAACGAATACTTTGTTTTTAATTACACATTTTACATTCCGTTTCTTAAATGTATAGTTTTTCTCTCACTGCTCCAGATTTTTAAATATCAACACGTTAATTTGCATTAATTGGTATTCTTTCGAAAACATACAGTATACCATCTGTTTTATAAAATAAAATAAATAAACAGCCGAATTGAAGTTTATATATATTTATTGTAAAGTTCCAATGGTATAATGAATATAATAACTCATATATTATGCTAGTCTCATTGTTCCTGAGTATGTATCAGTCTCGTGTGATACGTCATTACACCAGCCACTTGAATAATACATAGTCTCGGAAAAACTGACTAGCATTATATCCCGTATATTTTTTTGAAAATAATTTTTTTAAATGTGTAAGTATAAATGCTATACATATACAAGTATTGTGAAAAATGTGTGCATTTTTGGACAGTCAGACAGACGGACATATGCACTGACAGAGACAGACGAACGGACGGACGGATGGACAGACAGACGGACGGACGGACAGACAGACAGACCTACAGACAAACATGTTTTCTATGGTATTCAATTGGGCTGCAAAAGGTCATTGTTTTTATAGCATTCTCGCAATTTGACGATCTACGTTTGTCTGTCGGAAATAATGAAGAATCTTTTGAAGATAACAATTTTGACACCACGAATAACACGGTAAAGACGGCGGTGTTCAAGAAACCTGTTGCAGTACATCTTGTTCGAGTTTCTGGATGGAAGGGAAATGCTCAGCACAACTACATGACAATATGTGAGATATCAGTTTACGGTAAATATATAATGTGTAACATAGATAAATACATATAATGTGTAATATAGATACAAATCCTTGAAATAAGTCAATTTTCTGAGTAAGCAATACAATGACGATCTATATTTGACCAGACAAACGTTAAAGTCACAAAACAGGGTGTACGCAATGTTAGAACGTTAAATATACAGTTTGAACACACGTTAAATGACGAGTTATTTAAGTAGTGTTTCGTTAATTTGACAAAAATACGTACTGTAACTGTTAATACATACGTAATATTAGGCTAATCAATTGTTACAAGAGTAAGAATTAGTCGAGTGGTTTGTGTGATGGCGTATCACACGAGAGGCGGAGCCTCGAGTGTGGTACAAAATAAAACAAGCCACGAGACTAATACATATTCGTGCAACAATTGACTAGCCTAATATTCCGTATGTCTTGGAGTTATGGAACTTAGATGATTTCTGAAATAAGTATATAGTGCACAATTGTTGTCGTGGCTTTTTCTCAGCAACTACTTGACAGATTTCATTGAAACTGAATAGAACTCTTCATTACTAAGATAGTATAGTCCCTGGAGGAATTTGTATGCATTTTTTGCCCATGCAGTTTCGTTGCATATTTGTGTAGGGAAGTGCACAAAGTTTAATTTTAGCGAGGGTGGACAGTTGGCATACTGCAGATTACCATGGAAACCAAGATGGCGTCCAAAAGAAGTGGTAGTTTTTGAAGAAACACTTAGTCTTATTGTTACTGTTATAAATATTTAACACCAATATTTTGATTTTTAAATGTTAATGAAAACAAATGTACACTTAAAGAGTTTTCAAACAAGATTATGCTCAAGGTCACCAAAGGTCAATGTCAATGTCATTTCAAGGTCAAATTCAGAAAATTGCTTTAAAAATTGGTTATTTACCTCAAATCGTTTATTTTTTTAAGAAGACATATGAATTTAAAGTGCACCAAATGCATATTTATGCAATGTGGCATCAGTTTCCATTATTAAAATGTCATTGATGTTTTGTAGCATTTATGGTAGAAATTGTACAGCAGTGGGATTGACTAAACCATTGTGTGGAAAAAGAGCGATTTAGTCAAGAAGTCTCCAATAGAACACTTACATCTTGCGTTATAATTTTTGTCAAGGAATACTCTAATCAATATTATCTTATATTAATTGAATATATATTTTCATATAAATGCAGAACAAAAGACCATCAATGTCAAGGTCATCAAAGAACAACGTCATTTCAAGGTCATATTCTGAAAATAGCTTTAAAAAATGGTCATTTACCGCAAATCGTTTATTATTTTGCAAAAACATAAGGATAAAAATGCACCAAATGCATATTTAGTTTTCATCCATTTCCCATCGTACAAATTTAATTTGAAGTTCTGTTGAATTGATGGTGGAAATTCTACAGCACAAGGATAGAATAGATCATTGTTGAAAAAAAGAGATTACCGGTAAGTCAAGGAGTCTCATGAATAGAAATATATCATATGACAATATTCTCATTATCAAGAAACAAAATGTTCAGTGTCCAGTATACATTGAATATATATTTTCTTACAAATGTAGACCTAAGGATCATCAATGTCAGTGTCATTAAAGGTCAATGTCATTTTAAGGTCTAATGCCAAAAAATGATTTAAAATAGCTATTTTCCATGAATTTGTGGCATAATATCTACAACTCGAATTGTCAGATCATTGTTTAACACATGCCACATTTAAACAAGGAGTCGGGTTAAACTTAATATATATTGTTTAACTTAACGTGCGTGAAAGTGTTGTTATAATGATGTAATTAATATAGTTGATACGTTCAGACTTTAGATAAAATGAATGAGAGTAAAAACTACTTAAAATAAACAACTAAATAAAATAAATGTGTTATTGTAATTGTAATTCTCGAAAGTCACTCCAATGTTTTTCATTTGTATCATCTATTTAGACCATAAAGCCATTAGGCAACATGTATAATGCATTTTAAGATAGATGGACAGATTTTTAAAGTGAAAACACACTTGACAGCACATTACATATTTACCTTTAAGACATAGAACAATGGTACATATAACATGTAGTTTATAAAGCTCCTCTCAAAAAAAAATAAAGGGCTACTTAAATACAATTGAATATGCTATAGAAACAACTATTAAGACACGTTTTAAGTAATACATGTATTTGTTTCAACCGATTTATTTTAAGGTGAAATGAACGTCTGTAGTAACCTACGATGGCTCACAAATTCTCGACATTTTAAACATAAAATAATGTTATAGTAAAGACGTGTCTCTATTTTAGAAATATATAAAGTGTCCATATAAGTGTAATAACTTATGATCGAACATTTCAATATGTTTATTAATAATAATATTGAAACAGTTCTTTGAACAGTGTTGGCAAATGAAATGTTAAACACTTTGGTGGTCTTCAGCGTATATTGTTAATTTGAATGCCTCCGAAAATGACCCTTTAACACAGACAGTGCTTTGCATATTCTTGTGGAACAAGCTGATGGCAGCTAGTAATTGTTTTTAAGGCGGCCTAAAAAGTCCACTAAGACTGGCCGCGTCGAAATCTTTAGTCAAGTCTATGAAGGCAACACCCATAGGTACATCTGCTGGTCTTGATATTTCTCCATATGCAGGGAGAACATCATAGTTATAAAAATCGGTCATGTTCAGCAACCCGTGGGTCTCTTGGTAAACACTTGGTCCTTTATTTTCATGCAGGATAGATCCATGCGGGATTATGCCTTCACAATTATACTGAGCCAGAAGTCACTGGGTAATTGTAGCCTGTTTCTTTTCTAAGGTATCTATGATGACATCACATTGTGTAGAGAAATACCCTGATCCAATCGCTTTAAATTATTCTGATGGTATTCAGTTACTAGCTGAAGTCTTTCTAAATGCTAAGCAGTCAAATACTTTGCTGAACTCTTCTGTAAGAGTTGTATACTAGTAAGGTCTGCACATCTAAGCCATGGCGGGCAAGTCTGGTATGGCATCTAGGGCGGCATGGGTAACACTATTTTGCGTCACAACTAAACGTAGTACCCAACCCTGTATTTAAGCGGCATCTCTCCTAGGTTATGATGATTTTTTGTATTTCAAAGGGCATAGTTGCTATGTTGCAAGTCAACTTTTCAACCCAATGTTCATCGTTTTATTGTATCTAATGTGTCAGGAGCTGTCTGGACACTGCTGCACAGGTTTAACCAGTCTGAGTTGGCACAATGTCTGTCTGGTATTTCTACTGTCAATGAGTTGGGTTTGATTTGTGTGGATTGGGCATTGTGGGCGAGAAGCATTTTTCTCTTTGCTTTGGTCATATGCACCACTTGGCCTCACGCCATTCAGTGTTGTTTTCTTTTATTTCCAGTAACAGCTTTGAGGCCTCTTCTCAGTGACTTCTCTAGTTTGTTTGTGAACCGCTCTGTATTAATTGGAAAACTTGTTTAACAATGTTTAACACTGTGGTAGAGGCTTGATGTGTTTTGTCATGCATAAGCCACGGTGACAGCGAATTGCTACTAAACGTTGATCCATCTCATTTTTTACCACTCTTAGAAAAGAGTGACGACAACAAGGACATTCCTCGTGGTTAACTCTCCCATTGAAATATCTTGAGTATATACAGAAGTTAATTGCAGGGAAATATGGATATAAATTTGCCCAGGAACTGTGCTAGTGGATGGATATTTACTGGCATGTAATTGAAAGCAAAGCACAGGCTCGTCTCGAGACCTTCCTCGACAGAATAAAGTGTAGTTTGCATCCTTCATCAACTGCTACTTGAGGCAAGCAAAATTTAGAATGAATGTTCCTTCCCTTGAAATTCAAGCTTAAAAGTTGTGTATATATTTTAATACTTCTTCTATACAGTTCCTAACAATTCGTAATGGTATTACATTGACCTTCGTGTTTAAACAAAATTCTGGTCAAAGATTTGTAAGGTCAGATTTATTTTGGGATCCGTATTAATCACCGAAATGTACCATTTTAGAAATAACTTAAACACTGTTATAATATATTTATTTATATACAAAACTAAATGTAATAACATTATTACAAAGTAGTTTGTATTTGATCCAGTAAAACTGACATAGACAATGTACTTTTTAGACATTATTTCCATGTAGATTGTCTTTTTTATTTCATAAAAGTTCATTGAATACAGTACAATGTATTATGTCAGAGAAGTAGTGCCAAATGTTACAACCCAGCACATTTGTCAAACAATAGCACATCCCAGGTTAATATAAGAGATGACTCTCTTTTTCAATAAACACTGTTATCCACTTTGCAAATTCCTCAATACATTATACATATAATTGTTTGATTCTTTAATGCATGTAAAATAAATAGGTTTAAACTAAATACGTGAGTGAGACCAAGTGAAAATATATCATAGAACTATGTCTTTGGGTGCACTTTTTGGTGCATTCATTTCTTCACAACACATATGCCACAAGCTCATGTAAATGAGCTGTTTTAAAGAATTCGACCTTGGAATGACCTTTACATTTGATGATCGTTTGGTCTGTATTTATAAGTAAACTCTGTATCCGATGAATATAAGATAATACTTATCAATTTATTCCTTGACAATGATAATAATGCAAGGTGTAATTGTTCTATTGGAGACTCATTGACCTTATTGCTTGTTTTTCAAACAATAGTCTGGTAAATCCTAGTACTGCATAATTTCTACCATGAATTTTGCAGAGCCCCAAATGGCATTTTTATGATGTAAAATGATGCACCCTTGTAGAAATATACATTTGGTGCACTTTTATCCATATGTTTTCGCAAAATTATAAAGCAATTGAGGTAAATAATAAATGTTAAAGCTATTTTCAGAAATCTTCCTTGAAATGACCTTGACTTTTGATGACCTCGACATTGATGATATTTTGGTCTTTATTTATAAGAAAATATTAATGCAATACTATGTTAGATAATACTGATCAGAGTATTCCTTGACAATAATCATAATGCAAGGTGTAATTGTTCTGTTAGAGACTTCTTGACATAATCGCTCTTTTTTCATACAATGGTCTAGTCAATTCAAGTGATGTAGAATTTCTACCATAAATCTTACAAAACACCAAATGACATTTTTGTAATAGAAATTGATGCCCCATTGCATAAATATGCATTTGGTGCTCTTTCATTCACACGTCCTCATAAAATAATAAACTATTTAAGGTAAATAACCAATTTTTAAAGCAATTTTCAGAATTTCACCTTGAAATGACCTTGACATTGACCTTTGGTGACCTTGAGCATAACTTTGTTTGAAAACCCTTTGTGTGTACATTTGTTTTCATTAACATTTACAAATCAAATTATTGGCGTTTAATAATTATAACAGTAACAATAAGACTATGTGTTTCTTCAAAAACTAGCACTTCATTTGGACGCCATCTTGGTTTCCATGGTAACCTGCAGTATGCCAACTGTTCACCCTCGCTAAAATTAAACTTTGCGCACTTCCCTACACGAATATGCAAAGAAACTATCTGGCCAAAAAATGCACACAAATTCCTCCATGGACTAGACTTAGAAGAGATGTGCATATGACCAGGATGAACAACTGGCCAGATTTCAATAAAACGTTATCGGAAGCTTCATTGCCAAGATGGGGTATGCATATTATCAGGACGTTCCGCTTCAATGATTTTTCTTGGAGTTATGGACTTTGAAGATGTCTCTTTGTGTCATATCTATTTCTCAGAAACTGCTGTATGAAATTCAATGATGCTTGACGGAAAACTAAATAACTAGGAATTAAAATAACTATACCGGTATTACAGTAATGGTCCATTACTTTGATTTGTTTTATTTTGTTTTTATTTTATTTGTACAATTTTACTTCATACGTTCATATTGTATTTGTTTGGTATGCTCATATACAGTTTTGATGTCAGATTTGGTCTTGCAGTTCTTAAGATTTTTAGTCATTTTACTATATCTGCCTTCAGTGCATTAATATGGCTTGTCCCAAAGCGCATTGGGGAGCATCCATCAGTTTTACATATATCCTTCTTTAATTTGCTGTGCTTTATGTATTTTACACATTAATAATAAAGCATTATCACTGCCAAACATATCAAACACCTGAAAATATTCTGCTAGATAACGTCAATGAATTTGAACACAGACATGATATATTCGCTGAATTTCAGTACATTTTTAAGTTTAATTCTGTTATAATGTCAGTAACACAACCATGTAACACACCTATAAACAATTTACATTTGATTAACCTAGTACTATTATTAATACTAAACTGATAAAGTATAATGTTTTGTCGTTTTTTAATATAATGATCAAAGTGAAATGATTCTGGATCAATAAATAACGTGCGTTAGTGCAAAGAGTTTGCTTTTATAAAAATAATAACTTGTTTCAATATACCCGAAATGTAGCATAGTGATACTCTAACATTGTTTGCAAATTCAGCCTGCGAGTCAAGACATTTTGGTGTCAACTGTTCCGAACAATGCAGTGTGCATTGCCAAAACAATGATGTCTGCAATCACATTACTGGCGAATGTCCTAATGGGTGTGCAAAGAGTTACAACTTCAAGAACGATAAAAAGTGTTTTGCACGTAAGTATTCGATCCAATGAATGTTAAGTTTAGTTGTTTAATTGCGCGCGTATTTGTATTTAAAATGTTTGTCCCGTCCACTTTCAACATAAATTGTGCAACATCTGAAAAAATAGTCTGAATAGTCGAGCACGCTATCATCTGACAGCTCTTCGTATGCAATCAAAATATAAACAAAGCGAAACTCCAGTTGCGACAGCTGGAGAGAGTTCTTATTAGCAGCCCAAGGTCCGTTTATTTATGGCAATCGACCAATTGCCAAAAACAATTCACAGGACATCACAAAAACACAATAACAAACACAAAACACACATGCATTAAACTGGTGCCACCGCCTTGGAACTGTCAATGGAATGTATTGGGGGTTTAGACAGGTTTATGTTCGCACGAGCCTCACACTTGGCCCAGAATTATTCACAAAACATGTAAGTGTAATTAAAAATTAACCTCATAGCATCGCAATTCAAATTAAACAGCAATGAAAGAGAATATTATTCTATTTAATATAATTTAATTACCCAATGGCTAGATGCAAACCAGAGCAGCAGAATTGCAACTTTCTAAGGCACGAAGAAATGAAACAATGTGTAACAGCAGTTAAATGTCAGCGTATTGTAATACAGTATAAACCACACATACACCTATAATTATCTGCTAAGTTGTACAGTAAGTAGATCGAAGCTGAACTATTTTCATATTAAAAGTGTGTTACAAACTGCAAATGGACAGCATCAGATTTATGTAGTTCCGGTGAAATACAGCGTTCGTGTTGAAGAAAATTTATTTTAAAAAACCCATTGCCGTTTTTTAGTTTTCAAAGCGCTTACAGTGTGTTACACGTTATACTAAACTAATAGTTGTATTTAGATATAGAAAACACACACAATAATAAATTGTGAGAAAATAACACACACATTTATTTCAAATAAACTGAATGGTGTTTGAAAAAATAAAATTTTATACATTTTCGAAAATCCGAAACTAGCCGAACTGCTTTTTGTTTTATTTATTAAAATGTTTACGGTGAATAATCGAACTTAATCCTCGTCGCTACGATATTACACATGTGAATAAACAAACGAAATATTTGTAAACTGTGTAACTTTGCGGATCAGATATTGCAATGAACAATATTTTGCAAATCAAAAGTTACCGATACAGATTAAATACCAATGTTATACAATAAGACGACCGTTTTGATTGTGTAGTCTAAGACCAGAATATGTAACAACAATATGCTGAAGATATGCTTGAAGCAACTGATCGGCAAATAATACAACTATTAAACCATATTTCATAAATGAAATGATAAACGATGTTAAAAACCTTGCTTTTAATTGGTTTCGCCGATTTCATTTGTGGAAATTTAATCACTTTTGAAAGCTCTGACAGATACAAAAGAAAAACAAGATCTACAAAACATGGAAATATATAGCAATGCCAACACAATGCCGAAACCAAACAGAAGTACACATGGGGTTCTTTTGCTCCACATGACGTTCAATTGATGCAGAATCCTGCATTTTGAAGCAAATTGTACTCCCTCGTTTAAGTAGCGCAAATAATCTGCCTTGCATCACTTGATGTATTGTTTGTTTTTATTTGCTAACTTCCAAGTTTCAACAAAATAATACCAATGCTAAGAAACAATTCTTAAACATACAATAAGACGACCATCTAGTAAAGAATTGTGCACTTTCAAATTGTGGGTGATGTTATCTTCTCGAAACCCGATCATTTAACATAAAATGTAATCTTCACAATTTATCATCTGATATTATCATGTGTTTAGTGTTTGACTTTTCACGCGCTCATCATATCCTGGTTTCATAATCAGTCTAGTGTCATCAATGTTTCAAAGAATATCGAGGGATACAACCCAGAAGGTATTATCAAGTATGCTATTTCCATGCAATACTTAATCCAGCATCGTAAAATAACTGTCCAAATTATTTGTACATGTGTTAGGTAGCCACTGACGCAGGACGGTGGTAATTTAGGATCAACTGAATATTTCTTCTTGAGGCTTATAGCAAGGCCAGTTGCATGCCCGTAAACCCTTTCCCTGGAATAGCATTATCAAATGGTGCTCGTGTAGTCTCGATTGTGTTCAGGCTCGTGTTCTTCTTCCTTACTGAATATTGGTTCAGGCCCAACAACAGAGATGTGTCCTCCCAAATGGCTGGTTCCCGAATGTTTGTCACGACAGGTTGCATTCATTTAACCAATATGTCCTGACTTTCTTTATACAGTTTTTTTTAGAAGATTCCACATCTTATTGTCTTCAATGATCTCTGCATTGTCATTAATAAGGCGTTGGTGTTTACGAACTGCTGTTTTGCCGCAAAAGCTAAATGCCTGTTGCTCTTGTCTTTTTCTACTTTGTATCCTGCTGACTGTAAAATACATATTTATCAATATAACTTCGGTTGATCAGATATCAGATGTGAAATATCACGACAGAAACTGTTGTAAGTGACGTTCACAGATGGATTGTAAAAACAAATATTGTTGTGTCCGTATAGACAATACGACTCGGAAACGATTTATATTTGAAATTAAACCCGGTTAGTAAGTGTTTTAATATATGTTTCCGTGTTTTTATATACATGCATTATACAGCATGTTTTGCATTCAAAATCAAATTATATTTTAATTTGTAAAGAATATTAGGTTAATATCGTTGTACGTATACTCTCTTTTATTTGGTCATAAAATGTTCCAAGTTTTAAGTTAAGTTGTAGATATATTTATCTAGCAATTCATATCATTTTCTTAGAATAAGAGAAATAGTTATTATCTAAAAATAAAGATACCTATCTATCTGTCTTAACGTCGATACAAATTTATTTAATCAGCCATTTTGTTGATTATCAGTGTCTAGTGGATATAAACCTATGCGACTTCATTCGATTTACATATAACCGCCAACTATTGATTAGATCAACTTTTTCAGCTGTCAGAATTAAACTTTAATTTAAAAAAAACACGCGATTTTTGTTTGTTTTCAAAGCGCTAACGGTGCGTTATTGTTCAATTATATTGAACTCTCACTGTTGAATAAATACACGGTTATTGAACACGGTTATTTTTAGCTGTTTAAAGTAGTCGCACTGTTCCGTTCAGTTTATCGAAGAATTCTTGACTTTTCACAACACGAACGCATTCGAAATTTTACATTTTGTTAAGCTTTACCATAGCGCAATTGATTGCGATATATATAATATTGTATAGTGTTGTTAACCGTAAGAATATTTATTTCACGCGTTTCGATAGTATAGCGTGAAATAATTGTCTTATGTGAAACGTGACTGTTGTACAGTAACGAAACGATTGGTCAGTCTTGCCCGAGGATCTCAAACATTAGATTATGCTGTGTAGAGCTCTTACTTCCAGGCGTTTTCACGCAGTGCAGACCGGTTTAATTTTAGTTATCTTTTATTCAATGATGTTAAAATGTCATATAGTATATTTTCATTGTTGTGATTTTATATGAAACCAGAAAACGAATGAGGCTTGACATTCGCACTAGCCCCGAAACTTGGCAAACGAGTAAAGGTTTCCAGCGTTAACCTTCTCTGGTCTATCCTTGCCGGGCGGTTCACAGTTATAAACTTGATACGTTGCCACTCTTTGTACCATGTTCTGTTGAAATTGGTTGCACGGTGTCCATCAGTAAATCGCTCGTCTCTTATTGCAATTATTTGTTTGTTGTGTTTTGAGAAACAGAAGTGTAGAAAATACCTTGTTTCAACTGTAGATTGGCTTTAGATTTGTTTTGTTTATCAATTTATTTCATTGTTTATTCATTTATTTGTCATTATTCTGCTTCACATGGCTGTTAGTAGATTTTACGTAATACCATGTTACAACAAATGCATTAATAAAAAAGATCATTATATACTAAATTCTATGTGGTTTAATAAATATGATTATGTTAGTTATTCAAATGAGTTGCGGGCAAACTGCACGAGAAAACAAAAAGAAAATAGTTTATTAAATAAAAAGTACTTAAGCGGGATTTAAAACGGGGCCATGAACACGAATGTAAGGAATTGTCCAATTGTCGTTATTTAAATGCTTACATTAATTTCCGAAATTTTCACAATTTAAAAAAAAAGAATGAGTATAAAAAACCGGGTTATATGACTGAGTAATTATTCACCAGTGACAGTTCAATATAATCGAACAATAAACGTTAAACTAAACTTTAATAGTTTTATTTAGAAGTAACAAATACAATCAATAATGAGTGGTGAGAAAAAAACATAAACATATTTCTAATAAAAGTAATGTGAACAGTTAATTGTAATCATTGTTTAACAATACAAAGCTAGCCGAACTTCTTTGTGTTGTATGCATCAAATGTTTACGGTGCACAGTCGAATTTAATCCGCGTCGCCACGATAACTAAACCAGTGTTGGAAAACTGTTTTACTTTGAGGATCAGGCCCCGCCACTACGCACGCTACTTATGTCCAATCTCAGACTTAAAGTCATTTATTTTGGTCAAATTCCGACCTGAGATGAGTCTGAAAACAATTTCGTGGCTTCAAAAATTAGTAGACTCAATTTCAATCTTTAATTTAAGCTTAAGACTCAAAATTTTGAGACATCCCTACTGGTACAGAACGTCAATTCGGACACTTTTGCTAGTTTTTAGTCGATTTCTCAGGAGAATTGCATCAAACGAAATTAAAAAAACTAAACATAATAACTAGGGTTTAATCTAAAGCTTTGGTTAAAATCTAAGTGGAAATGTTATACAAAAAGTAACTGAATGATGTGTTTTAAAATAGCCGGTAACACGTATCGAAATACGGATGGTGAGTACCTTAATCCGGACACTTTTTGAATACGTTTGATTTCAAACCAATAAAACTACCTGTTCTTCATTAGATTTATGTTTACTCTTCTTTGTTTACCTCGTCCCCGTGTTTACATTCAAAATCTTCAGTGTAAAGCTATATTGATCGCACATGTTGTTTGTTCTATTTTTAGCCTATCTGTAAATATGTATACGGAGGCCATGCCGCAATTTTTTACTGTGTGGTTTAGAAACAAGCATTTTGATTTATTCCTTGTCAATAGTAACTTCATATGATATGCAATATTATGATACTTTATGCTTTCAAGCTTACTTCTTTTGCTACCATTAATTGAAAAAGTAATAATCATGATGATGTAAAATGTTTCGTAGAATAAAGTTTATATTGTCAATCCTTATGCGAAGTCGGGTGACACGACTTACACAAACAATCACTCCCAGCATTCAGACTTGTGCTCATTGAATAAAATTAACTCACATTCAAACAATTTCCGTGAAACAAACGATCACATCCATCACGTCCATACCAAAACACACCATATTTTTCGTCATCCACTCGCCCGCGCACACTGATTACATCACAAATATACATTTGAGCACGTAGCACTGCCACCTCGTGACTATTTTTGCCAGCTCTGGTTTCTTCCCTCTTTCGTTTCCTCTCTATTTTTCCTCTTCCTCCATCTTCCGTTTTTAAATCCTTGCTATCTTTTCCATCTCTCTAACTTCTCTGTTGGCCAACTTCTCATGCTCTTTCAACGCTTTCGTCTCATGCGCCTCTTCCTTGCGTTTTTCATTTTCTTGTGGGCGAATTTCGTCCGCTCTCTTTTTCTCCTGAAATGTATAAAACACGTATGTTGTTTTTAATATTATCCCCTTTTGAATTTGTGAAGCTGTACAGCCTGTTTTATTTAACTGTGTATTTGTTATTGTCTTTGTGTCGCGTTGCGATGCTTGGGTTGTGTGAACGTTGTCTGTTGGACGTGTGATTAACTAAATCTGGGCGACTCAAAACAAACGCATAATTTTAATTGAGCTTTTTGCATTAACCTCAAGCTCTGACAACATCTCTTGAGTAGTTATTACTCGGCCCTTCTGAATCGCGGAAACCTACAAGTGTCGTTGAGATTCGTAGTCGCGTCCTACAACAACCGTGGTTATACGTAGGAAGATACAATCGGGACACTGTGCATTTCGACACATCACGATTAACACGTCCACGATCAATCGTGGGCTATCGTAGCCAAAATCGTTACAGTGTGACCGGGGCTTAAGCTGCTACTGAGTAGTTAGCTGTGCTGTTTTGTTTAGATATATCTGCAAAACGTATTTATAAAACAAACTCTTATAAACCAGAAGTACGATTTTATTATATGATTCGCATCTTAATTAAAAATGTAAATGGCGTCTTATACATTGTCGGTGACCTCAAGTGCATGCTTAACTAATGCTGGCGTTGTCTGGTCAATAGCGTGGTTTATAATCGCCGGGAATTTGTGGTTGCCAACATGTTTACCTAATAAGGCATACGACAAGCTGCCCATGATTGTTTTCAGTGAATCGAATATCTGTCAACAACAAAAAGGTATTATTCAGTTATTACATCTTATATATAATGACATAATGAATACAGGTAGTACGATATCTCGATAAAACCGGACACGCATGGACAATTAACTAAACTATGTAAATAATTTTCGCAAACTTATATAATTCGGGAGGCTACTCTTTATCGCTAACTTGAGTTTAAAATAGTCGGCCCCTTTAAGCGCTTTTTGGAGTCGCTAGTTTTAGTATTATTCGTTGTTGTTGTTTTTTTCAATGTAAACAAAACAGTTTATGTTTTTGTCTTGATAACAAATACAGTATGCAATAATAATTGATTAATAGTATAGTTAATAACTTTATATACAGTACTACATGTTACAAACATCAATAAGGTACTACATGTTTAAAACATCAATAAAAAAAAATGATCCATGGGTCATTTCAAACATTTGATGACGTATTTAAAACTGACTTAACCATCTTAACATCTAGGGGTGGATGATGTAAGTAGTATTCCCCGGCAACCCAAATAGAACAGCGTTGTTCTCCATGGCAGCCCGTATTGTGTGCTGATTTAATTATGTCTGTCATGATTATCCATTTTGAGGACCATGGGTCTTTCAGAGTCGCAGTGGTTCAAGAATATTCTTGTAAACCATTGGTAGAATATATCAGTGTTGGTGTACCCTGACTTTGAAGAGCTAAACATCCAGTCGGTCGGGGCATCTTTGATAGGACGATGCGGAATTTTTCTCTACAAGTATCAGATTTTTTACTTTCAAGATAAGCAGATGACAAATAAAATATGAGCCGTATTTAATTAACATGCGTTATATTAAGAATTTTAGAACACTGAAATGAAGACGAACTTTTGTATTTACATATAAAATTCTTTGTTTATATAACGGGAAGATGATAAGTGTTGGTAAAAATCGACCACTAGCAGAAACACACACATTAGCAGTGATGTGTCCAGTGGTGTTAGATGATATCTTGACGAACACGTGCCCTTTCTTGGGTCCTAACACCTTTATAGGCGTATATTCTCGTCCCGTCCAAACGGTTTTATCGCAGTTGAAAATCTGTATAAAAAATATATTATTTCATGTAGGAACAGAACACAACTTTTATCGTAAGAATCAGATATATTGACTAATAAAATGAATGAAGCATTTATCATCAATCATACCCTGTCGGACTTATTTAGCATATCATCTGTAGTTAGCTGATTCTTCACAAAGTCGAATAATTCACTAATTACGGACTGGGTCGACATTGAAATCCTTGCTGCAGACATCTGCTCCGCCATTATCTCGGAAAACTATGGCTGCCGGTGCAAAAACTCCTGAACCCGAATAGTCTGCGTATTTAATCAAGAGGTGCCTCCTGTATAAATAAATTTGAAAAAAAAATCTTTAGAAATTGTCAGCGTATGTGGTATGTACCTGTATAGTGATGCTCTTTAATATTGCAGTCGGGTTTTAGTGTTCACAGTACTCATATATGAATAGTAAATGTACGTGTAAATGCTAATATATATATGTTCACTCATTTACACATCAACATTTATTTACCGATTTCCTTCACAATCTCTAGGCCTTTGTAACACTTCAGCATCCCACGAGTCGCTTGCATGCCTTGGTTAGCAAAATAATATGATTGACCAGGCTTTGCTCATCATCACTACTCAACTCGAAGGAACGACCTCGGTCTCCCAAACGTTTGTCATGCACGTGATCATTACTACTCAACTGGAAGGAACGACCTCGGTCTCCCAAACGTTTGTCATGCACGTGATCGTGCAGTGTTAATCTGGGCATCATGTACTCTATTGCTACTTTTCTAAGAGATAACTATTGTATTTTATCAGCGCTCACAGCTCTTTGCAGTCTTTGTTGACGTAGGCCATTCTATGTAGGTTCGTTAACAAAATGTATTAAACATACACCATTTAACATTATTTCTTACATCTGAATATGGTTAAAATGTCAGTTTGTACATTTTGTGTATCATTATTTCAATTATGCATGTTCAAAAACAACTATTAAGACACTTGCAAATCGAGCAAGGAATACATTTAATAATGTAAATGGATTTTCTAATAAATATGAATACTGTGCGCCAATTACTGAAATATTAACACATATCGGGCGAACACTTTATTAATTTTCAGGATGTATTTTGGACGAGTTACCTACCTTGAATTGAAAATTTGTCAACATTCCCCCAATAAATAATGCATTGTACCTTTTGATCGTTATTGTGTTCGTGAGCATGAATACATCATTGCATTAAAAACTTGTATCAATCAAATATTTGGGTATGTTAAATGAAATGTAGTTTATAGGATTGTTAATATAATTAATAGAAAATGGTTATTCATAATGGATAGCTAAGTAAATTATCTCACAAATGACAAATTGACGGGCCTCACAGCATGCGAATCCCCCGAGTGCGAATGTTTACTTTTGAAAGGTCAAAATAAGGCACAAGTAAATAAATAATTTAATTCTCACTTGATTCTGATGAAACTTGACATACGTTGTTGGGACAGGCGCGTGCATCGACCGATACCAAAGAATTATTGGTCTCGATCATACAAATGCCTTTTTTAAAGGTGTCCGGATTTATGCAATGTACCAGTAAAGCAGTCTCAAACATCGATATTAATATTCTAAAAGGCGGACATTGTATTACGCTGTAGAAATCATATTGCTACAAAGCTAAAATAGATATAGTGTGTATACAGATAGAAATATACCTGTGACAAGAAGAAGAACTGTTGTTTTTTTCTGCCGATTTAGCCAAAAGGCACCAACAATTATTAATGCTTTAATATGAGAGGTGCTTTGCTAGTAAGACATCCACATCATGCTCCTATGCTCCAGTAGTTTAGCCTCTAGAGTAGAGTCTTACCACTTCGTACTCCTGTTTATTTATTAACACAACACTAAGAAATCTTTAAAAAAAAAAACGTTTAATTTGACTCCGCAATTTTTACACATCTACAGTACATCCATTGTTTTTAAGTTAATCTTATATTTAATCCACACCATCATTAAACAAGTGATGACGTGTTACAGTATCGTGAGTTTGTGTATACAAACGAAATGTATCTAAGCTTTGTTACCTTGCTTGGGCATTTCGTGAGTCATAAAAGATATCATTTAAGGGACTATGTCAACGAAAAATTGACGTTCTTTTGCACTTTAAATGATATTATATGATAGAACATTGGCATTAAATAAATAATAAATATCATGATACACAATGAGATATTTGAGAAAAAAATAGAAAACACGTTTGAAAAAATTAAAACCCCAAGTGGGAATCGAACGCACGACTTAGGATTCATATGAAGAAATAACAATAGACAGCGCGTTAAGCAACTGCGCTGTTCTGCTTGTTAGTGAATCGTGTGTAAACTATGGTTAAACTCAAGACTCTGACGTCAAAATGTAAACATAAAAAGGGCCAAACAAACATTACCCGTATTATAAATTTTTATCTCGGAATGAGTACACGCTTTTCCCATTATATATACTCTGTTGCCAGTATCAGTATCTTAATTTCAGTATTAATATCTTAATTTCATATTTTTTAAAGAAAGTTCCCCCTTGGGGCCCTTTCCCATGCCATTGTCCCTTTAAATATAAACCTTAAAATATATTTTCTTAGTGTAATACTCATAGTTAATTGTGATATAAATGTACAATAAATTAGATGATGAAGATTCATAGCAATTTGCCAAAAGAATAAACAAATATGATATCAAATATATTTTAAAGCTACGCTCACAAATGTTGCGTCATGAAAGATTCCTGTGGTTGCTTCTAGGAAAAATAAGGTTAAGGCCTACTTAAAATATCATCGTGTATACCGGCATGCTGGCAAATGACATTTTTATAATAAAACTTGTTGATCTTGATATAATCTAATTCACCAAAAGTTAACATGTGTTAATTGGTAGTCAAAGGCAAAAATAATTAAATATTTATCGGAGTTATTATTTTAGATATATTAGAATCTTGAACATGATGAGTGTACGATGCGCATCAAATTTAGGGGAATCTTAAAGGAAATCAAATTAAAATCGCTTATATCATCTACAGTTAGTATTGTTTCAGTCTCAACGTTGAACTCAACTAAGATTAAAATTGAGAAGTTTCGTAGTCTCCATTTAAGTCGAATTCTCAGTTGAGTCAAACTTTAAGATTGAGTCTTAGAAAATGAGTTTAAGTTTGAGTCAGATTTTAAATATTTTCGTAGTTGTGAGGCCAGGGTTTGCAATAAACAGCAAGTAGCAAACCAAAGGTTCCCGATGTAGGTTAAATACCAATACCAAGAAAACAATACTAAGGCATGACCAAACACGACCGTTTTGATTGTCTAGTCAAAGACAAGAATATGAAACAAAAACAAAATATGCTGAGGATATGTTTGAAGCAATTGATAGGCGAATAATTAAACTATTAAACCATATTTCATAAATGCAATGATAAACGATGTTTGCAACTTTGCTTTTGAATAGATTCGCTGCCGTTTTTATTTGTGAAAATAAAATGATTTTTTGACATCTCTGGCAGACACAAAAGAGAAACAAGGTCTGCAAAACATGGAAATAAATTGCAATACCATCACATGCAAAAGAAAACCAACAAGAACTACATTTGGAGTCCATTTGCTCCACATGAATTTTAATTGATGTGGAATCCTGCTTTTTGACGCAAATTGTAATTCACTCTTTTTACTAGAGCAAATAATCTGCCTTGTATCATTTGGTGCATTGTTTTCCATTTGCCAGCTTCAAAACTTCACGAAAAATATCAATGCTAAAAACAACAATACTAATACATACAACAAGGCGAACGTCTAGTCTACAATTGGCCAATTTTACATTGTGGGTGACTGTAACTATTCGACTGTCGATTATTTAACAGAAAATGCAATCCTGACTCTTTGCCATCTTATATAATAATGTGTTTTGTGTTGGACCTTTTACGCGCGCATCTTGTCCTGGATTCATTATCAGTCGAGTGTCATAAATGTTTCAAAGAATATCGAAGGTTGAAAACCAGAGGGTATTATCAGTTATGTTACTGCAGTACTTTACAAATGGTGCTCGTGTAGTCTCGCTTGCGTATAAGTTGGTGGTCTTCCTCCTTGCTGAATACATAGCTGAATATTAGCCCAGGCCCAACTACAGAGATGTTTCCTTCCAAAAGGCTGATTCCCGATTTTTGTATCACCCAGGTTGCAGTCATTAAACCCATACGTCCTGACTTCCTTTTTACGGTCTTTTTTCCGGAAGATTCCACATCATATTGTCTTATGTGACTTTTGGTCTCTGCATTGTAATTGATTTGCCGCAAAAGCTAATTGCCGGTTGCTCTTGTTGTTCCTAATTTGTATCCTGCTGACTGTAAAATGCATGTTTATCAATATAACTCCGGTTGATCAGATTTCATATGCGAACTAGCACGACATGAATTTTTCTAAATGACGTTAACGGATGCATTGTACAAACAAATATTATTGTTTTGTCCGTAAAGACAAGACGATTAGGAAACGAATCATATTTTTTTTAAATCCGGTATTTTAGTATATGTCTCCAAGTATATGTCTACAAATACATGTATTATACAACATGTTTCAATTATAATACTTCGGCTTTGCATTCAGAATCACATGGCTCGTATTAAAATTTATAACAAATATTATGTTAGTATTGTTGTGCGTACGTATAATTTTCATTTGAAGTAATAAAACATTCCAAGTTTTAATGTATGCTGCATTTATCTAACAATTTATCTTATTTTCTTAGAATTAGAGAAATATTTCTTATCTAAAATTAAGATATCTGCCAATGTGTCTAACGTCCATATAATTATATTTAATTGTTGATAATCAGTGTCTAGTGGATACAAAACTATTGGACGTCATTCAAATTACACAAAACCGTAAAGTAGTTCTAAAGTTCTTCCTACAATTATAATGCGAAAGAGAAGCTGGTGTTTCCTAACAAATGAACACAGATGATACTAATGATCTTTTAAGGTATTCGACCCATCATTAGCTCGTTAATTTCCGTGTAATTTCGCGAAAGCCGTAGCCGTCCGTACATTACCGTTCGCGTTCGTAATGCATACACGACATCTTTAAAAAGTATATATGTCTTAAGCTACACCGTAGTATGTGTTTCAGATTTTAATATCGTCGCTTTTAAAAGCAAATTAGATATAAAATAACTATTAAAATGTTACGAGTATGATTAAAACGAAAGTAGAATAGGAGTTTGTTCCCTTTGGAAATCATGACCATTTCAACGCTTATTCAATTTTATGTGCATATGACGGCGTTTATTTACCTTGATATAAATCATTCTGACTGACAAAAACGTAGTTAAAGAGGTAGATTTTCAAGAAAAAAGACACAGTAACGATGCAAATTTTGTCGGCTATAATCAGCTGCGATGAACTGTGACAGTGTGGTTGGACAAATTACAAAGAAGTGCATTAGTTTGACTGTTTATGTCGACGTGAAAATATTGTAACATTCGACTAATGTGATGTCAATAATGTTCTCTATTGGAAAACTGACAAGAAACCAAGTCAAGCCTAATGCGGTGGTTAATACCAAGCTGTGTACGGGTTAGTACCAGTTCATTAATTAATTGTAAAGCCATTTGTTTGTATGGTATAGTTACTAAGATATTGACAACTCGTGAATGGTCTGTAAATATTAAAAAAAAAAAATGTTTGATTTTTATTAATACACGGAACATAAATGTTGGAAATATACTACAATGAAGTATAAGTTTCCAAGCTTATTTAAACAAGGTTCAATGTTTTGACATAATGATACTTTGAAAGAATTATGTTACAATTTCCATATTGCCAATGCCATCAATAAAAATACTACGGCAGAGAACATCGCTGGCTCCGGTTTATGTACCAACGAAACATTCAACTGTGAAGGCGCGGACAGTTTATTTAGTATTTAACATGTAAATATAATGGATGAGAAGCCCTATATAACAGTTGCAAAAAGGACGTTGGAAACCTTTATAACACAAATTAGCGGATTAGTTAATACAACTCTTTTGTTCACACTTCTAGATTATGTGACATTCTGAATAAATATTGTTTATAATAGAATATTCAATGATGAAACAAAGTTTAATTTGAATGTTTAATGTTCAAAAGTTATGGAACTTATTTTATATTTTGTTTATATTTTGTATCTAAGAATTTTTGAAAGTTGTATGGGAGTATCTTTCTTAGGTTCTCACTAATTATTTAAAAATATTTAAAAAAGGTATTTCTGGGGGTAGTGTTAAAAATGTCTTAATTTGTCAAATGTGCATGTTAAAGTTTATTTCTTTCGCCTTATTTGTGTGGCTTACAGTCCAAGAATAAAATATATTATTGTTTAGATTCAGAACATGCATAAAATGAGCAAGTTTATCACATATATTTTATGGCTTTAAAAAAATAGAACAGGACAATTCTCATCGATGATAAATATAATTAGCAATATGAGTGCATATTACTTCCATATAAATTCATTGAAGAATAAGTATTGATTATTTTCATAATATGTGTTCAATATACCATCCATAAATGTATATTTGTATGGAGTTTATAGAATATTAATAAAGTATTTCACTTGTAAAGATGCCGATAGCTTTTCAGTTTTTGGTGTGTTTAGCAAAAGAGGGGGTATGGTAATTAACTAACTATATCTGACAAACAAAACAGTAAAATCTCCTGACATTTTTCAGAAGAGTCCAGATATGGATGCCCTCCAAGAAAATAATATGGCTTGTGGTGTTTTAGACATTGAGTATGATGGGTTGAATACCTTAAGCATGAATGGAAATAGAGACGTTGTTCTAATGGTGGCTTCCATATTAATCCTAACTAAACCAAGTTGACAAACCACACACGGCTGTTGTTGTTTGTTTTTTATGTGTGGTTATATTTTTGGCAAGTATAATTTTAGAGCTTTAATGATATATCCTATTGTGTTTTTTTTATATCCGAATTTAACCCATGATCGGCAGATCTTCATGTAGGGTAATGTTGAAATGCATGTTAGTTGTAACTGCTTAGTGTACAACGCAGTATTCTCCGCTCTAATAGTCCTTACCATTTACAATTCGTTGCTGTTAAACAGTAAGTTTTCTTTCACCAATGAGGTTAAACACTTGAAATGTATGTATAGGTTTATATGCTCTGTTAACATTTTTACACTGTATACATGTTACAATGAAAATGTGGCTCGCCCAGTTTTACATCCGGATTTTTATGAGTTCAATGTTGCTCTAAAAAGATGAACATTTATTTCGATTGAGAAAGACACATGTGAATGATCAATATTGGGTTTACATTTTAGTTGTTTGTCTTCAATTATGTATTCACCAGCCAGCATCGCTTTGTTCATATTTGGAATTCTCCTCAATCTATGCAAAGGAAAAGGTAAGAGTTGCACAACAACAACAACAATAACTACTACTACTACTACTTCTACTACTACTACTACTGCTACTACTACTACTACTACTACTACTACTACTACTACTACTACTACTACTACTACTACTACTACTACTACTACTGCTACTACTGCTACTAATATTACTACTACTATTACTACTACTTCTACTACTACTATAAAAATACTATTCCACGTGTGTTAGTTATACGTTGGGAATATGTAATATTTAGGTAGAGTATAGTTTGTATTACATGTAGTGAATGTGAATTGGATACATATGATAACCAGTTGTATATATCAAAACCAAAGGATGTCCGTAAAATATACAACAGTTAATAATCAATTTTATATTTTATGTATTGGTGACCTTTCTTTGTTTTTAATTCTACAATGCGTCAGCATATGGTAAGAAAAACTACTACTAAACTGTGTTAATGGGAATTTAGCAAGCATCTACCAACCAAATAGTGTACTCGCGCAATCTATCAGATAGTGTGAATGCTTAATAATTATGTTAACATTTAGATAACCAGATTTAAATATTCGTTTTTAAAGATGATTCCTACATTTTTGTCCCTTCCATGACAAATTGTCATTTACACATATTGTGCAGATCGTTTAATGCTTAATACAATGAAACCATACAAATGGGGGTCACCGAATTAGATTTGTTTGAAACTGCATGTTAATGACCTACCCGTAACTGCATTTTAGAAATTAGTTTTGTTGTTTTTACGTTCGCAAAGAAATAGTATTGACCATTGATTGGCAAAAACATGACGAAATTCTATTGGTTTAAATGGGTTATTGTAAGAAAGATGCCGTTACATGGTGAAAAAATAATATTATATTTGCCAAATGCTTTTTTATCCATTTTTTGCCAACAAATCTGCATTTTATAATCATATCAAAACCTTGTTTTTACTTTAGAAAAAAATCTGTTCCGTGAAAAGTCCTGAATTTTCGATATTTAACACATGCTCAATAGATTGGAAAAAAAGAAAACATGGGGTCACCATGCTTGTTTTCGAAAAAAAAAATAGTTTACATGTGCCTATTGGATATTTTTCTGTAAAAAAACAAAATGGAAAAGTAATTATTTATAACAATACACTTATAAAAGTTATTAGATCTATATAATATATAATTATTTTAGTAACAGCAGTTGATTATAACTATGTACAAATTACAGACAAACAAAATTCACATTTATCCTAGCAAGTTCACAGCTACATGCGAGTTCAATATTCCGGCTACGTGTTCCTACTTTCCTTTTCAGTGTATTAACACACTTTAACAAATAATCGAGTCACAAGACACTCCAATTATAATCATGACAATTATTATGAATATACTTGATTCTAATTGATAATTACAGTGTACATAATATTTAATAAATATTGTTATATATCAACCCACTTCACATTTTGAAGATTTAAATCTACTTCACTGATAAGCGAAAAGATGCGCAGAAAAAAAACGAAATCGTCTTTAATGTTTATCAGCTTTGTTGCTTATTACAATAAGAAAATATTTAGCAAATACTAGTAGATCAAAAGCTTTTTTACCACAAATAAACATCAAATGCTATCATTTTAATGCGAATGTTTCATTAACAAAGCATGCAGATGACACTTCAATATTTAAAAAAAGAAACACCAACAAAATATCGAAAGCTTTAAACATTTTCGACACAATTGGGGCAATATAGTATTTACAATTAAATTAACATAAAACAGAACATGATTCAAATGACAAGTCCAAAATTGTATTACTTAAGCTCCGGTTTCTTTTTTTATTGTTTTCATGATTTAACAGCAAAATAGGAACACTAGAAATGTATATATTTTTAGATCATGATGTACGCTGGAATTCTTGTATTACAAATATAATACTATTATGACATAAACAAAACGGTTGAAGCACATAATAACAAATCTTTGTGATGGGAGCTATTTTATATGTGTAAATCAGTGCTGAACAGTTAAATAAAATGACAACTGAAGCTGAATTATATTATTATATTAAAACGCTTCTTACATTCGTAGGAATATATGCCTTTGATAAAGTATAAGACATTACAGTGTCTAGCCGTCTCAGTGTATGCCTATTTATAATGAAATTATTGATGTTCAGGTTGTGTTGCAATGACTTGCTCTTATTTGATGTCATATATATTTAATATTATGTTTTTCCTGTGTGAACAAATTGTTCATATCCTGCGAACGGAACAAGTATTTGACCGAGCTTGACATGAGAAGGCGTGGTAAAACATATTATAGAGACCCTTTAATTGCTACAACAGCACATATCCTGAATGGGCATGAAGACATTCTTATCTCTTGAAGAAATCTGTTAAAGTGCTCATCTTCAAGATTTAAACAAAATGTTTACACCTTAGTTGTCCGAACTTGCATGCGGATATGATTTACAGATGCATCGGATACCAAAGATTATAATTTATTTCATGCTATGTGGTGAATGAGTGGGGCATACAAGTGAATGATAACCCGATCATTTCACTCTAGGTGGATTGAAATGATAACGTTCGATCATTTCACTCATGGTTATATGGAAATACTTTTAACTTTGTTTTTATGTTTATTTTTTGAAAGTATGTGAATATCCTAATCGTCAGAGTAAACATCGGCCTTCGTAAAGAACAGAAAACTCATCATACAATTTAATACAAATATAAGTAAGCGACAACGAGGCAGTAAGAGTGGCAATATTGTCCAACCACAACAGTGATCGACATTTTAGCATCATAATGACGTCATATTTATGACGTCATAATTCACGAAACTTGAGACGCTTCAGCATATCTCGCGCATTTTTTTATATTTATCGTACCACTCGTGATTATATTGTTTCTAAGTCCACTCATGAAATAAAATACGATCTTACACTGCATTAAACAAATATACTCTATGTCTTTACTGACAATGAATATGATTATATATATGATTTAAAACTGGTACGTCATATAATTAGAAAATGACAAAATGATGTGGGGTTTTTCAAATCTAGACAAAATAATATATTATTAGATATAACTGACTGAAATAATATTGTTGACACACTAGTTTAATCATTACAGCGCATTGTTTTAACCCGATTTCAAAATCGTCAAGGCGATTTTCATTATATATATTTTTTAGGTTGTTGGTGTGAAATTACCACGTGTTCAATTTAGCCAGTCGATTTCGTTTCCGGAATTCCGTAGTTTACAAAACAAGACCGAAACGACAAGTAGCGCTAACAACTTTTAAACTAGTGCGGAAGTATTTAGCGACGCAGTTAGAGTGTAAGTCTCTTACGCCGAGGAACTTCTACATCAACAACTACTACGTGTACCCCTATAGCATGTTTTTGAATAAACAATTAGTAAGGCATCGCCACAAATTCATATTGTTTTGCCTTTGACCTCGGCATTCAGTTCAGATGTCCAAGTTTTTCTTTGACACATATCCTGTCTGCTGTATAACTTTAGAATCAAGCGCAGAATAGAGGTCACTTGGCATACATGTTAACAACACACATTATTATACCTCACCCTTCTGTTTTCCTACTTTGTTCATATTAAAACGGAACAGTCAATAATTGGAAATATCATCTAGCAATATCACCTGCTATGACGTCCTGCAGATAAACCGAGTGATCGGAGTTAATAGGCGCGTATGAAACAGTCAGTAAGTTACTCCGTGTTACAAAAACGCATTCGCCTTTGGCAACAGTATTTCCTCGGGTTGACAAAATGCACTATCGCCCTCAAAGAATGCAATATTTATATATTATGTTTATAGTTTTCTCTATACTGATATGAAAATCGAGTATATTCTATACCGCAATGCTTGAAGTCCACTTGTTTTCATGCGATTTTGCGGAACTTGATATTTAAGGTTGCCCTGGACATAGAAGGGATACATTTTTCCACAAAACTGCTCCTTTATTTCATGTAGAAAGTGTTTCATCACACCTTTGTTTTCATGTGCGCATGTTACCAACACAATCACTAGACGTTAAATATCTACTGCTTTTAAGTTCACGCCAAAGTAAGTTGGTATAAAGTATACCTTTTTACTCTTTTTATGTTATTACTATTTCAGTAGACGCCAATTTTAATGCAATATGTAATTGTCAAAATACCGACTTATGCGTGCTAATCAAGCTGGATTGTTGCATACAAGTTTAAATGGCGTTTGTTTTAAATGTGTAATCTGCTGGTTATGAAAATTAATGTGAATGTTAATCAATATAACTCCGTGGATGAGATTTGATGTTGCTTACATTTGTCAGTTTCATATGTATTGGCAAAAAAAAAACACCCCATGAATTGTGGTAAGTGGCGTTAACGTATGCAAATGTGCTTCCTTGAACAAACTGTTATTGCATTTTTTTTATCTGACAAGTCGATGCGGAAAACAAATCAAATTTAATAGTTTAGCCGGTTAGTAAGTATTTCAATGTTTTATGTTCACGTGTATATTACCGCCTATACTTAAATTAAATCCGGGCTGCATACACAACACCAGGGCTCGTAACTAGAAAACATCTTATGTTAAAAATGTTTTACTTATGTTTATGAGTTTCATATCAAATTATAATATTTAAGTTAAGTTGTATCTTTAAGCAGCAAGTTTGTTTTAAGTTGATGTTTTGATAATTATGTAAGTTCATTCACTTGATAAAAAATGCAAACTATTTTCAAGTAGATTTATGAACGACACTAAATAGATAAATTAGACATTTGAGGGATTCTTCAATATAGCGGTCCAACATCGCGTATTTATTTTTTGAATTGTGATCTTGCTTTTCATTTAAACGCCTTGTTATTGCATAACATTAACTTGTTTTTCAAAATGTACAAAAGGTCTTTATATATAAAGGTTTTTCACCTGTTGACGCACCTGGAAATGTTATATTGATTTAGTAGACGCTAAAACGGCTACGAATAAAAGTAATGTAAATGTACAGCCCAATGTAATTGTGGGCAAGTTTGCTCACTTATGGACGTTTATTGGACTGTGAAATCTTGCATTTTATGGTCGATGTTTGCTTTAATATGTAAATGTAAGTTGTAATTTTAGCTGTTCATGGATTTCATAATGCACCTGGTTGATCATATCTTACCATTTGTAAATAGTATGCAAATCGTCGAAATTTGAAAAAGGGGCCCTTTGCCACCACGTTCTTCGATTTCGATCATAAACACACCTAGTGCATTTTGATAATCATATATTTTGCATTAATGAAGAATCTGGTAAAGGATTTCTGGGATTACGTGTTCCTGCCTCAGAAGACATGTCTGCAGTATACAATTTTTGAAAACTTTATGACAAAAATAATAATACTCATAATGCTTTATTGTGTTCAAGTCATTTGCTGTACATTTACAGCCAGACATGGTTTGCTGTCTAAAAATACATGTCTCAAACTAAAGCATATTTACAGAAGAATTAAAAAAGTAATGGCGACGCACAATATTCCAGAATAATACTCGCATTTTCCAGCCGCACAATTTTACTGGGAATCAAACAGCTCGGACGGAACATACAGTAATACATTTAATTATAACGGCGACTCTTTGAGGAAAAACTTGGTACCCGCCCACGGCGATTAAATATTTTCCACAGTAACTTTCAATTTTATAGAAATATATTCCACAATAACTCTCATTTTTATAGTATATCGTCAGGACCATAAATATATTATTTTGCGGTGCATTAATTTTAGCATCAGTGTTTGTACCCGGGCGTCTGCGATTCTACTAACTGCACCTGTCAGTCAGGTTGTATGGCGGGATTTGATTACTCGCTGGATCAAAAGTGTGATATATATATAACAAGGTATCCTACTCCAGACGCCTGAAACAGAGAGTGCATCGGTTTAAACAGCCATAACATTGGCAACTGTGCATTGATGTTCATGAACTTGATGTCATTCGACGCAAAGATAAATGTCGTTGTAGGAAATTTACAACACTACCCATGTTTAGTAATTAGTTGGTCGTAGTTTTAAGCAAAAACATAGTGGCTAATGGTCGTTTCTTGATTATTTCTCATCAGAATTGATGTTTTCACTAATTATTATCGTGCTACGCGCTAACAACCTGTGTTTCAGAAGATATAGGGGTTTATTTGCCGAAGCGAAGGACACTGTATTTCCTTTATACAAAATATTGACTATTATAGTTCTGAAATAGAAGTAATTATAGTAGAAGTTGTAATAACAGTGATAGTAGTAGTAGTAGTAGTATTAGTAGCAGTAGTAGCAGTAGTAGTAGTAGTAGTAGTAGTAATAGTAGTAGTAGTAATAGTAGTAGTAGTAGTAGTAGTAGCAGCAGCAATAGCAGCGGCAACAGCTGCAGCAGAACAGCAGCAGCAGTAGTAGTAGTAGTAGTAGCAGTAGTAGTAGTAATAGTAGTACTAGTAGTAGTAGTAGTAGTAGTAAAAAAAAAAATCTATACATATGTGTAATCTATTAATGCAAATAGTTCGTGTTCAGCCTGTGCATATCGGCAGTTTGGTCACAGCTGTAGCTCAACTTGTCATTGTAACGATACTGTCGACTGCAATAAAGTTGATGGGCGTTGTCCGGGAGAATGTGACAGAGGATGGAGAGGACTAAACTGTACAGATATTCAAAATGCGTTTTCAAGTATTTAAACAAATTAAGGATATGATGTTAAACGTTTTTTTTACAAAATTGGGGCTGTATTGTATTCACCAATGTTGGTTCGTTAGTGCGTCCGTCCGTATGTCCGTCGTCCGATAGTCTGTCCGTCCGTTCGTAGTCCCATATTTTGTTTCCATTCCATTTTTTTCAAATTACATGTAATGAGTTTCATATAACTGCAGATGTGTATTCATTATGCCCAAAATTAATTCTGTGTCACTTACAATAATTGAAAACATCAACGTTACTATAACTGCGCATAAGTATACCCCATGATCAAAATAATATGACATGTGCATATTAACCATTATTCTCTGATATGTCATGGATACAATCATAGGTCCTAATAGTTTCCTTCCCAATACATCTAAATGCAGTGATGACTTTTATAACTGTATATTTAATATATGTACACGAGAATGCATGATTATGAGGTAATCAAACTGACATACGCTAGCTGTAATCAAATTCTCATCTATAATCGTATCAACCACTCAGGGCTCAGCATTTTGCTTCGCGTCCGTTGCATTGTACCGTCCGCCACATTTTCTTTACAAGTTGGTTAATTCGATCATGTTGTGGCAGTTCAATTGATTTAGAAAATGTATATTATGTGTGCTATGCAAGTGACGTATTTGTGGTAATCTTCGTAGATTCAAATAATATACGGTATATGACAAACTACAATATAACACAAAAAAAGTGCACTAAAATCCATATTATCTGTTTAATTTGTTGTCGGTTGTACTATAATCCTATTGACACAAAGTATACATTCCTAATATTTTCGTTTCAGACAACAGTATAATAAATACAGACTTAGTGTTATTTCTGATACAATGTGTTGTGGATATTGAAATATCAATATGTTTTCATGGCATAATGCTTCTAAATGTACCTCCCATATTTGCCAACAATGAATAATGTTTCTTAACATCATCGGCGCACATATTCGTAATGTCGAGTGCATGTGTATTTTAAAATTCAATGTGTATTTTGATTTGCCGAGATTAACGTATTTAAACAGAGGTCGACCGTATATTCGTCCAGTTACCATAATTATAAACTTAATGGTGTAAACACATACAACTGAATGTCATATTGTGAAATATTTTGAATAATATCCTTAATTTCCAGCTAAAATTGTATTAGTTTTATGTCGATTTTCATTGGGAGAACAGTAGTAAACGCAGGAAAAAACTATGCATTACACTGTCATCATAACCTTCTTCTCATACAAAATGCTTTAAATTAAAAAAATAAAATTCAAATAATAAGACATTTAAACTTATATCGTTTTAAAGAATGCACATTATTGCAATCTATGTTGTTGAGTGGACAACCAGTGTCAATGCATTGCATACAATATAACATTTTGAAGATAGAACATGTTAACTACAACAATTACTGTATAAGTATGGAATATTATTATATTTGCTAACTAAACATTTTATGTGTATAAAACATGATATTCATAATTTCCTAGAGATAGTTAAAATATTCATTTTGTACATATACCTTAAAATGTTTTCACTGACATTATTTAATGCATTATAGTTTCAGACTGTATATAACTTCAAACTAAAACTCAGTTATTTATTTTTTTGGTTCAATGCTCGCCATTTTATAATTATATGATCGACATAATCATTTTTATTCAATTTATATGATAATGGTAAGCTTCACTATAGCCTGTTAACCTATTTGAGATGTGGATAAACTGGCCAATGTTATCGTTAGAAACTATCCCATTCAATTTATGTGAGCGCGCATATCTGTAATGTGTTTATTTGGGTATACAATTAAAACATATTTTTCCCCTGTGATTATAAATTCAAATCATTAAAGCAGGTGAGGGAAAATCCACAAGGAGCCCGCGCCGTAGTCGCATCTTAGACCGAATGTAAAGAAGGCATAAGGCATTGTGTTGATATCGCACGGATACTTTGCCATTGGCATTTTTAAGGACCGGAGCAGTGTCTGGAAATCGCTTGCTAACCGTGCGTCTGTCGTACGTCGACCATTGTCCACCGTTTGGGAACCTTAAGGTTGTAAATATCTTTAAATAACCACAAGGCTACCACATATTTATTGCACGATCGCCGCTAGTTCTGTGCACGATCGCCTAAATGGCATTCTGGCAGCAACAAAAAATGTGTCCTTAGACTGTGTTAGTCAAAATGCCACCGCGGCGAGTCATTGCCACAAGGTAGTCATATCCATTTAATCGCTTGCGCTTATATATGTTGCGCTCGAAAAACACGCATGATCGCCGCATTTGTTTTTAAAAAAGTCCTCCGTAATCTCGCCGTACTGTCGCCGCAACCTGGTTGCGACCAAGCCTTATTAACACAAAATCTTGCACCAACGAAAGCTTGTTGATTCTTGAATCTGTTGAATCTAACAATTAACTCACAGTTTTATAGTTATTTTTGTGGATTTAACAACATAAAGACAATATAATAAACACGTTTGAGCCTTATATATTTCTTTTTTTATTGCTATATTATATAGCTTGTATGAGCGGTTACTTCGAAATGAACTGCTCATCTCCATGCCATTGTCGAGATCTCGCAATGTGTGACCACGTGTCTGGTAACTGTTCTGGAAACGAATGTTCTCCTGGATGGACCGGTCGTAACTGCAGCACCGGTATATTATGATCTTACCTAAATGGATATAACAAGCTTATTCATTCAATTCTTTGTTAAAACGAATACGTGCTTCTATAATGTGTTACTTCTCAGCAAGTATACCCACGTGTAAATCGTGCATTCTCAGAGAGAAATGTGCAGTCATGTGAGGCCTGAACTAGACTTTGCGTGATTCTGTTTGACTACGTACTAAATATTCCATATTAATGAGCGTACTATATTTATAATAATTATACTAGCAGTTGCTGTCCAATTATGTACGATATAATAACACTGTTGACGCCATCATGCAGCGCATAATTTAATATTACATAAGCGAATGTACAATGTACACAGTGTCCCATGAGTGTGTATTAAGGACTGTCAATGAATTAAATGTCATTTATCGTGTAAATTACGCTATAAGAGTTACACTGACCTCATTAAAATCTTGAAGAATTGAGCTAATACTTAAAAACTAATGTACTTACCAACTAATGCCATTTATTTGATCGTATGAACTTGATCTATTTAAAAATGTAGTAATGTTTTTATGCTTCAGCATTAAATGAAGGTTTCTGTGGAATGAACTGCTCGTCGGAATGCCACTGTCAACAAGTCAAATAGAAAAACAAGTTTTTAGTCAATAACTTTAGTTTGGCTTAACATCTTTTCATTAAAGATGGTTTGTATGTATCTTATATTAAGCCGAATTATGTGGCTGATAATGAGGTTACTAGGTCAAAGAGCAAGGTCAATGTTACTAAAAATAGAACAGACATCAAACATGTATTCTACATTTTGGAGCACATAACAACCATGACACGTATTGTCATTTCAACTTTTGCAGTAAAAGTTCATTCATATTGTTTGTCTTCAACGTCGCTATGTACATAGTTCCTATTAATTATTTCATTCATATGAAACCATACTCAATCTGGTCGACATTCAGATCATATCAGATTGAAAACATGTTTCCACGTTTCTTGTTTTATTATTCTACTAACTATTAAGCATTGCGTTCGAAACATTTGTGTTCGTGGAATTTCTACTTTTCTTGACTATATATTTATAGTCATAGTGTCACTTAGTCTGTACATCACATGTATGGAATGATATGATATTTATCCATAAAACATAGTTTTTTATCATATCCGTTTCAACAAAAACCATTTAACAAAACGAACAAATTATTGTTTAAATCCCAATATATAACCGCAACACTTTAAACATATAAATGCACATTTTATAATTCAAAAAAAGTGCCATTAGTTACATCTGAATTGTTGAGTATGTGTTTTCTATGCATTTATAGTTATAAAGTCAGTATATACGTTTTGCGCGATATTTGAATCGGGACGATTCCAGAATCGCCCTGTGCGTTTTTGGAATTCCAGTACGGTCCGCTTTTATTGGAATTCCAAAAACGCGCAGAGCAGTTCTAGAATAGTCCGTGCGCAAAGTTGGAATCGGGACAAAGTTGGAATATATGAAATCGACCATGTTTGTTAATTTATGTTAATGTGTAATCATCGTAATTCCAATCGTACAAATATTGAGTACTTTATGTATCACATAATTCTTTGCATTTCATTAATGAACAATTGTAATCGTTATTTTATATAAAATCCCCAGTTTTCTGACTGTGTGGGTCAGATTTATGAAGCGGAAAACTTTATCATACCTTTAATTTTGAAAACAGTTATTTTAAGCATTATGGAAATTATGTTTCACAGCAATAAAAGTGTGAATATTCAAATGGTTTTCTTGCAGTCGAATTAATCGATTAGTGTTGCATTACTAAAGGGGTATGCTGTATTATTTTCCACCACAAAACATACCATGCAGATTCAAAGGCTAGTCTCAAGTTTTATTTTATTTTATTTTTTTGTAAAAATGGTTGACAGAAATTGTAGAGCAGATTTTAAAGCAGAAACATTAGTTGTATTCACAGTTATTCAAAGAATAACTTACACCAAATCACAGAAAAAATAAATATCGTACGGACTAAAACTGCTTAAATTTCAATGTCATAAATTTAAAATAAATTAATATGTTGGCAAAAACTAAAAAACAAACAATATTATAATTGTAAATAAAGCAACCCAAGTAGATGTCAAAATACATTTTTAACAAAATCATATATTTTTTGTGTTCAGTATATTTAACATTTATTTAATATTTAACCACCGCAGTTTTATGAATACATTGTATTAGTTTCAAAGAAACATTTTCTGTATGTAGTAGTATTCTTGTTTGATAAAATAAAAATGAATTGATTAATTGGTAATCAGTTAATTAATGAAGAAATCACGTTTAATATTTCAACATGAACATTCTTAAATAATTTTTTTTTATATCTTTTGTTTACAGAAGCAAAACTATCAAGGACAAATAAAGTTACGGAGCGGATATACTTTCGATCCGCTCTCTCACATATTTACGGACTCCGACCACTCACTCGCTCGCTCGCACGCACGCACTCACACACTCGCTCGCTTGCACGCACGCACTCACGCACGCACTCACTCACTAACTCATTCACTCACCGATTCATTGACTGGTTGACTCAATGCTTAACAATGCACAACAATATGTCACATGTTCCAACTTTCTATTAAAATAACATATGATTATTGCGTTTTTACAGATTTGTTATTTTGGGATCTTTGATAAAACTATGAAGATGGGAGTGTAGCACGCTACTGTGAATGCCTGAAATAATTATTAACTATTATACGACAGTATATTGAACCAAATATTTTGTATTTGTTTGTGAATAGTGACAGAATACATTGCATTAGTTTCAAAGAAACATTTTCTCCATGTAGTAGTATTCTTGTTTGTTAAAATAAAAATGAATTGATTAATTGGTATTTAATTAATTAATGAAGAAATCATGTTTAATATTTAACATGAACATTCTAGAATAAATATAAATATACTATATTTATATCTTTTGTGAGACAGTACAGAGGCAAAAATATCAAAGACAAATATTAAAGTTACGGAGCGGATATACTTACCGAAAGTTTTGACCCGCTCTCTCATATATTTACAGATTCCGAACGACCACTCGTTCGCTCCCTCACTCACTCACTCCCTCCCTCCCTGAATCACTCATTGATTAACTTATTGTACATAAATAGGGAAAGATCTAGGATCTAGAAACGTACAGAGTGCTGCTAAAAAGGAGGGTGGTGGGGGGTGGGGGGTGGGGGGGCGGTGGGGGTAACCGGATCAGCCAATTGACATTTTTAATAATTCGAATTATCAAAACAAAACCGCCTTATTCTTTGCAGTGAAACTTGTGCAACAACTCATGCTATACTTCTTCAAACCTATCACTATTTATAAATATGTTTTCTTTATTTAATCTTCTACATTACTTAAATATTATTTAATAAGCTCGGAGGAACTGGAACGAACATGCATTGTAATTCGTCAATGGCAGGGAATGGTGTATAATTGCAACAGACGAAAGTGACGAAACAATTATAAAACGACAGAATCAAAACAATGATTGAACAGAAAAAACAACAACCCTAAAATGTCGAAGAATACGCTAAAAATTGCCAACTCTTGAATCGTTATAGGTGTTGTGTAACCAAAACCAACTGTCGAGTCAGCGTATATAGGTCACAATACACTAAATAAATAAGTCATGTAGGGCTGTACTCTCTAAATAAATCAACAAGTTTAACTCGAAGACATGTTTTTAGGTTTAGACACTTGCTTTGATATTCTTTTCTGGAGATGTTGGTAGGGTAAGCATTGGTATGCACAAATAAATCTCTGATATGTTTTAAGATTGGAGACTACAGTATGACACTTGCGCTGAGGCGGGTTACAGTCAACTAGAAAGTAGCCGCTAAAAAGATGGTGATAAAACAGTCAACTTTGTTTAGTGTCGAGTTCTTTCTTACATAATACATGACATACCCTTTTTATTGTTTAAATCAATTCAGCTTAGAATGCTCTTTAAGAGAAGATTACGTTAGTGGACGGTTAGAAATGTGCATAAAGGTCCATTACGCTAGGGGACGGTTAGAAATGTGCATAAAGGTCCATTACGCTAGGGGACGGTTAGAAATGTGCTTAAAGGTTCATAATTTTGACTTCGTATTCAGCTCGTGAATATTCTTGCATAAAGGTTAGTATCAGGTCAATGTTTTCGCACTATACCGTACACCGGAATTACACTTTAGACAATGAAACATAAACTTATCCTTGTCCGTATGGGAAACGTTAAACTATATACTATATAAATCTTAAAATTAGAAAATCAAATTAAATACAGGTAGGGATTTTCAAGCGAGAGATTGAACATACGCCTGACAACAATTATTTCAATGTCAATCTTATACAAAGCTCTGTTCAGTTGTTGAAATTTGGACTACGCAGTGATTAAATACTTTCCAAATTAACGACCTAGGCAAATACCAAGAAATTGTCCATTGTTTTCTGAAAAGCAATTATTTAGTATAATACGATGACACTTACCCATGTCGTACAACAATGAACATTAGGAAACAAAATGAACTAAAACTTCCGCTGACAATCGCACAAGCTTCACGTGTTGCTGTTTGTTTCCTAATGTTTGTCTCGTTTTTGTTGAACGAGAAATCGTTTTCATTGTCATCGAAAATGACATTAGAAATGCTATCCAGTTTGGACAAAATCCGTCCGCTGTTGCACAGACTGGTGCTGCAGCAGTACCGGGTTATCCCGCTATCAGACAGATACGACCGGCTCTTAACGACACCAGTCTGACACGTGACGTCACATCCGTCAGTAAACTAGAGACGCCCTGACCTTGTCATTTTTCGAGTCTGCAAACTTCAATAAATGAATGAGCGAGTAAATGCGCGTGTTAATATATAAAGTATTTTCTTTTTGGGATCTGTGACAACAAAAAAGACAACTGCCAATTGTAAAATCTGAGATAAGGTCCCTTTAATAAGAGACTCAACTATTAAGTATTATTACACAATAACTTCACACGAAGTCAATAGTATAAAATAATAATAAATACATTTACTTGATGGCTCCGGCATTTCATTTATCTGTTACCTTCGTAGCTTATTTCTACCCCGTATTTGCATCGATTTCAACAGCAAAGTCAACTTTTTTTAATGCATGTTTTCCATTCCCATAGAAAGGAAATACAGTCGTTTATGAAATGTACTCTGTTTGCAAGTGCAGATGGTTTATTAATGTTTAAGCGGATGGATGATTACAATTTGTATTTGTCGGTTTCACTAATGATCGCGGAATTTCCATTCACCTGTAAATAATATATTTTTGCTGATTTTGTATTTGCCTTTCGAGTGTTCATAGAATTTAATTATTTCATTTTACATCATTCATTCGCTGTCACTTTCTATTATGCGTATTCTCTTGCGTTTATTCGACGGAGATTGTGCATAATAGTTATTGATGGTTACGTTACACCGGAATATTTGTGCACTCTGGAGATTTGTGTTTTCTTGGGAATATTCAAATGGCGGCGTTTGATGTGCTTGTGTTGCTGTTGGCCAGAGACGTGTTTTGAATAGGTGTCGGGATCAAAGATCTAGAGGTAGGTGGCATTCTTTGTGGTCTATCAGGATTTTCCGATATTATATCGGACATGGCTGCTTGCATTTCGAGAGATGCTTTTACACAATTGTTGACACTCTGCACATTCTTGTGTCCAGTTAGCTGTTGTATGGTCGTTGGAGCAATGCCATTGTGCAAGAGTGTTGTGCAGGTCGTTTTCCGGGCACTATGGTTGGTTTTCCGACCTGTCAAATTACCCCTTTCAACCATGTTTTTCATGATGGATCTCAATGAGTTTTCACCCATGGGCTGGCATTTGTACCACCTCTCTGAACCAGCTGGTCGACTGTAGTTGATAGAGAGATAAAATGGGGAGTCATCATGGAGAGCTTCTTTTGGTCGGTGTCTAGCAAATTCCTTGTATGCTTCCACAGGGCACGAATCTTTGTTGCTATGAGCAAATTGCTTAGGCCGAAATGCCCTTTGTTCAGACGTTGTCTCAGATGTTCGAGTCTTTGTCAACCTTTCATTGTACTCAAGGTACGCTCTTCCTTGGTCAGTTGTTTTCATTTTGATATC
This sequence comes from Congeria kusceri, assembly GCA_027627225.1. Classification (NCBI taxonomy): domain Eukaryota; kingdom Metazoa; phylum Mollusca; class Bivalvia; order Myida; family Dreissenidae; genus Congeria; species Congeria kusceri. Next base: position 62,178,167 of record CM051025.1, on the reverse strand, counting down.
ACCCCATTTTAAGTTGTGACTTTCAGTGCCACCACGAATGCCAAACAACGTTGTATTATTTAGCCACACTTGATTCAAGAGCTGTATTGGGCTTTTAAGTCCAATAATTTCTTTTTCGACAAGAATGGCTCTCTCGTCAGAAGTTATGTTTTCTGAAGCATGGGGCCTGTTTCCTTTACCTTTTTGTTTCAGTTCCTTCCTTTTTGAAGACAACACCTTTCGAGAAGTTTCAAACTCTCGATCAGACACGATGCTGTAGAGGTACTTATTTTCTCTTAAACATCTGAAAAAAGGAACAAAAACACTTTGTTTAATAACTTGGTAAAGCTAAAAAAAATTACAATTTAAATATTTATGCTTATGGTCGACCATACTTAATTTACTTTGCATATTGTCTGCATATTATTGATTTTATATAATATAAAGTGGGTGGACGCTGATTCTGGAAAAATAGGGAAAACGTGTGATGAAATTCCTGTTTTTATTTGTTAACAAATATATTTTCATATACTAGTAGGTTTATATATGCTATAAAAATGTATGAATTTAAGTTATTTTGCAAACCTATCAATTCCTCTATGATAGCTTGTGAGAGTGTCCGGCTCATAATCAGACCCATCGGCTTTGCGGATGGACAAAAGGAATGAGCCAATATAGTTGTCGAATTCAGTTGGCATGATTTCCCAGGCAGACCTTGTCTCATTGCGAGGTGGATCTAGAAGCCATCGTTGGAAATGCCGCATACATAATTCTGTTTTGCGAAGAGTGTTTGCATTTTTCATACTTTCAACAAAATGTGTTTTATCATCTTCTGAAACATTAATAAATGTAGGCTGTTGTTTTCTTTCCATTTGTACATTCGAAGGAGTAGTACTGTTTAATTGGATTTCAATGATTTTTACTTCTGTACAGGACCTTTGGTTTGGATCAGAATCAGTTTCATTGCACAGCTGGACATCTGGTCCAGGGGTGGTGGTCATTGAACTGTCAGTTTGATTTTCATCACATTTTTCACTGGATTCAGAACTATTGGCCTTACCATTGTCTCCAGAATTAGTGTCTTGCGTTTCAAATAATTCATTTTCAAAGAAACAATCATCGAATAAATTAAAAATGCCAATTTCTGACCATCCCGACAAGTCCAGCGTTGACAATTCGGCCATGTTTATTTTTGTGTTCAGTGTTGCAGACGATGTGTCTAATAATAGAACAAGAGGGTTTCCTATTTTCTCTATGCACTATGATGACGTCATTATATGCCGAAAAAAGTAGTCCGGCTAGTGTGGTAATACGGGATTGGAAAATTAGCGAGTAGCATAATACGGGATTTTTTGTCTGTCGACATGTATTTCACCGATTGATACAGCATGTATTTCGGTAAGATTTTAAACAGGTATATAATAAAAGGTTATATGTACTCACTCGTCGTATTCGGACTGTTCAATACGAAAGAAATAATATTGCTAGAAATGGAATCTATTGTCACTGTTACAATTCAATGGAAATTAGGGACTGATTTTACTTCGTTTTATATGTTCGTCTTGTCATAAAATAGGCCAAAAATAATCATCTATTTAATTTTCTATTTTATGTTATGGTGATAATGACCCAACCGATCCCTTACAAATGTAAGTTACTCCAAGCGGAGCCTCGACATAAAATCTCTCTATATAAAGTTTCAATACAATAGCTTTATTCAGTCCCATGTTATTGAGCGGAAACTGTGGTTCTGTTTTTAGTTAAGTAGACCATGTTCTTGATCCAACCCATCCCGTATCGTATTCCAAGCTTTGAATCAAATGTATTCATATGTACAATTTTATTGCAATATGTTAATCTATCTATTAATCAATTTTAAGTAGCGATGACCTTGATCCCATTTAAGGTATTTACATATTAATGTATTAGAAGTTGTGTTTTGAATGCTTGTAATTTATTTCGTCCATATTAAAAAACGAATACCAATAACAAAGTGTTAAAACGTTAATACACATACATTCGGTGGGGATATTGGTTAGGGATACAGTCGTTTCATCCATAGTCGTTGCTCGAGCCCACAGTGGATGTATTTTTTTTATTGTTTCTTTTAAGCATTTCTTAATATAATATTTAGATTCGTTATTTCAGATTTAGGTTTTTGTTTTTTGCAGACAAGAAAGTATGATGCTGCGCTTTTAAAAAGCAAGAACTATTTGTAAAACGGGTATGTTCCCATATAGGTTAAGAGCAGTATCTATACTACATTGAATGGATAACAAATGTTTTGAACTACTGGTCAGTGTGACTTTTATCCTATAACCCAATAATCAATGAGGGTCTACGTAGATCTCACATTTCAATAAATAGGGCTAGGGCAAGGTTTTACAACTATTGGTCAGTCTGACATTGATCTTTGCCCCAATGACTCAGTAATCAAGGGGGATCCTCTACTAGTCATAACCAACCCAACTACCAAGTTTGAAGAATCTAGGACAAAGTTTTCTGTAGTTACTGCCCGGTCAAAGTTTTGTCTACCGCATACCGACGGACTTATTGTCATACAGCTCGATAGACCATCATGCATATAGCATAAATAAAGGGGGGCATTATAATACAAAATTCTATTAATACGTCCCTTTAAGAATACATTGCATTTGTGTTCCATCAAAATTGATTGAACTCTTTGCGTCTTTTTGTAGGTTGGATTGTCGAGTTAAAAACGACATAATGGAATGGTAAATAACGCAACTATAACCTTTATGATATCGCCATGGCGCAAACATTTTAGTAGTTAAGATGCGCGCCGGTAACTTTTTTTATCTTATATTTGTCTGTACGCCATAGCTGATGATGCCTCCGGAGTAAATCAACATGTACATTAGTGTATATTCCGTTAGTACCAAACGTTTTCGAAGATAGCATAAAATGCCTTTCGTAAATAAGAACAAGTTTTCAGTCGAATAAACGTCGTTAAAGTTCAATAGAACTAATGCCAATTTAAGATGTATTAAATTATATGACAGGGACTGCGGCGTTAACAAATTAACACGAAAATTATACAAAATGTCACGATGATGTAATAGCACACTACACTAACACAACACCGTGGTAATTTGACCAGATAACATTTTCTATAACATAATTATCTAGCAGTTAGATATAATATAGTTGTGAGCACAATTAAAAAAAAACCATACAAACATTGGTATTGTAAATTTTGGAGCACGCTCCACTTACAAGTTAACAGGATTACAAGGAAAACGACATTCTAACTTGACAACACAACAGTTTGACATAAAAAGTCACATTGCATACAAGATAGAAAACAACGCGTGTTCATAATAACACATGCGAAAAACAAATTCAACTTATGAGTAGACAAAATCAAACAAATCCTGACAGGACGACATACAAGTTTGATATAATAACATATATAAACTCATAACACTAAGTAGGACAACATAAGGCAGTTCCGGCGTTCCATAAAATATCATTTCATACTAATGTTACTATGTACATTTACAGTACGAAGTTTAACACCCGGATGCGAATGTGTACAATTTCGCTTTATGAGGATGAAATTATACTGGGACTGAAGATTGGGAACAAGATATTTGAATAATCAGCAATGAGTTAACATGCAGTAGTTTATTCCACTATGTCTACACAAGCTAGCATCGCTTTGTTCATATTTGGAATTTTTATGAATTTATGCACGGGCAGGGGTAAGATTCGTTTTGATAAATCATAAATGTAATTTAATATATTATTATTAGTCTTATTATTATTATTAATATTATTATTATTATTATTGGCAGTAGTAGTAGTAGTGTAGTAGTAATAGTAGTAGTAGTAGTAGTAGTAATAGTACTAGTAGTAGTAGTAGTAGTAGTAGTAGTAGTAGTAGTAGTAGTAGTAGTAATAGTGGTATCACCATCATTAAGATCATTACCATCATCATCATAATCATCATCATCATCATCATGGCTTATGGCAAATGGTCGTTTTGCCACAGGTCCAATGGTTGAAATACGTTGTTTTACGATTCGGTGCAATACATGTTTTTTTAATGTTTTTTTTTATATTTAACTTTATGTACGAATCTTTCGTATATATGCAGTGCCTTCAACTCATATTGCACTGAATCTTATAACCACAATGTGTTAATTTCGTTGTCTAATGATTACTAGATCTATTATTATGGATTATGGAAATCTGTAAATAATATAGATCTAGTATGCTAAATATAGGAATAATGAAACTCCAGAGACATACTAGGAAATAATCCCCCATTACCATCCGCTTGTCGTTTATTTGAGGAAAGTGACCAATAACCTGTACAATACAGGACAATACATACAACAAAACTGGGGTCACTTCCTTGGAACGGTCAATGCAACGATAAGTCATTTAATTTGTAAGGATTCTGACATATATATTTTAACGTATGTGATACATCGCTTTGCATACAACATTTAATGCATCAACTCATTCTAGGAAACAGTGTCATTACGCTTATTCAAACATATTTTAATTATATTTATTGACATTTGGAACTCTGAAATACACACCCTTTACGTCGGTAAAGCCCCGGTCACACTGTGACGATCTTGGCTACGATAACCCACGATTTACAAAATCTTGGTGATGCGTGGTAAATCGTTAACACATACATACTGGCATATGTGTGAATCTCGAAGATTCTTGGGTGATCCTTATCGATCGGGAAGCGCTACGACAGTTTTGAACATGTTCAAAATCTTCATGGCTTTTTGTAGCGCCGCTACGCTTTTTCCAAAGCGTAGGACCATCCTAATGCCATCGTATCTTAATCTGGCTTATTCTTACAGCCATCGTAGAGGCATTTGTGGTCTTTCGTGCTTTGTCGTGATTAATCGTGACTGATTTTATGACATATATATTACAAGACTGTACTACGTTATGGAACGTTTTGCTACGTATATGGTACGGATTTCTACGCTTGCCCTACGGTTCAGTTACGATTCCAGTAGGATCCTTAGCGGCAACTATCAAGACTTCTCACGAATATGCACGATGGACCACGACAGCGCGACAATGAAGTCGCGTTGCCTGTACGGTGTATGACAATGTAACTACGCACTCACTACGTTTGCCTACGTTGGTGCCACGATTATGCCCGAGGCATCGTGATGTTCAAATCGCCTTGAAGCGTATTGAAGCGTGAGAAATTATTGGCTGGTCGTAGGTTTATCGTGATGAATCTTCTTTAATCCTACTGCAATCTTAGGAGAAACGTTAACAATCGTCTAGTACCGGTACGGTAGCGTCTACCTTACGCTAGTGTATTACAACCGTATCAGGTCTTATCATATCTTGGTGAACCCGTGGTGAATCGGCTGCGGTAACCTACAAGTGTCGTAGATATTCGTACTCTCCTTCTACAACAACCGTAGGTATACGTAGAAAGATACAATCAATCGGGACTCTGTGCATCCGACTAATCACGATTAACACGTCCACGATCAATCGTGGGCTATCGTAGCCAAAATCGTGCCAGTGTGACCGGGGCTTAATCCAAACTAAGAGGGGTGCAATCAAACTAGGATTAAAATATTGGGAACATTATGTTGATATTGTTAGGTATTTTGATTAAAATTTATATATAAACTATAAACGAATACGAGTGTTAAAGAAGGATTATTGATGGCTGGCTCACATTTACTCATTATAGAAGCTTAAGAAATGTTTTATTGCCTATTTCTTTAATGATTTTAAAGATGAACTAACGGAAATAAAAAACTTTAACGAGACAATTGTGTCCTTGTAAAGACAGCAAATCAGTTTCAGCATATTCATTTTAGCTAGATCGTATCAAAGTCAGAAACTTTTCTTTTTATATGGTATAACCAGTATTGTAGATTAATCTTTTGGACGCTTTCCGATCATGAAATCAACTAACGATCTCCCAACCACTAACAGCACATCTAAAGGACCACTTCCACTGCGGAAATTCAATGACGAATTCTATATTATATTGATATCTTATTAATTTAGTTTGAACAAACAAAGACAATTTGGAATATACATGTACATGTACAGTGGTCGTCCAAAACGTGTACTGTTGCTATATTCCGGAATCATCTTAAGTTTATCTTTAAATATTTTCACTTAAGTTCCAATTTTCGTAAGGTAATATTTGTAAAACTAGACATAAATTAATGAATCCAATTACAGTTAATTGCAACGTCCTTAATGCACACCAACTATTGGTACTGCGGTTGGTAATGATTATGTTTCTTAAGTGTAATGAAAACATATTACTTTAGACTTACATGTAATATGCGGTAGCTAAAATTAAAGACAAGAACGAGACATAGTAAATTAATGTATTAAGTATCAACGTCATAGTATGGTTCCCCAAACTCCTTTAATCCATCCGTTGTATACTTTGTCCTAAGTTTATCCGGTTAAAATAGATTTCTATGTTAATATACTTGTCTTCCCAATAAAATAATAAAAGTGTATTTCGTTTTGTTTTCTTTACAGTTCAAAGACATATGCCTATTTTAAATTAAGAATTTCGTGTTAAAGTTATCAACAAAAATATATCTTTAACATTTCAGAAAGGTCTTATTTAAAGGTCTACATTACACACATAAATGCTCACTCTATGTACTAATGTATATTATGATTGTGGTATATGACTTTCTAGGGGATCATTGAATTTATCTCTAATTTGTGAAATTTCCTACCTTTAGTCGAAAAAATAATTTTGTTTCAGATTACCCGACTTACTCCAAAATGCACTGACCACTGAACATCGTATTGAGTTTTTAGGATTTTTTTTCTTTTTTATTTAATGATTCAATTGTTTTGGTTTCATAAGTGTGTTGTTGAGGTTACTTTTCTTGAAAATTATTTGACCTTCTGCTTTTTGTCTTGGTATACTTGCATTTGTTCTTGTCGGACAAGAGCAAGCCATGTTTGTTAAGTTATCAAAATACTATGAAAAAACGTGGTCAAGGGTCACGCTCTGTTGTGCATTATTTTGAAAACAGGCAATTGTTTTGGGTCAAGAATTGTAATATAACATATAGGTATAATTACCCTTGTAGCCATATTTTGAACGAATCAATTCGATTTGTCAAAAGGAATGTCATAGTGTGTCAGAACATTCAGTGTTACCCATCTGGAAGCCATGTTCAAGTGAATAAAAATAATTTAGGAAATTTTAATAAAATTCTACACAATATTATTCTTACAGAGTTTATGAAATACTACTGAGCAGTTGTATAGATGTTTGAAAAAAATAATATTGAGGTCTATAGACGACGGAAATTGGACAACCACTGTCTGCATTGAGCTACAATAAATGGCACATCATGAATGTTTGTACATTTAAGCCTAAAAAGAAGTTGTTTTTCAGGAGAAAAGAGAAACAAAAAAACAACGTAGGATATGTAGGTCGGAAGTTTTAATATTTTTATTACTAGTATAAAGTACGCTCCCATGCATCAAGTGCATCTAGTGTCTAAAATCAAATTTGATTAAATGTTACCCAATGTTTTAGTGAAATAAATGACTTTGGTGGTGGTTTGTATTCACACTAACATAATTCAGTAATGCTTGATGCTTGATGCAAATTTTGCCAGCTTACCTCAACAATAAAGACACACAATATCAGTATTTATATGTCACCAGCAGTGTTTCAAACAATCAAAGTATGACCCTTTAGCAAGGTAACATGAGTACTCTATTACGGTCTAACAAACATGCATAACCTTTTGAAAAGACAACATTAAGTACCAAGATTGCAATACAAACCAATGTTCATGTTTCTTGTGCAATTTACCGTTATACAAACAAATAATAGACTAAACAATAGCACAAGGAGCATTTAGAGAAATAGATATATTGTATTTTGATTTTATCTGATAAACAACCGAAGATGAATGCAATATTTATGCTCCCCACTTTGTCCGCCCGTCCGAATTCTAATTTAACTGCAATTCAGTTTGTCTGGGTGTTAAACGAATTTCCCAGATGATTTTGTCCATCATACTCTATGTCCGTCCGTCCTTCCGTCTTTCCGTCCTTCCGATAATTCGTTTCCGCGCGAGATCTCGGGAATTAATGACCCGAATTTAATGAAACTTGATATGCTGCATCCCTATAGGGAGGACATGCGTATCTTTTCAGGTCGTTCCGGTCCGATGATTTTACAGGGAGTTATTGCCCTTTGATTAAAAACAGGACATTTGCTAAGAACATTTTCGTTTCCGCACAAGATCTCAGGAACTAATAAGCTGAATTCAATGAAACTTTATATCCAGCATTCCTACTAAGGGTACATGCGCAAATTGTCAGGTCGCTCTGGTCTGATGCTTTTTAGGGAGTTATTGCCCTTTGATTATAAATTGCTTGCTTTTTTGCTTGCCCACATTATAACATTACCATGGATAAAAGGAACTTAAAATTACTTGGGAAAAATGTTTGCTGCAATCAGCTGGTGAGTACTGCTCATAAATCCTGTCCCTAGGTCAAAGGTCAAAGGTCAAGGTCACACCTAGAGGTCAAAAGGCAAAATTGACACTTTGCTTGTCTGTGCTTTAAATTGCCATGATTTTAAAAACTACCTGGCGGAAATGTTAACCTCAGTCAGCCAACATGAAGTGCATATAAACCAGATCAATATGTCAACGGTTAAGGTCACATTTAGAGGTCAAATGTTAAAATTAGTTTTTTCCTTGCCCTGACTATACAAGTTATATATGACAAAGTGTCATAGATTCTCCTATTTTCCAATTAAATGAACTAGATATTTAGATCAAAAGTTTGCATTTTGTTTCTCCGGACTTTTAACTTCTTCAGTGGATTTTTAGACTTTACACGAATGTTGGCCTGAAGATGACAACGCGTCTCCGTACAAATAAGGTTCCTAGGTTTAAGGTCAAGGCCACATTTAGAGATCAAAGCGGCATCGGGGAGCATCCATCGGTTCTGCCGATACTCTTGTTCATTTGGCTGGTACAATGTCTTAATGTCTAATTTTCAATAACTATTTCTTACAAAAAATATGTTACATTCCTTCATTTAAGGTACTAACTTTTGAAACAAATACATTAAAGAATTAAATAAATATTGTTAATAATTTTGGTAGGAGTTTTGTTTTTAATTTTTATTCTTCAAAATGTATCCACCCTAATAGTTTTTCGTTTTCAATAGTATCTGAGAGCAAAGTGTTTTTAAGTACCTAAATAATATTTGCCCTAATAAGGCAAACGGGTTGGATGGGATCCCCTCTCGTTTCTTAAAAGATTGCGCCTCAGTTATTGCTGATCCTCTTTCACATATCATTAACCTGTCTATTTATACAGGGCGTGGTTCCTGATGACCTTAAGTCTGCCCTAGCAGTTCCCTTATACAAAAAGAATGACAAGACGGATGTTGGCAATTATCGTCCAGTCTCCATATTAAGTGTAATATCTAAAGTTATAGAGAGGATCATACATGTGTATGAGTACCTGGTTTAAAATAGGCTCTTATATGAGTATCAGTCAGGCTGCAGGCTTGGGTTTTGCACTGATACTTGCCTTATTCAACTCAGTGATTATATCCGTTTTCAAATGGACAAAGGTTAAATTGTTGGTATGGTTTACTTGGACCTCCAAAAGACATTTGACACAGACAATCATTCCATTATTTTAATGAAATTTAAAACTACAGGTCTCTCTAAATCGTCAATGCAATTGTTGTCATCTATCAGACAGACGCCAATTAGTTGAGCTTTCAGGTGTTCTGTCTTCAACAGCCAATATATCCTGTGGCATCCCCCAAGGGTCTATTTTAGGACCGATGCTATTTTTAATATATGTGAATGACATGTCCGCCGCTATTAAGAACAAACTGTACTTTATGCGGATGACTCAGCAATCCTTGTCTCTGCCAAAAACAAGCATGTCATTGAAAAGATCTTGAATCATGACTTGAATATTGTTAGCCAGTGGCTGGTTTGTAATAAGCTGTCTTTGCAACTCGGAAAAACAGAATCAATTTTATTTGAGTTCAGAAAAAGTTTAACATCCCAGTCAAATCTTGATATTAATTGCAATAGTCAAACAATTACACCACAAAAGACAGTTTTAAATATCTTGGTGTCACCCTTGATTAGTGTCTGTCCTTTGATTATATGGCTAGATCTGTTATTAAGAAATCCCATGCTAGGTTAAAATTTGTGTGTCTCAAAAGTGAATTTTTCACCCAGCACACTAAACTGGTCTCTTCCCGTATACAGTGCCACGTTGACTATAGTTCTTCGGTTTTAAATCCATGGTTAAGGAACATTTTCTAAATTATATATACATTTTGCATGTGCTATAATATTTTTTAAATAATACGAACTTATCAATATGATGATAATCTAGTCATTTTATGTTAAATGGCAAATTAATATAATTTCATTTAAGCACACATTACTAATATTAATGGTCAGTTTTATAATATTTTATGTTAATTCAGGTTAAATGTGCTATAATAATTTTAATTAATTGGTACTTATCAATATGCATTGATGGATAGTCTAGCCATTTTATTTTGCATGGCAACTCATTTTAATTTTATTTGTCTACTCATTACTTGTACTAATTTTCAGTATTATCTTTATTTTATCCTAAAGCATATATACATGTACTGTGATAGTTTTTTTAAATAAATAATTTAATGTCTTATATAGAATTTTTCATTTAAGTATTTATTAAAAACGTTAGTATATTGCTACCAAAGTATAGTTTATATATTTAATATATTGATGTTTTTTTTAATTGCAAACTTTAATGTAATATCCTCCTCTGTCAAACAGCACTACATCTCAAGGACCACAATGGAGATATTTAAGAGTTTATTTTAACTCTTTTTGTGTAATCCTTGACATATAATGTTGATAGATATGGCAATATTAATGCATATTTACTTATTATTTGTTGTATGTTTTAATATTTTACTTGCCATGTAAATAGTACATTTTATGTTCAAATAAATCTATATATCTATCAATTAAATTATTAAAGACTATTCCGACCATTGATCAAATTTTAGTCAGAACATACATATCTTTTTTTTCCAAACAACATTTACATTCATAATGCCTTTTTAATGTACAATTTGCTTAATGCATAATTTATTATATGATTGGTATTCAGCTTGGTAAACTGAGCATGTGTTACAAACACCATAACTCTGCATTGAATTTTTACATAGGTTGGTTTGATTAAGTTGTTCGTTTTGGGCCGCTTTTCTTATAAACAATTGAACCTATAGACCTCTGACTGGTATACGTATGATGAATGGGTGTGTTGGTAAAAAAAAAGGATTTTGATTGATTTATAGACTTTTTAATTCACTTTTGCCAAGGTTATGTTTTTTTAATCCAATATTTCTTGATAATAATTAAACATATAGCCTTAAAATTTGGTCTATTCATTTAGTGTGATTAGGTAAGTGTGTATGACAAGAACCTTAACTCTGTCATGATTTTTGACCCTTTTTAAACTTAGTTAAAAGTGCACTTTTCTTTAAAGATATAATGTATTGGAACAACAGCATCAGACTTGGTATACTTAAATATTACTATTTTTTTGCAAGAGAGCTTTTGTATTCATTTGATCTTAGGATAATAATCAGATCAGCAGCAGAAACAACAGGCAGTTATTACATGTAAATATGTCAGTAATATTAGGGTATTTACAATTAAGGTTAAAAGGTTACACTTCAATATGTTGTAATACAGTCTAAACCGCGCATGCATATATAATTGTCTGTTTATTTTTACGTAAAGACAGTCGAAACTTAAATATTTCATATTATTAATATGTGACAAATTGCGAATAGACAGTATCATTGTTTATGTGAAGATTAACAGTCCTTTTTATTGATGTTCATAAAGTCCATTATCTACTGATTGGTTTTTCGATGCACCCATCCGTCATAAGAAGCTTGCAAAACTATGTAATACATATACTTGTTAGGAGGAGAACAATTTATTTGCAAAACACCTCCCGCACCCATTGTGCACACACAGGCCACAGGGTTAAAGGGGTACCCCGTGAACATTCGCTCAAAGCATGCTGGGGGTGGGCCTATTTTTAGCGGCACTGACTAATATGCAGTCGACAAACGCAGACACTATCGTAACTGTTCGCTTAGCGCAGTGGTTGGTACACTCGCTTCTTACCTAGGCTGCCCGGGTTTGCTCCTCACTGGGCGCGTGTGAGTTTGGTTGGTGGTCACTATGCCAGGCAGGTGGGGTTTCCTCCGGGTACTCCGGCTCCCCCCTCCCCCGCAACACAAGACAACACTAAATTATGAATATTTCATTAAAAATCGAATAGCTGAAAATTGCAGCTATAATTAAAAATTATAAGGGGTTATTACTTCGGGCCCTAGCATAATGCAGCTTCGGTGCGGAGGGACCTAATTAACTTCGAATTCCACACACAGAGACACTACCGATAAAGAAGGAAAAGGCAGACGAGATACGGGTTGCAACAAATCAATGTATTGTTAAAGGTCGTTCGGTTTCCCTATGCCTGTAAATATAATGTTATATTTATACAATATTCTTAATATTGTTTTATTACCTATTATTAAGACTTACAAGTCATTTATAACATATGTAAGAATGAGTGGAGTGAATGCAATATAAATACATGTAACATAGTCACTGAATTATTTAATAATGTGTAAATAAGTTGTAATTCTAACAACAATACAACACAATGTATTTCTGTATTAAAAACGTTAATGTACTCTTACTTTATTAAACAGCAATGTTTAGTTTCTTGTTCAAACCAAGACCCTGAGGTGTTTGTTTAAGCATAGTATCCATTACAACTGTTACATTTTTATCTATTTGGCATCGAACTAATGCTTCCTTATTAAGAACACATATTAAAATGCACTTTTAGAATTTATGGTAATTTCGGTAAATGACATTTCAGTAAATTTACATTTCATGTTAATAAATAAAAACGTTAAATGGTATTTGAACAGTTAATTAAATATATTTTTACAATGGCAAGCTAGCCGAACTGCTTTGTGTTTTATGCATCGAGTGTTTACGGTGAATAGACGAATTTTATCCGCGTCGCCAATCTGACTAAACAAATGTTGGAAAACTGTTTTACTTTTAGGATCAGGTTTTGTAATTGCAATACAATTGTAATTCATGTTTATAACTAGAGCAAATACTCTACCTTGCATCATTTGATGCATTGTTTTCCATTTGCGAGCTTCAACACATCAAAAATATCAATGATAAAAAGGGATGCTATGCATGAATCGGTTATTTTATGTCTCAACACAATATAGCAAGCACAACTACTTTATTAAACTTTTTCATTTCTTCAAACTATGGACAATTATAACAAAGTTCATCTGTTTATTGATAATTTATGTTAAACCAATAATTCTTAATATTGGGAATGCGTACTGAAAATCACAAAGTATGAGCAAACCTTAATTTCCAGTGCTATTGGGTTGTTTGGCCGGTTTGACTTTTTTTGCGGCCGGTTTATTCTGTTTGTGGCCGGTTTAACTTTATTTCTTACATATTGAAGCTGGTTTAACTTTTTTGTGGCCGGTTTTACCTCATTTGAGGCCGGTTAAACTTGTGGCCGGTAATTACAGTGATTTTTATTTCTTTTTCGCTTTTACACATATGTTTACGCACACCTAAAAAATAAACATTACCGGCATCAACAATATAATACTGTCGTCTCAGTAGATATATTTTTATTAATCAATATAGATCTACTGTAGATCTTTTCGATTATTACTAAGTTATTTAAACAACATTTATGTCACCATATCGTCAAAACAACACACCAAGTCGATATGTTTTATCACAAAATAACGCGATTTACTAAACATGTCGACACAATTTATTACGATTTAATGCGCTATAGCTCAACATGTCGACATAGCATACATGTATATCGTGTTTACTACATAATCACAACATGTCGACTTAGCGTATCTCGTGATACCCACATACTGACAGTACTAGGGTTGCATCATATACGCTTTCAGAGGAATATGTGTTTGCACAATTGGCAGCTGTATTTTGGCGCGATGCATTCAAGTTTATTCTGTTTAGTTCTGGTTTCCGTTCTGATTATCGATTTTTAAAATTGAGCTTCGTGCAGTTTTTGTATTTATTTGGTTGAACTTGACAATGTTTCAAAAAATGTTCTGAACTTCCTTGTTATATTCAATTTATCGGCCTTGTCTATTAGCTCTAGAATAATAGTGTTTGTGAGCGTGTGTGTGATAAACCATTCCAACGTTGTTGTTTTTTAAATACATACAACGGAAAATGTCAGTATATGAGGGATACATGCTATTATGTTGCGGAATAATCATGAAAATATTCGGCCTGAACGGTAAATTAGATTACTGCGTTATTTTATTGCACAAATTATTAACTGACATGAAGCAAAATGCATACTAGTGGTTTTGTTATATTTGTATATCATGTTTTCGAAGATAAAATATGGTGCGAAAACATTGACTTGATCCTGCTGACCGGTATTTAAATAAATTTTCCGGTTAATTTCGACACGTTCCGTAAACATAATCCACGAAAGTTTTCGTGGCCCACTATTAATCCGATGTAGTAATAATTGATTTCAGGTGATAAATTAAGCGAGAGTATATCGATCAGTTCTACTGACGCAGTAAGTAGCGTCGAAGAGTTAGCTTTGTATTTTGTAACTTTTACAAGTGGGTTTGTAGTTCGAAACTCATATAGTTCCTAACAAATGGTCTTCTGAATTTTCTGCATTTTCTACCAAAATGTTATTTTTGTGTTTGGTTCTCCATCATTGTTTATTGTTTTATGTTCTTAATAAATATTGTATTCAAATAAGCATTAATACTTATGAAATTAACAAACATATATTATCACAGATAATATCAATGTTACTCCTGCAAACGCAAGTGCGTTTTCAAGAAAATAAGAACTATTCTGTTTTCTTAACCATTCGGACTTGTTCTAGATACTTCTTTTTGAATTGGACCCCTGTGTTATTCTCGTGTCTGTCATTGTTGCTTTAAAAGCCAGCACTTAAATACGATATATATATAGTCCGAGAGCCACCTGTGAGACACCAAAATCAGAACAGTCCAGTTTATAGGGGTATCAATGTAATTCATATTTTTAGTGTCAGTTCAATTTGGCATTCATTTCAAGTATAGTATTCATATAAACATAAACAGACACCTATAAGCAAAAGAAGAATGGTCGATTGGGCCAGGTATGCGCTGAAAATTTCGGTGATAGCGAACCGGGTTCGAATCTGATGTGAAAACATTTAATGAATATTTATTGTTATATATTCTGTGTTCAAAGTTTGTATTTCTTTTGTTTCTTTTGTATTTATCAATTACACGACAACAATAAAAATGACAAAATCAAAAACAATCACGCCCTTTACTTGCTGTGACGGTCTCAGCGTCATCAGCATCCCCTATACTGTATTCTTCTCAGAGTCAAGTACTAGTATATACAGTAAAACCCCGCTAATACGACCACTTGGGGGTCTTAATAACAGTGGTCTTAAAAGCGATGTGGTCGTATTATCGAGGTCCGGCAGATCACCGAGTCAGTACATGCATACTTCTGTGTAATTTAAATCGTTTCATGAACATAATGAATAATCATTAGATAACGAACATTTCATATTTGTTTTCAATAATAAGTTTTATTGAATAGAGATTATGTAACTTATAGTTATGGATACATGTATGAATTTTACATTAAGTAAGAAAATAAATAAAACTTGATTAACTAAGCCCATTTAAGGGTCAGCATTTATCAGTGCTACCCGCTGTCAGCTAGTGTCAATTAATGTAATCTGATACACAGTCGATGTGTTAATCTCTTATCAAAACATTTGTAACATTGTGTGTGTGTGTGCATTTCGAAGTTTATGAGGTCCTTCCGCGCCTGAGGCTGCATTTTGTGAGGACCCGGAGTGTGTCCCAGCACCTAATTAACTTACTAGACACTCACGAAAGTTGGGACGAATTTTGAATCATAGCTGCAATTTCCAGCTATTTATTATTTTACTGAAAGATATTTTAATTTTGGTATGGTCTTGTGCTGTGGGGGAAAACCGGAGTACCCGGAGGAAACCCCATGCGCCGGGAGTGGGAAGCGCACCCGGGACGCCTAGGTGAGAAGCGAGTGTGCCAACCACTGCGCTAGCCGGACAGCCCTTTGTAACATTGTTTTTCACACGCTCCTTTTATACCGCAAAGCATTATGTTATCTCCACGGCATATTTTGTTAATTGATGATGTTAAGTGTCAACGACCAAATGACACTGGTCGCAATAACAGGGTTATTTTCAGCGTTATTTGGTACGTTCTGTCTGGAATTAGTGGTCGTAATACGGAATAGCGGGGTACCCGTATAATCGGGGTTTGCGACCATATAAATATATAGGAAAACAATCGGAGTTTTTTAAAAAGTGTCCGCTTTAGCGGGGTGGTCGTAAAATCGAGGTGGTCGTAAAGCGGGGTTTTGGTGTACTACCTTTATAAATTTAAAATACACAATTTACACTAACAATACTCGAACTCATGACCATTGGTTCAAAACTAACGCGCCAGGCTTTATCGCCTGAGCCATTTATTCATATTGACAGTTTATGGAATATAACGAGTACAAATATTCAATGTACCTGTGCAGTGAGTTATCATTTCATTGAAGTTACCTCCCATTTATATGAGTTAACTATTTTCGGGAGAAACCATAAATCTAGAACATGATCACGTCTTAATGCGCACTGTTTATCTTATATATCTAAATGTATTCATTTAAAACACAAACATCACTTCCATGATATTCTCGTGCACCGTATCCTAGTCGATTGGTTGATAGCTAGACACGCATATCGCTACATCATTGGTCCTTGCTTTAAGCTAGAGGTGACGTAAATACTAGTCAGTCGTATATAATAGATATAAGCAGAAAACAGTCCATTATGTAAAATATCGAACGGTCTGAGGCGCGTAGCGAATATATTGTATAATTATACAAAACACTGTTATATTATTCATTTAAAATTCCCCTAAAAAACCTCGTTATTAAAACAGTACACACAACCCGAGTTCCACGTGCTTTGGGAGCACAATATGTATCTATCCTTTGCAAACTGCGAAATATTAAAACAAGTGTACAGTGAAAATGTTTGATTTCGAAGACTGGATATAAAGGATTTATTGCTAGTCGCAATGGAGCGAGTGATCTTCCAAATACCCTAACCAGAAATAATATTAAATGTAATATTGTTTCTGGTTAGTGCAATATACACGTGTAAAATGTCAATGCTCCAGTTTGGATAAGTATTTTGTAAATAAATTGCTTAGTGCTTTAGTGCAAGCAGTAAGATATTATAAATCTGATCTGCGCACGTTGCACTGAGTTTTATTTTTTAACCTAAAGAGTACACATATTATTTTACTATTTTTACACTGCATTTCTTATTAACATATAACTTATTAATAATTAACGATAAGTGTATTTTCTTACTGCAAATAATTTCAACTGCAAATTATTAAAATATTGTTGTGACGTCACCCCATTGTTCTCAGTGTGCCATAATTGTATGAGATATTGGAGTGTAGTTGGTTAATAATGGACAGCACGTGCTAGCTTAGATCTGAAAACACAGTGTCGCAAGTAGAAAATGTTGGTTATGGCGCCTATTAAATTTATTGTACAGTGAAAACAATGGGATGACGTCATAGCAATGTGTTAATTATAATTAAATCTAAAATAAGACATTCCAACCTCTACGAATATAGACTCTCTATTCATCTCATGAGTATTCGTGCATAAAGGTGTGTAATAGGTCAGTGTTTTCGCACTATACCAATGTTCATTTATAAAGCATTACCAATTAGAAATGCTTACTATACATATTCTGACTAATGTATATGATGTGGACTATTCAATATATATACCACCTCTTACTTATCATCTATTTGGTGAAAAAGTTCTATATTTGTTCTGAAATATGTTTTCATATTAAAACATTGATTTTTAGTATCAATATTATGGTTGACCTTCGACTTCGTTTGCATGCATAAAACTATACCTCCGTTTGTACACCAATGGGCATTTTGCCCACTGCATTATTCCACAAAGCGCAAATTGTAAACTGAATGGAAAACATTTGACTGACAAAATTCACTAACCCCCCAAAAAACTATTTGGAAATCAGTTTCGTTAAAATAAAACTAAAATGCACACACACCTTGTTTAATATTGTTATGTCAAAATGTGTTAATGTGAATAAAAATAAATGCAAAGTTTCATAATTATAAAAGATCAGACACACTAACAACTATGTCATGGTGACCTAATATAAGGCCTGTTTTTTCTCTGTTGATTTCATATGCATTATACATGAATGTGCATATTCTTTCACATGAATGAATATAATACAAGTTTAAACATATTGAAACAATTTTACAGAAATGTATATTTTGTTGACCCGACCAATACGCATTAAAGTCCAATAGCACTGGTGCTGCATTGGTAATGATTATTTTTCTGACGTTTATTGAAAACAAGTAGTATATGTCACATATGCAGTAATTGAAGGAAAACAAGTTACATAATGTTATTACGTTTTCTGACCAGTAAAGATATCCAGTAAAGTATCAGCGTGATAGTGGCTGCTTCCCGAAACCCATTTCATCCATCCAATGTCTACCTTTTCCTGAACGTGTCCGGGTAAAATGGACTTCTATGTTAACATACTTGTATTACCAATAAAATAATATGGATAATTAGGTATTTATTTTAATTTTATTTACAATTTACTGTTGTCGCTTTCTTCGTTCTTTTTTCTGCATCCGTTTTTAGGAAATGTAAAATTTAATTTAAAAAATGAATTAATATAAATGTTTACCGGTAATTAGTATTCCATATATTTGTCGAGTACGTTCTTCTACACTAAAGCCAACATAATATTATGTTTGCAACCTAGTTTCTAAACCACGTGCACCATTTATTTGGTGTTCCTATAATTAATTTTGTGCCAAACTGTTTCTCCTGACTCAGATTTCATGTATTAGTTTTTGCTCGACGATTAAAAGGATACTTATTTTATGTGAGCTTCTCTACTCGCCCCGGGCGTCGCCGTCCATGTCGGAGCTCCCGTTAAACTTTTGGTTCAAATGTCTAATAACGTAAAAACTACATAAAAACTCAGATTCACTGGAAACTTGAAATGTATCTTAATCATCAACTCCAGCATCACGATCATCTATTTCCATAACATTTTATTGTATTTTGACAAATTGATTGACGTCTGTCAATTATATTTTAAGATCTACGTATGGGATTAAAAGTATATAACTTCAAAAGTACACCTTTAAAGATAACATTAAAATATGCTAGTATTCCCATAAAACAGTTTTGCAATTTGACATATATTTGCCCCTTTTTATTATAGAAATTTCATGTTATAGTAAAAAATCTATAACTGCAAATAGAAACAATGTTTAAAATTATGCAGGATCTTCAATACTCCGAATAGTCAAGCGCGCTATCCTCCGATAGCTGTTCTTATACAATCCAAGGTGTGACAGAAGTTACATTTCAATAAAATGGTGTACAGTATAAACCACGCCTACAATGTATATATAATCATCTGCTTATTTTACGTAAAGCCTATCGAAGTTTAAATATTTTCATATAAACTGCGAGTGGACAACTTCAGTTTAGATGTGCAGATCCAGGTGTAATGTAATAATACGTTATAATCTTTACTGGTTTGTTTTAATACATCGATGTGTCAGGCTTGTAAAATTATATACCCATTATAATTTTTAATGGTGTATACACTATTTCGAAAATAACAAAAAGCAACAACAAACACTCCTTCATGAAATCTATATTTTATGTAGTTTAATAAGTTGTTTCTGCTGTTTCTGTTGTTGCAGGCGATGTCCTTATTCTAGTTAAAAATGAATCATTGACGACAAATAGCACGGCTAGCAACGATGTTGGACCGGTGGAAAGAGTTGTTGCCGGGAAAACTGGAAGATTTAATGAATGCGGTTGTTGTTCAGCTATTCAAAGACCGGCCTGGATCCAACTAAATCTGACAAAACCGTATCTTGTGAAACAAATGGTTGTATTAGGACGAACGGATGAAGGTTGGTATCATAAAAAATGCATTATATACATGGTAAAATGAGTATTGTCCGTCTTTTCTCAACTGTCAAAAGTTGAATATTTTGACTGTGGTTGAATGCGTTATTGATATATTCGGTTATCATTCGTGTTTTTTTCCAATAGCGTGCTTCGGGTATCGGGTAAAAAAAATACCTGTGATGTATGCTTTGTAATTCTGGGTTTTCAATACAGCGTATAATTTACACCTATAAAATAACGGAGAGCGAATAGCTTATTGGTATATTGATCGTCACAACTTTGATTTTGCTGGTACGAGCCCCGTCATTTAAAAATCGTTTGAGAAAACAGGTAATATTTTAAGTGTTAAATATAATTTTAATAGACAGTTTAATTTTAATTTCAGACATTGGCTATGTTATTTTTTTGCATATATTTTGGTTTAATGTTTATTTAAACAAATAATTCATAACATAACAAGTTAACAAGAAATTCAGATAAGCGCGTCTTCATCTTCGTCTGCCGTGTCCATATCTGTGGTGTTTTAATATCATTCTATTCGTGGATCTCAGGATTTACTATAAGCAATTGTGTTGAAACAATGAACAATGATCAAAACAAACTTGCGTTAAAAAAAAAAAAGTATACCTGCCTGGGAATCGAGCCCGGACTTCTCGGTTGACAATCGATGTATCTCGTTTTTACATCGCTCGGCCATTCCGAAGGATATTCAGTGAAGAATTGCTTATTTATCATGTAGTTTGCATATCATAAAATGCTAATCAATACCAGTAAATACGACGGAAAACTACGAACACAATTAAAATCTAAAAAAAGCACATTCAACCACCGTGAAATTATTCACAAAACGAAAGTTGAGAAAAAAAGGTTCACTACTATACCAAATATTTCACACAGAATCGAAAGATCTATCGCATTTATTATAATAGCACCTGACAACGAATACTTTGTTTTTAATTACACATTTTACATTCCGTTTCTTAAATGTATAGTTTTTCTCTCACTGCTCCAGATTTTTAAATATCAACACGTTAATTTGCACTAATTGGTATTCTTTCGCATCTTATGAAAGCATACAGTATACCATCTGTGTGATTATTTTATAAAATAAAATAAATAAACAGCCGAATTGAAGTTTATATATATTTATTGTAAATTATGCTAGTCAATTGTTCCAGAGTATGTATCAGTCTCGTGTGATAAGTCATTACACCAGCCACTTGAATAATACATCTCGGAAAAACTGACAAGCATTATATCCCGTATATTTTTTGAAAATAATTTTTTAAAATGTGTGAGTATAAATGCTATACATATACAAGTATTGTGATAAATGTGTGCATTTTTGGACAGTCAGACAGACGGACAGATGGACGGACAGAGACAGACGAACGGACGGACGGATGGACAGACAGACGGACGGACGGACGGACAGACAGACAGACCTACAGACAAACATGTTTTCTTTGGTATTCAATTGGGCTGCAAAAGGTAATTGTGTTTATAGCATTCTCGCAATTTGACGATCTACGTTTGTCTGTCGGAAATAATGAAGAATCTTTTGAAGATACAATTTTGACACCACGAATAACACGGTCAAGACGGCGGTGTTCAAGAAACCTGTTGCAGTACATCTTGTTCGAGTTTCTGGATGGAAGGGAAATGCTCAGCACAACTACATGACAATATGTGAGCAGTTTACGGTAAACATATAATGTGTAATATAGATAAATACATATAATGTGTAATATAGATACAAATCCTTGAAATAAGTCAATTTTCTGAGTAAGCAATACAATGACAATCTATATTTGACCAGACAAAGGTTAAAGTCACAAAACAGGGTGTACGCAATGTTAGAACGTTAAATATACAGTTTGAACACACGTTAAATGACGAGTTATTTAAGTATTGTTTCGTTAATTTGACAAAAATACATACTGTAACTGTTAATACATACGGAATATTAGGCTAATCAATTGTTACAAGAGTAAGAATTAGTCGAGTGGTTTGTGTGTTGACGTATCACACGAGAGGCGGAGCCTGGAGTTTGGTACAAAATAAAACAAGCCACGAGACTAATACATATTCGTGCAACAATTGACTAGCCTAATATTCCGTATGTCTTGGAGTTATGGAACTTAGATGATTTCTGAAATAAGTATATAGTGCACAATTGTTGTCGTGGCTTTTTCTCAGCAACTACTTGACAGATTTCATTGAAACTGAATAGAACTCTTCATTACTAAGATAGTATAGTCCCTGGAGGAATTTGTATGCATTTTTTGCCCATGCAGTTTCGTTGCATATTTGTGTAGGGAAGTGCACAAAGTTTAATTTTAGCGAGGGTGGACAGTTGGCATACTGCAGATTACCATGGAAACCAAGATGGCGTCCAAAAGAAGTGCTAGTTTTTGAAGAAACACTTAGTCTTATTGTTACTGTTATAAATATTTAACACCAATATTTTGATTTTTAAATGTTAATGAAAACAAATGTACACTTAAAGAGTTTTCAAACAAGATTATGCTCAAGGTCACCAAAGGTCAATGTCAATGTCATTTCAATGTCAAATTCTGAAAATTGCTTTAAAAATTGGTTATTTACCTCAAATCGTTTATTTTTTTAAGAAGACATATGAATTTAAGTGCACCAAATGCATATTTCTGCAATGTGGCATCAATTTCCATTATTAAAATGTCATTGATGTTTTGTAGCATTTATGGTAGAAATTGTACAGCAGTGGGATTGACTAAACCATTGTGTGGAAAAAGAGCGATTTAGTCAAGAACTCTCCATTAGAACACTTACATCTTGCGTTATAATTTTTGTCAAGGAATACTCTAATCAATATTATCTTATATTAATTGAATATATATTTTCATATAAATGCAGAACAAAAGACCATCAATGTCAAGGTCATCAAAGTCAACGTCATTTCAAGGTCATATTCTGAAAATAGCTTTAAAAAATGGTCATTTACCGCAAATCGTTTATTATTTTGCAAAAACATAAGGATAAAAGTGCACCAAATGCATATTTAGTTTTCATCCATTTCCCATCGTAGAAATTTAATTTGAAGTTCTGTTGAATTGATGGTGGAAATTCTACAGCACAAGGATAGAATAGATCATTGTTGAAAAAAAAGAGATTACCGGTAAGTCAAGGAGTCTCATGAATAGAAATATATCATATGACAATATTCTCATTATCAAGAAACAAAATGTTCAGTGTCCAGTATACATTGAATATATATTTTCTTACAAATGTAGACCTAAGGATCATCAATGTCAGTGTCATTAAAGGTCAATGTCATTTTAAGGTCTAATGCCAAAAAATGATTTAAAATAGCTAATTTCCATGAATTTGTGGCATAATATCTACAACTCGAATTGTCAGATCATTGTTTAACACATGCCACATTTAAACAAGGAGTCGGGTTAAACTTAATATATATTATTTAACTTAACGTGCGTGAAAGTGTTGTTATAATGATGTAATTAATATAGTTGATACGTTCAGACTTTAGATAAAATGAATGAGAGTAAAAACTACTTAAAATAAACAACTAAATAAAATAAATGTGTTAGTGTAATTGTAATTCTCGAAAGTCACTCCAATGTTTTTCATTTGTATCATCTATTTAGACCATAAAGCCATTAGGCAATATGTATAATGCATTTTAAGATAGATGGACAGATTTTTAAAGTGAAAACACACTTGACAGCACATTACATATTTACCTTTAAGACATAGAACAATGGTACATATAACATGTAGTTTATAAAGCTCCTCTCAAAAACAAATAAAGGGCTACTTAAATACAATTGAATATGCTATAGAAACAACTATTAAGACACGTTTTAAGTAATACATGTATTTGTTTAAACCGATTTATTTTAAGGTGAAATGAACGTCTGTAGTAACCTACGATGGCTCACAAATTCTCGACATTTTAAACATAAAATAATGTTATAGTAAAGACGTGTCTCTATTTTAGAAATATATAAAGTGTCCATATAAGTGTAATAACTTATGATCGAACATTTCAATATGTTTATTAATAATAATATTGAAACAGTTCTTTGAACAGTGTTGGCAAATGAAATGTTAAACACTTTGGTGGTCTTCAGCGTATATTGTTAATTTGAATGCCTCCGAAAATGACCCTTTGACACAGACAGTGCTTTGCATATTCTTGTGGAACAAGCTGATGGCAGCTAGTAATTGTTTTTAAGGCGGCCTAAAAAGTCCACTAAGACTGGCCGCGTCGAAATCTTTAGTCAAGTCTATGAAGGCAACACCCATAGGTACATCTGCTGGTCTTGATATTTCTCCACATGCAGGGAGAACATCATAGTTATAAAAATCGGTCATGTTCAGCAACCCGTGGGTCTCTTGGTAAACACTTGGTCCTTTATTTTCATGCAGGATAGATCCATGCGGGATTATGCCTTCACAATTATACTGAGCCAGAAGTCACTGGGTAATTGTAGCCTGTTTCTTTTCTAAGGTATCTATGATGACATCACATTGTGTAGAGAAATACCCTGATCCAAACGCTTTAAATTATTCTGATGGTATTCAGTTACTAGCTGAAGTCTTTCTAAAAGCTAAGCAGTGAAATACTTTGCTGAACTCTTCTGTAAGAGTTGTATACTAGTAAGGTCTGCACATCTAAGCCATGGCGGGCAAGTCTGGTATGGCATCTAGGGCGGCATGGGTAACACTATTTTGCGTCACAACTAAACGTAGTACCCAACCCTGTATTTAAGCGGCATCTCTCCTAGGTTATGATGATTTTTTGTATTTCAAAGGGCATAGTTGCTATGTGGCAAGTCAACTTTTCAACCCAATGTTCATCGTTTTATTGTATCTAATGCGTCAGGAGCTGTCTGGACACTGCTGCACAGGTTTAACCAGTCTGAGTTGGCACAATGTCTGTCTGGTATTTCTACTGTCAATGAGTTGGGTTTGATTTGTGTGGATTGGGTATTGTGGGCGAGAAGCATTTTTCTCTTTGCTTTGGTCATATGCACCACTTGGCCTCACGCCATTCAGTGTTGTTTTCTTTTATTTCCAGTAACAGCTTTGAGGCCTCTTCTCAGTGACTTCTCTAGTTTGTTTGTGAACCGCTCTGTATTAATTGGAAAACTTGTTTAACAATGTTTAACAATGTGGTAGAGGCTTGAAGTGTTTTGTCATGCATAAGCCACGGTGACAGCGAATTGCTACTAAACGTTGATCCATCTCATTTTTTACCTCTCTTAGAAAAGAGTGACGACAACAAGGACATTCCTCGTGGTTAACTCTCCCATTGAAATATCTTGAGTATGTACAGAAGTTAATTGCAGGGAAATATGGATATAAATTTGCCCAGGAACTGTGCTAGTGGATGGATATTTACTGGCATGTAATTGAAAGCAAAGCACAGGCTCGTCTCGAGACCTTCCTCGACAGAATAAAGTGTAGTTTGCATCCTTCATCAACTGCTACTTGAGGCAAGCAAAATTTAGAATGAATGTTCCTTCCCTTGAAATTCAAGCTTAAAAGTTGTGTATATATTTTAATACTTCTTCTATACAGTTCCTAACAATTCGTAATGGTATTACATTGACCTTCGTGTTTAAACAAAATTCTGGTCAAAGATTTGTAAGGTCAGATTTATTTTGGGATCCGTATTAAACACCGAAATGTACCATTTTAGAAATAACTTAAACACTGTTATAATATATTTATTTATATACAAAACTAAATGTAATAACATTATTACAAAGTAGTTTGTATTTGATCCAGTAAAACTGACATAGACAATGTACTTTTTAGACATTATTTCCATGTAGATTGTCTTTTTTATTTCATAAAAGTTCATTGAATACAGTACAATGTATTATGTCAAAGAAGTAGTGCCAAATGTTACAACCCAGCACATTTGTCAAACAATAGCACATCCCAGGTTAATATAAGAGATGACTCTCTTTTTCAATAAACACTGTTATCCACTTTACAAATTCCTCAATACATTATACATATAATTGTTTGATTCTTTAATGCATGTAAAATAAATAGGTTTAAACTAAATACGTGAGTGAGAAATAGTGAAAATATATCATAGAACTATGTCTTTGGGTGCACTTTTTGGTGCATTCATTTCTTCACAACACATATGCCACAAGCTCATGTAAATGAGCTGTTTTAAAGAATTCGACCTTGGAATGACCTTTACATTTGATGATCGTTTGGTCTGTATTTATAAGTAAACTCTGTATCCGATGAATATAAGATAATACTGATCAATTTATTCCTTGACAATGATAATAATGCCAGGTGTAATTGTTCTATTGGAGACTCATTAACCTTATTGCTTGTTTTTCAAACAATAGTCTGGTAAATCCTAGTACTGCATAATTTCTACCATGAATTTTGCAGAACACCAAATGGCATTTTTATGATGTAAAATGATGCACCCTTGTAGAAATATACATTTGGCGCACTTTTATCCATATGTTTTCACAAAATTATAAAGCAATTGAGGTAAATAATAAATGTTAAAGCTATTTTCAGAAATTGACCTTGAAATGACCTTGACTTTTGATGACCTCGACATTGATGATATTTTGGTCTTTATTTATAAGAAAATATTAATTCAATATTATGTTAGATAATACTGATCAGAGTATTCCTTGACAATAATCATAATGCAAGGTGTAATTGTTCTGTTAGAGACTTCTTGACATAATCGCTCTTTTTTCATACAATGGTCTAGTCAATTCAAGTGCTGTAGAATTTCTACCATAAATCTTACAAAACACCAAATGACATTTTTGTAATAGAAATTGATGCCCCATTGCATAAATATGCATTTGGTGCTCTTTCATTCACACGTCCTCATAAAATAATAAACTATTTAAGGTAAATAACCAATTTTTAAAGCAATTTTCAGAATTTCACCTTGAAATGACCTTGACATTGACCTTTGGTGACCTTGAGCATAACTTTGTTTGAAAGCCCTTTATATGTACATTTGTTTTCATTAACATTTACAAATCAAATTATTGGCGTTTAATAATTATAACAGTAACAATAAGACTATGTGTTTCTTCAAAAACTAGCACTTCATTTGGACGCCATCTTGGTTTCCATGGTAACCTGCAGTATGCCAACTGTTCACCCTCGCTAAAATTAAACTTTGCGCACTTCCCTACACGAATATGCAAAGAAACTATCTGGCCAAAAAATGCACACAAATTCCTCCATGGACTAGACTTAGAGGAGATGTGCATATGACCAGGATGAACAACTGGCCAGATTTCAATAAAACGTTATCGGAAGCTTCATTGCCAAGATGGGGTATGCATATTATCAGGACGTTCCGCTTCAATGATTTTTCTTGGAGTTATGGACTTTGAAGATGTCTCTTTGTGTCATATCTATTTCTCAGAAACTGCTGTATGAAATTCAATGATGCTTGACGGAAAACTAAATAACTAGGAATTAAAATAACTATACCGGTATTACAGTAATGGTCCATTACTTTGATTTTTTTTATTTTGTTTTTATTTTATTTGTACAATTTTACTTCATACGTTCATATTGTATTTGTTTGGTATGCTCATATACAGTTTTGATGTCAGATTTGGTCTTGCAGTTCTTAAGATTTTTAGTCATTTTACTATATCTGCCTTCAGTGCATTAATATGGCTTGTCCCAAAGCGCATTGGGGAGCATCCATCAGTTTTACATATATCCTTCTTTAATTTGCTGTGCTTTATGTATTTTACACATTAATAATAAAGCATTATCACTGCCAAACATATCAAACACCTGAAAATATTCTGCTAGATAACGTCAATGAATTTGAACACAGACATGATATATTCGCTGAATTTCAGTACATTTTTAAGTTTAATTCTGTTATAATGTCAGTAACACAACCATGTCACACACCTATAAACAATTTACATTTGATTAACCTAGTACTATTATTAATACTAAACTGATAAAGTATAATGTTTTGTCGTTTTTTAATACAATGATCAAAGTGAAATGATTCTGGATCAATAAATAACGTGCGTTAGTGCAAAGAGTTTGCTTTTATAAAAATAATAACTTGTTTCAATATACCCGAAATGTAGCATAGTGATACTCTAACATTGTTTGCAAATTCAGCCTGCGAGTCAAGACATTTTGGTGTCAACTGTTCCGAACAATGCAGTGTGCATTGCCAAAACAATGATGTCTGCAATCACATTACTGGCGAATGTCCTAATGGGTGTGCAAAGAGTTACAACTTCAAGAACGATAAAAAGTGTTTTGCACGTAAGTATTCGATCCAATGAATGTTAAGTTTAGTTGTTTAATTGCGCGCGTATTTGTATTTAAAATGTTTGTCCCGTCCACTTTCAACATAAATTGTGCAACATCTGAAAAAATAGTCTGAATAGTCGAGCACGCTATCCTCTGACAGCTCTTCTTATGCAATCAAAATATAAACAAAGCGAAACTCCAGTTGCGACAGCTGGAGAGAGTTCTTATTAGCAGCCCAAGGTCCGTTTATTTATGGCAATCGACCAATTGCCAAAAACAATTTACAGGACATCACAAAAACACATAACAAACACAAAACACACATGCATTAAACTGGTGCCACCGCCTTGGAACTGTCAATGGAATGTATTGGGGGTTTAGACCGGTTTATGTTCGCACGAGCCTCACACTTGGCCCAGAATTATACACAAAACATGTAAGTGTAATTAAAAATTAACCTCATAGCATCGCAATTCAAATTAAACAGCAATGAAAGAGAATATTATTCTATTTAATATAATTTAATTACCCAATGGCTAGATGCAAACCAGAGCAGCAGAATTGCAACTTTCTAAGGCACGAAGAAATGAAACAATGTGTAACAGCAGTTAAATGTCAGCGTATTGTAATACAGTATAAACCACACATACACCTATAGTTATCTGCTAAGTTGTACAGTAAGTAGATCGAAGCTGAACTATTTTCATATTAAAAGTGTGTTACAAACTGCAAATGGACAGCATCAGATTTATGTAGTTCTGGTGAAATACAGCGTTCGTGTTGAAGAAATTTATTTTAAAAAACCCATTGCCGTTTTTTAGTTTTCAAAGCGCTTACAGTGTGTTACACGTTATACTAAACTAATAGTTGTATTTAGATATAGAAAACACACACAATAATAAATTGTGAGAAAATAACACACACATTTATTTCAAATAAACTGAATGGTGTTTGAAAAAATAAAATTTTATACATTTTCGAAAATACGAAACTAGCCGAACTGCTTTTTGTTTCATTTATTAAAATGTTTACGGTGAATAATCGAACTTAATCCTCGTCGCTACGATATTACACATGTGAATAAACAAACGAAATATTTGTAAACTGTGTAACTTTGCGGATCAGATATTGCAATGAACAATATTTTGCAAATCAAAAGTTACCGATACAGATTAAATACCAATGTTATACAATAAGACGACCGTTTTGATTGTGTAGTCTAAGACCAGAATATGTAACAACAATATGCTGAAGATATGCTTGAAGCAACGGATCGGCAAATAATACAACTATTAAACCATATTTCATAAATGAAATGATAAACGATGTTAAAATCCTTGCTTTTAATTGGTTTCGCCGATTTCATTTGTGGAAATTTAATCACTTTTGAAAGCTCTGACAGATACAAAAGAAAAACAAGATCTACAAAACATGGAAATATATAGCAATGCCAACACAATGCCGAAACAAAACAGAAGTACACATGGGGTTCTTTTGCTCCACATGACGTTCAATTGATGCAGAATCCTGCATTTTGAAGCAAATTGTACTCCCTCGTTTAAGTAGCGCAAATAATCTGCCTTGCATCACTTGATGTATTGTTTGTTTTTATTTGCTAACTTCCAAGTTTCAACAAAATAATACCAATGCTAAGAAACAATTCTTAAACATACAATAAGACGACCGTCTAGTAAAGAATTGTGCACTTTCAAATTGTGGGTGATGTTATCTTCTCGAAACCCGATCATTTAACATAAAATGTAATCTTTACAATTTATCATCTTATATTATCATGTGTTTAGTGTTTGACTTTTCACGCGCTCATCATATCCTGGTTTCATAATCAGTCTAGTGTCATCAATGTTTCAAAGAATATCGAGGGATACAACCCAGAAGGTATTATCAAGTATGCTATTTCCATGCAATACTTAATCCAGCATCGTAAAATAACTGTCCAAATTATTTGTACATGTGTTAGGTAGCCACTGACGCAGGACGGTGGTAATTTAGGATCAACTGAATATTTCTTCTTGAGGCTTATAGCAAGGCCAGTTGCATGACCGTAAACCCTTTCCCTGGAATAGCATTATCAAATGGTGCTCGTGTAGTCTCGATTGTGTTCAGATTCGTGTTCTTCTTCCTTACTGAATATTGGTTCAGGCCCAACAACAGAGATGTGTCCTCCCAAAAGGCTGGTTCCCGAATGTTTGTCACGACAGGTTGCATTCATTTAACCAATATGTCATGACTTTCTTTATACAGTTTTTTTTAGAAGATTCCACATCTTATTGTCTTCAATGATCTCTGCATTGTCATTAATACGGCGTTGGTGTTTACGAACTGCTGTTTTGCGCAAAAGCTAAATGCCGGTTGCTCTTGTCTTTTTCTACTTTGTATCCTGCTGACTGTAAAATACATATTTATCAATACAACTTCGGTTGATCAGATATCAGATGTGAAATATCACGACAGAAACTGTTGTAAGTGACGTTCACAGATGGATTGTAAAAACAAATATTGTTGTGTCCGTATAGACAATACGACTTGGAAACGATTTATATTTGAAATTAAACCCGGTTAGTAAGTGTTTTAATATATGTTTACGTGTTTTTATATACATGCATTATACAGCATGTTTTGCATTCAAAATCAAATGATATTTTAATTTGTAAAGAATATTAGGTTAATATCGTTGTATGTATACTCTCTTTTATTTGGTCATAAAATGTTCCAAGTTTTAAGTTAAGTTGTAGATATATTTATCTAGCAATTCATATCATTTTCTTAGAATAAGAGAAATAGTTATCATCTAAAAATAAAGATACCTATCTATCTGTCTTAACGTCCATACAAATTTATTTAATCAGCCATTTTGTTGATTATCAGTGTCTAGTGGATATAAACCTATGCGACTTCATTCGATTTACATATAACCGCCAACTATTGATAAGATCAACTTTTTCAGCTGTCAGAATTAAACTTTAATTTAAAAAAAACACGCGATTTTTGTTTGTTTTCAAAGCGCTAACGGTGCGTTATTGTTCAATTATATTGAACTCTCACTGTTGAATAAATACACGGTTATTGAACACGGTTATTTTTAGCTGTTTAAAGTAGTCGCACTGTTCCGTTCAGTTTATCGAAGAATTCTTGACTTTTCACAACACGAACGCATTCGAAATTTTACATTTTGTTAAGCTTTACCATAGCGCAATTGATTGCGATATATATAATATTGTATAGTGTTGTTAACCGTAAGAATATTTATTTCACGCGTTTCGATAGTATAGCGTGAAATATTTGTCTTATGTGAAACGTGACTGTTGTACAGTAACGAAACGATTGGTCAGTCTTGCCCGAGGATCTCAAACATTAGATTATGCTGTGTAGAGCTCTTACTTCCAGGCGTTTTCACGCAGTGCAGACCGGTTTAATTTTAGTTATCTTTTATTCAATGATGTTAAAATGTCATATAGTATATTTTCATTGTTGTGATTTTATATGAAACCAGAAAATGAATGAGGCTTGACATTCGCACTAGCCCCGAAACTTGGCAAACGAGTAAAGGTTTCCAGCGTTAACCTTCTCTGGTCTATCCTTGCCGGGCGGTTCACAATTATAAACTTGACACGTTGCCACTCTTTGTACCATGTTCTGTTGAAATTGGTTGCACGGTGTCCATCATTAAATCGCTCGTCTCTTATTGCAATTATTTGTTTGTTGTGTTTTGAGAAACAGAAGTGTAGAAAATACCTTGTTTCAACTGTAGATTGGCTTTAGATTTGTTTTATTGTTTATTCATTTATTTGTCATTATTCTGCTTCACATGGCTGTCAGTAGATTTTACGTAATACCATGTTACAACAAATGCATTAATAAAAAAGATCATTATATACTAAATTCTATGTGGTTTAATAAATATGATTATGTGAGTTATTCAAATGAGTTGCGGGCAAACTGCACGAGAAAACAAAAAGAAAATAGTTTATTAAATAAAAAGTACTTAAGCGGGATTTAAAACGGGGCCATGAACACGAATGTAAGGAATTGTCCAATTGTCGTTATTTAAATGCTTACATTAATTTCCGTAATTTTCACAATTTAAAAAAAAAGGATGAGTATAAAAAACCGGGTTATATGACTGAGTAATTATTCACCAGTGACAGTTCAATATAATCGAACAATAAACGTTAAACTAAACTTTAATAGTTTTATTTAGAAGTAACAAATACAATCAATAATGAGTGGTGAGAAAAAACATAAACATATTTCGAATACAAGTAATGTGAACAGTTAATTGTAATCATTGTTTAACAATACAAAGCTAGCCGAACTTCTTTTTGTTGTATGCATCAAATGTTTAGGGTGCATAGGCGAATTTAATCCGCGTCGCCACGATAACTAAACCAGTGTTGGAAAACTGTTTTACTTTGAGGGTCAGACCCCGCCACTACGCACGCTACTTATGTCCAATCTCAGACTGAAACTCATTTATTTGGGTCAAATTCCGACCTGAGATGAGTCTGAAAACAATTTGGTGACTTCGAAAATTAGTAGACTCAATTTCAATCTTTAATTTAAGCTTAAGACTCAAAATTTTGAGACAGCCCTACTGGTGCATTACGTCAATTCGGACACTTTTGCTAGGTTTTAGTCGATTTCTCCGGAGATTGCATTAAACGAAATAAAAAAAAATAAACATAATAACTAGGGTTTAATCTAAAGCTTTGGTAAAAATCTACGTGGAAATGTTATACAAAAGTCACTTAATGATGTGTTTTAAAATAGCCGGTAACACGTATCGAAATACGGATGGCGAGTACCTTAATCCGGACTCTTTTTGAATACGTTTGATTTCAAACCAATAAAACTACCTGTTCTTCATTAGATTTCTTTTTACTCTTCTTTTGTTTACCTCGTTCCCGTGTCTACATTCAAAATCTTCTGTGTAAAGCTATATTGATCGCCTATGCTGTTTGTTCTATTTTTAGCCTATCTGTAAATATGTATACGGAGGCCATGCCACTATTTTTTATTGTGTGTTTTAGAAACAAGCATTTTGATTTATTCCTTGTCAATAGTAACTTCATATGATATGCAATATTATGATACTTTATACTTTCAAACATACTTTTTTTGCTACCATTAATTGAAAAAGTAATAATCATGGTGATGTAAAATGTTTCGTAGAATAAAGTTCATATTGTCAATCCTTATGCGACGTCGGGTGACACGACTTACACAAACAATCACTCCCAGCATTCAGACGTGTGCTCATTGAATAAAATTAACTCACATTCAAACAATTTCCGTGAACAAACGATCACATCCATCACGTCCATACCAAAACACACCATTTATTTCGACATCCACTCGCCCGCGCACACTGATTACATCACAAATATACATTTGAGCACGTAGCTCTGTCACCTCGTGACTTTTGTTGCGTGCTCTGGTTTCTTCCCTCTTTCGTTTCCTCTCTTTTTTTCCACTTCCTCCCTCTTCCGTTTCTCAATCCTTGCTATTGTTTCCATCTCTCTAGCTACTCTGTTGGCCAACTTCTCATGCTCTTTCAACGCTTTCGTCTCAACGCGCCTCTTCCTTGCGTTTTTCGTTTTCTTGTCGGCGAATTTCGTCCGCTCTCTTTTTCTCCTGAAATGTATAAAACACATATGCTGTTTTTAATATTATCCCTTTTTGAATTTGTGAAGCGTTACAGTCTGTTTTATTTAACTGTGTATTTGTTATTGTCTTTGTGTCGCGTTGCGATGCTTGGGTTGTGTGAACGTTGTCTGTTGGACGTGTGATTAACTAAATCTGGGCGACTCACAACAAACGCATAATTTTAATTGTGCTTTTTGCATTAACCTCAAGCTCTGATAACATCTCTTGAGTAGTTATTACTCGGCCCTTCTGAATCGCGGAAACCTACAAGTGTCGTTGAGATTCGTAGTCTCGTCCTACAACAACCGTGGGTGTACGTAGGAAGATACAATCGGGACACTGTGCATGTCGACTCATCACGATTAACACTTCCACGATCAATCGTGGGCTATCGTAGCCAAAATCGTTACAGTGTGACCGGGGCTTAAGCTGCTACTGAGTAGTTATCTGTGCTGTTTTTTTTTAGATATATCTGCAAAACGTATTTATAAAACAAACTCTTATAAACCAGAAGTACGGTTTTATTATATGATTCGCATCATAATTAAAAATGTAAATGGCGTCTTATACATTGTCTGTGACTTCAAATGCATGCTTAACTAATGTCGGCGTTTTCTGGTCAATAGCGTGGTTTATAATCGCCGGGAATTTGTGGTGGCCAACATGTATACCTAATAAGGCATACGAAAAGCTGCCCATGATTGTTTTCAGTGAATCGAATATCTGTCAACAACAAAAAAAGGTATTATTCAGTTATTACATCTTATATATAATGACATAATGAATACAGGTAGTACGATATCTCGATAAAACCGGACACGCATGGACAATTAATTAACATATGTAAATAATTTTCGCAAACTTATATAATTCTGGAGGCTGCTCTTTATCTCTAACTTGAGTTTTAAATAGTCCGCCCCTTCAAGCGCTTGTTGGAGTCGTTAGTTTTAGTATTATTCCGGAGCGGACGTTCGTTTTTTTTTTTTTTTTCAATGTAAACAAAACAGTTTATGTTTTTGTCTTTATAACAAATACAGTATGCAATATTAATTGATTAATAGTATAGTTAATAACTTTATATACAGTACTACATGTTGCAAACATCAGTAAGGTACTACATGTTTAAAACATCAATAATAAAAATGATCAATGGGGCATTTCAAACATTTGATGACGTATTTAAAACTGACTTAACCATCTTAACATCTAGGGGTGGATGATGTGAGTAGTATTCCCCGGCAACCCAAATAGAACAGCGTTGTTCTCCAAGGCACCCCGTATTGTGTGACGATATAATTATGGCTGTCATCTTCCATTTTGAGGACCATGGGTCTTTCAGAGTCGCAGTGGTTCAATAATATTCTTGTAAACCATTGGTAGAATATATCAGTGTTGATGTACGCTGACTCTGAAGAGTTAAACATCCAGTCGGCCGGGGCATCTTGTTAGGGCGATGAGGAATTTGTCCCTATACGTATCTTTTTTTTAACTTTTAAGATAAGCAGATGACAAATAAAATATGAGCCGTATTTAATTAACATGCGTTATATTAAGAATTTTAGAACACTGAAATGAAGACGAACGTTTTAATTTACATATAAAATTCTTTGTTTATATAACGGGAAGATGATAAGTGTTGGTAAAAATCGACCACTTGCAGAAACACACACATTAGCAGTGATGTGTCCAGTGGTGTTAGATGATATCTTGACGAACACGTGCCCTTTCTTGGGTCCTAACACCTTTATAGGCGTATTTTCTCGTCCCGTCCAACAGGTTTTATCGCAGTTGAAAATCTGTATAAAAAATATATTATTTCATGTAGGAACGGAATACAACTTTTATCGTAAGAATCCGATAATATTGACTAATAAAATGAATGAAGCATTTAACGTCAATCATACCCTGTCGGTCTTATTTAGCATATCATCTGTAGTTAGCTGATTCTTCACAAAGTCGAATAATTCACTAATTACGGACTTGATCGACATTGAAATCCTTGCTGCAGA
This sequence comes from Congeria kusceri, assembly GCA_027627225.1. NCBI lineage: Eukaryota > Metazoa > Mollusca > Bivalvia > Myida > Dreissenidae > Congeria > Congeria kusceri. The sequence goes on along the minus strand of CM051025.1, from coordinate 62,141,996 downwards.
CATCTGCTCCGCCATTCTCTCGGAAACTTATGGCTGCCGGTGCGAAAACTCCTGAACCCGAATAGTCTGCGTATTTAATCAAGAGGTGCCTCCTGGATAAATAAATTTGAAAAAAATCTTTTGAAGTTGTCAGCGTATGTGGTTTGTACCTGTATAGTGATGCTCTTTAATATTGCAGTCGGGTTTTAGTGTTCACTGTACTAATATATGAATAGTAAATGTACGTGTAAATGATAATATATATATGTTCACTCATTTACACATCAACATTTATTTACCAATTTCCTTCACAATCTCTAGGCCTTTGTAACACTTCAGCATCCCACGAGTCGCTTGCATGCCTTGGTTAGCTAAATAAATAATATGATGACCAGGCTTTGCTCATCATCACTACTCAACTGGAAGGAACGACCTCGGTCTCCCAAATTTATGTCATGCACGTGATCGTGCTGTGTTGATCTGGGCACCATGTACTCTACTGCTACTTTTCTAAGAGATAACTATTTTATTGTATCAGCGCTCACAGCTCTTTGCAGCACGTCTTTGTTGTAGACGTTGGCCATTCTATGTAGGTTCGTTAACAAAATGTATTAAACATACACTATTTAACATTAATTCTTACATCTGAATATGGTTAAAATTTCAGTTCATACATTTTGTGTATCATTATTTCAATCATGCATGTTCAAAAACAACTATTAAGATACTTGCAAATCGAGCAAGGAATACATTTAATAATGTAAATGGATTTTCTAATAAATATGAATACTGTGCGCCAAATACTGAAATATTAACACATAAAGGGCGAACACTTTATTAATTTTCATGGTGAATTTTGGACGAGTTACCTACCTTGAATTGAAAATTTGTCAACATTCCCCCAATAAATAATGCATTGTACCTTTAGATCGTTATTGTGTTCGTGAGCATGAATACATCATTGCATTAACAACTTTTATCAATCAAATATTTGGGTATGTTAAATGAAATACAGTTTATAGGTATTGTTAATATAATTAATAGAAAATGGTTATTCATAATGGATAGCTAAGTAAATTATCTCACAAATTACAAATTGACGGGCCTCACAGCATGCGAATGCGCTGTTTGATTTAAATCCCCCGAGTGCGAAGGTTTATATTTGAAAGGTCAAAATAAAACACAAGTAAATAAATAATTTAATACTCACTTGATTCTGATGAAACTTGACATACGTTGTTGAGACAGGCGCGTGCATCGATCGATACAAAAGAATTATTGGTCTCGATCATGCAAATGCCTTTTTTAAAGGTGTCCGGATTTACGCACTGTAGCAGTAAAGCAGTCTCAAACATCGATATTAATATTCTAAATGGCGGACATTGTATTACGCTGTAGAAATCATATTGCTACAAAGCTAAAATAGATATAGTGTGTATACAGATAGAAATATATCTGTGACAAGAAGAACAACTGTTGTTTTTTTCTGCCGATTTACCCAAAAGGCACCAACAATTATTAATGCTTTAATATGAGAGGTGCTTTGCTAGTAAGACATCCACATCATGCTCCTATGCTCCAGTAGTTTAGCCTCCTGTGTAGAGTCTTACCACTTCGTACTCCTGTTTATTTATTAACACAACACTAAGAAATCTTTAAAAAAAAAATAAACGTTTAATTTGACTCCGCAATGTTTACACATCTACAGTACATCCATTGTATGCAAGTTAATCTTATACTTAATCCACACCATCATGAAACAAGTGATGACGTGTTACAGTATCGAGAGTTTGTGTATACAAACGAATGAATCTAAGCTCTATTACCTTGCTTGGGCATTACGTGAGTCATAAAAGATATCATTTAAGGGACTATGTCAACGAAAAATTGACGTTCGTTTGCGCTTTAAATGATATTATATGATAGAACATTTGCATTTAATAAATAATAAATATCATGATACACAATGAAATATTTGAGAAAAATAGAAAACCCGTTTGAATAAATTAAAACCCCAAATGGGAATCGAACGCACGACTTATGATCCATATGAAGAAATAACAATAAACAGCGCGTTAACCAACTGCGCTGTTCTGCTTGGTAATGAATCGTGTGTAAACTATGGTTAAACTCAAGACTCTGACGTCAAAATGTAAACATAAAAAGGGCCAAACAAACATTACCCGTATTATAAATTTTTATCTCGGAATGCGTACACGCTTTTCCCATTATATATACTCTGTTGCCAGTATCAATATCTTAATTTCAGTATTAATATCTTAATTTCATATTTTTTAAAGAAAGTTCCCCCTTGGGGCCCTTTTCCATGCCATAGTCCCTTTAAATATATAAACCTTAAAATATATTTTCTTAGTGTAATACTCATAGTTAATTGTGATATAAATGCACAATAAATTAGATGATAAATGTGCATAGCAATTTGCCAAAAGAATAAACAAATGTGAAATCAAATAAATTTTAAAGCTACGCTCACAAATGTTGCGTCATGAAAGATTCCTGTGGTTGCTTATAGGTAAAATAAGGTTAAGGCCTACTTAAAATATCATCGTGTATACCGGCATGCTGGCAAATGACATTTTTATAATAAAACTTGGTGATCTTGATATAATCTAATCCACCAAAAGTTAACATGTGTTAATTGGTAGTCAAAGGCAAAAATAATTAAATATTTATCGAAGTTATTATTTTAGATATATTAGAATCTTGAACATGATGAGTGTACGATGAGCATCAAATTTAGGGGAATCTTAAAGGAAATCAAATTAAAATCGCTTATATCATCTACAATTAGTATTATTTGAGTCTCAACGTTGAACTCAACTAAGATTAAAATTGAGAAGTTTCGTAGTCTCCATTTAAGTCGAATTCTCAGTTGAGTCAAACTTTAAGATCGAGTCTTAAGAAATGAGTTTAAGTTTGAGTCAGATTTTAAATATGTTCGTAGATGTGGGGCCAGGGTTTGCAATAAACAGCAAGTAGCAAACCAAAGGTTCCCGATGTAGGTTAAATACCAATACCAAGAAAACAATACTAAGGCATGGCCAAACACGACCGTTTTGATTGTCTAGTCTAAGACCAGAATATGAAAACAAAATATGCAGAGGATAAATTTAAAGCAATTGATAGGCGAATAATGAAACTATTAAACCATATATTATAAATGCAATGATAAACGATGTTTACAACTTTGCTTTTTAATAGTTTCGCTGCCGTTTTCATTGAAAATAAAATGACTTTTGACATCTCTGACATACAACAAAAGAGAAACAAGATCTACAAAACATGGAAATAAATTGCAATACCAACACATGCAAAAAAAAAACCAACAAGAACTACATTTGGAGTCCATTTGCTCCTCATGAATTTTAATTGATGCGGAATCCTGCTGTTTAAGCAAACTGTAATTCACTCTTTTTACTAGAGCAAATATTCTGTCTTGTATCATTTGGTGCATTGTTTTCCATTTGCCAGCTTCAAAACTTCACAAAAAATATTAATGCTGAAAACAACAATACTAATGCATACAACAAGGCGATCGTCTAGTCTACAATTGGCCAATTTTACATTGTGGGTGACTGTAACTATTCGACTGTCGATTATTTAACAGAAAATGCAATCCTGACTCTTTGCCATCTTATATAATAATGTGTTTTGTGTTGGACCTTTCACGCGCGCATATTGTCCTGGATTCATTGTCAGTCGAATGTCATAAATGTTTCGAAGAATATCGAAGGTCGAAATCCAGAGGGTATTATCAGTTATGTTATTTGCATGCAGTACTTTACAAATGGTGCTCGTGTAGTCTCGATTGTGTACAAGTTGGTGGTCTTCCTCCTTGCTGAATACATTGCTGAATATTTGCCCGAGCCCAACAACAGAGATGTTTCCTTACAAAAGGCTGATTGCCGATTTTTGTATCACCCAGGTTGCAGTCATAAAACCCATACGTCTTTTTTTCCACATCATATTGTCTTATGTAACTTTTGGTCTCTGCATCGTCATTGATTAGGCGTTGGAGTTAGCGATCTGTATTCTTGCAGCAAAAGCTAAATGCCGGTTGATGTTGTTGTTTCTAATTTGTATACTGCTGACTGTAAAATGCATGTTTATTAATATAACTCCGGTTGATCAGATTCATATGTGAACTAGCACGACAGGAACTGTTGTAAATGACGTTACTGGATGCATTGTAGCAACAAGTATTATTGTTTTGTCCGTAAAGACAAGACGATTAGGAAACGAATCGTATTTTTTTTTAAATCCGGTATTTTAGTATATGTTTCCAAGTACATGACTTCAAATTAATGTATTATACAACATGTTTCAATTATAACACTTCGGCTTTGCATTCAGAATCACATGGCTCGTATTAAAATGTATAACAAATAGTATGTTAGTGTCGTTGTGCGTACGTATAAGTTTTAATTTATGTTGCATTTATCGAACAATTCATCTTATTTTCGTAGAATAAGAGAATTATTTCTTATCTAAAATTAAGATATCTACCAATGTGTCTAACGTCCATATAATTATATTTAATCAGCCATTTTGTTGATAATCAGTGTCTAGTGGATACTAAACTATGGGACGTCATTCAAATTACACAAAACCGTAAAGTATTGCTAACGTTATTCCAACGATAATAATTCGAATGAGAAGCTGGTGTTTCACAGATGATACTAATGATCTTTTAAGGCATTCGACCCATCATTAGCTCGTTAATTTCCGTGTAATTTCGACGAAAGCCGTAGCCGTCCGTACATTACCGTTCGCGTTCTTAATGCATACACAACATCTTTAAAAATTATATATTTCTTTAGCTACACCGTAGTATGTGTTTCAAATTTTATTATCGTCGCTTTTAAAAGCAAATTAGATATAAAATGACTATTACGATGTAACGAGTATGTTTAAAACCAAAGAAAAATTGGAGTTTGTTCCCTTTGTAAATCATGATCATTTGAACGCTTATTCAATTGTATGTGCATATGACAGCGTTTATTTACCTTGATATAAATCATTCTGACTGATGACAACGTAGTAAAAGAGGTAGATTGTCAAGAAAAAAGACACAGTAACAATGTAAATTTTGTCGGCTAAAATCAGCTTCTATGAACTGTGACAGTGTGGTTGGAAAATTACCAAGAAGTGCATTAGTTTGTTAATGTCTACGTCAACATATTGTAATATTCGACTAAAATGTGATGCCAATAATGTTCTCTATTGGAAAACTGACAAGAAACCAAGTCAAGCCTAATGCTGTGGTAAATACTAAGCTGTGTACGGGTTAATATCAGTTCATTAATTAATTGCGAAGCCATATGTATGCATGATATAGTTACTAAGATATTGCCAACTCGTGAATGGTCTGTAAATATTTTAAATGAAAATGTTTGATTTTTATTAATACACGGAACATAAATGTTGGAAATATACTACAATGAAGTATAAGTTTCCAAGCTTATTTAAACGAGGTTTTATGTTTTGACATAATGATACTTTGAAAGATTTATGTTACAACTTCTATATTGCCAATGCCATCAATTCATAAGTTCGTTACTAAAACATGTCTAAAAATTCAACATTTGGCATTTGCTCAACTGACATCGGTGTCATATCAAACAATTATTAAAGCAATGATTGTTGTGTAAATTAATAACAGTCTGTAAGTAAAATCTACTGTAAAACTGTGTACTGAAAACTATTTTCAGTTATGCTGCTTTTCAGAAAAGCAAACACACATCCAGTACGATGGGCGACATGTTGGGTGGCGACCAAGCTGTTAGTGTTCATCCAGAGGCATCGCTAGAAGCTGTCGCATTCCCATATTCAACCAGCTGATGTTCAAAAATGAGAAGGCCAGAAACATTGATTCTCTGAGTCTTCTTGCCTATACTGACATGATAAAATAACTACGGCAGAGAACATCGCTGGCTCCGGTTTATGTACCAACGAAACATTCAACTGTGAAGGCGCGGACAGTTTATTTAGTATTTAGCATGTAAATATAATGGATGGGAAGCCCTATATATCAGTTGCAAAATGGACGTTGGCAACTTTTGTAACACAAGCTAGCGGATTGTTTTTTTAAACAGCCATTTTTTAAACCCAGTAAAGTTCATGGTGGACATGGCCTGGAAAGTTTTAAATTTATAGATGAAAATGTATTACTGCAGCACATATTGGTTCTGTCTATCACGTATATATTTATTTCATTTATAAAAGGTAGTAATTGTTAAGTTAGTTCATACAACTCTTTTGTTCACACTTCTAGATTATGTGGTTTAGACATTCTGAATAAATAATGTTTATAATATATTATTCAATGATGAAACAAAGTTTAATTTGAATGTTTTATGTTCAAAAGTTATGGAACTAATTTTCTATTTGCTTATATTTTGTATATAAGAATTTTGGAAAGTTTTATGGGAGTATCTTTCTTAGGTTCTCACTAATTATTTAAAAATATCACATTTTGTTTATGGCTTTAAACATATAGAACAGGACAATTCTCATCGATGATTAATACAATTAGCAATATGAGTACATATTACTTCCATATACATTCATTGATGTTGATTGTTTTCATAATATGTGTTCAATATACCATTCCTAAATGTATATTTATATGGAGTTTAAAAAATATTAATAAAGTATTTTACTTGTAAAGATGCCTATAGCTTTTCAGTTGTTGGTGTGTTTAGCAAACGAGGGGGTATGGTAACTAACTATATATAACAAACCAAACGGTAAAATCACCTAAAATTTTGCAGAAGAGTCCAGATATGGATGCCTTCCAAGAAAATAATATGAGTTGTGGTGTTCTAGACATTGAGTATGATGGGTTGAATACCTTAAGCATAAATGGTAGTAGAGACGTTTTTCTAATGGTGGCTTCCATAATAATCCAAAACTAAACCAAGTTTACAAACCACACACGGTTGTTGTTGTTTAGTTTTTATGTGTGGTTATACGTGGTTGTATTTTTTATCAAGTATAATTTTAGAGCTTTAATGATATATCCTATTGTGTTTTTGTATATCCGAATTTAACCCATGATCGGTAGATCTTAATGTAGGGTAATGTTGAAATGCATGTTAGTTGTAACTGCTTAGTGTACAACGCAGTATTCTCCGCTCTAATAGTCCTTTCCATTTACAATTCGTTGCTGTTAAACAGTAAGTTTTCTTTCACCAATGAGGTTAAACACTTGAAATGTATGTATAGGTTTATATGCTCTGTTAACATTTTTACACTGTATACATGTTACAATGAAAATGTGGCTCGCCCAGTTTTACATCCGGATTTTTATGAGTTCAATGTTGCTCTAAAAAGATGAACATTTATTTCGATTGAGAAATACACATGTGAATGATCAATATTGGGTTTACATTTTAGTTGTTTGTCTTCAATTATGTATTCACCAGCCAGCATCTCTTTGTTCATATTTGGAATTCTCCTCAATCTATGCAAAGGAAAAGGTAAGATTTGAACTACTACTACTACTACTTCTACTACTACTACTACTTCTACTACTACTACTACTACTACTACTACTACTACTACTACTACTACTACTACTACTACTACTACTACTACTATTACGTCTACTACTACTACTACTACTACTACTACAACAACTACTACTACTACTTCTACTACTACTGCTACTAATATTACTACTACTATTACTACTACTTCTACTACTACTATAAAAATACTATTCCACGTGTGCTAGTTATACGTTGGGAATACGTATCATTTAGGTAGAGTATAGTTTATAAATTCATGTAGTGAATGTGAATTGGATACATATGATAACCAGTTGTATATATCAAAACCAAAGGATGTCCGTAAAATATACAACAGTTAATAATCAATTTTAAATTATATATATTGGAGACCTTTCTTTGTTTTAAATTTTTCAATGTGACAGCATATGGTAAGAAAAACTACTACTAAACTGTGTTAATTGAAATTTAGCAAGCATCTACCAACCAAATAGTGTTCTCGCGCAATACAGCACAATTGCTACTTCAAGCGTTTTGTTTTATTACTCGGATGCTGTTTGCGAAAATTATATCAGATAGTGTGAATGCTTAATAATTATGTTAACATTTAGATAACCAGATATAAATATTCGTTTTTAAAGATGATTCATACATTTTTGTCCCTTCTATGACCAATTTTCATTTTCACATATTGTGCAGATCGTTTAATGCTTATTATAATGAAACCATACAAATGGGGGTCACCGAATTAGATTTTTTGGAAACTGCATGTTAATGACTTACCCGTAACTGCATTTTAGAAATTAGTTTTGTAGTTTTTACGTTCGCAAAGAAATAGTATTGACCATTGATTGGCAAAAACATGACGAAATTCTATTGGTTTAAATGGGTTATTGTAAGAAAGATGCCGTTACATGGTGAAAAAAAACAAATTATATTTGCCAAATGCTTTTTCATTCATTTTTTGCGAACAAATCTGCATTTTATAATCATATCAAAACCTTGTTTTTACTTTAGAAAAAAATCTGTTCCGTGAAAAGTCCTGAATTTTCGATATTTTATACATAAACATATGCTTAATAGATTGGAAAAATAAAACATGGGGTCACCATGCTTTTTTTCGAGAAGAAAAAAAAGTGTACTTGTGCGTATTGGATATTGTTCTGTAAAAAAACAGGAGGGAATAACAGTAATTATTTATAACAATACACTTATAGAAGTTATTCGATCTATATAAAATAAATAATAATTTTAGTAATAGCAGTTGATTATAAATATGTACAAATTACAGACAAACAAAATTTCACATTTATCCAAGCAAGTTCACAGCTACATGCGAGTTCAATATTCCGGCTGCGTGTTCCTACTTTCCTTTTCAGTGTATTAACAAACTTGAACAAATAATCGAGTCACAAGACACTCCAACTATAATCATGACAATTATTATGAATAGATTTGATTCTAGTTGATAATTACTGTGTACACAATATTTAATAAATATTGTTATATGTCAAACCCACTTCACATTTTGAAGATTTAAATCTAACCCACTGATAAGCGATAAGATGCGCAGAAAAAACTACCGAAATTGTCTTTAATGTACATCAGCTCTGTTGCTTATTACAATTAGAAAAGATTTAGCAAACACCAGTAGATCAAAAGCCTGTTTACCACAAATAAACATCAAATGCAATCATTTTAATGCGACTGTTTCATTAACGAAGCATGCAGATAACACTTCATTTAATTTAAAAACAGAAACACCAACGAACTATCGAAAGCTTTAAACAGTTTCGACACATTTGGGCAATATTATATTTACAATTAAATAAACATGAAACAGAACATGATTTAAATGAAACGTCCGTATTGTATTACTTAAGCTCCGGTTTCTTTTTTATTGTTTTCATGATTAAACAGCAAAATAGGAACACTAGAAATGTATATAGTTTTAGATCCTGATGTAAGCTGGATTTTTTTTAATCATAAATATAATATTATTTTGACATAAACAAAAGGGTTAAAGCACATGATATCAGATCTTTGTGATGGGAGCTATTTTACGTGTGTAAATCAGTGCTGAACAGTTAAATAAAATGTCAACTGAAACTGAATTATATTAGTATATTAAAACGCTTCCTACATTCGTTGGAATATATGCATTTGATAATGTATAAGACATTACATTGTCTAGCCATCTCAGTGTATGACTATATATAATGAAATTATTGATTTACAGGTTGTGTTGCAATGACTCTCTATTATTTGAAGTCATAGATATTTAATATTATTTTTTTTCTGTGTGAACAAATTATTCATATCCTGCGAACGCAACAAGTATTTGACGCAGCTTGACATGAGAAGGCGTGGTAAAACATAATATAGAGACCCGTTAATTGCTACAACAGCACATATCCTGAATGGGCAGGAAGACATTCTTATTTCTTGAAGAAGTCTGTTTAAGTGTTCATCTTTAAGATTTAAACAAAATGTTTACACCTTAGCTGTCCCGACTTGCATGTGGATATGATTCATAGATCCATCGGATAGCAAAGATTATAATTAATTTCATGCTACATGGTGAATGAGTGTGGAATACAAGTGAATGATAACCCGATCATTTTACTTTAGGTGGATTGAAATCATAACGTTTGATCATTTGACTCATGGTTATATGGAACTAATTTTAACTTTGTTTATATGTTTATTTTGTGAAAGTATGTGAATATCCTAATCGTCAGAGTAAACATCGGCCTTTGTAAAGAACAGAAAACGCATCATACAATTTAATAGAAATATAAGTAAGCGACAACGACGCATTAAGAGTGGCACTATTTTCCCACCACAACAGTGTCCGACAATTTTAGCATCATAATGACGTCATATTTATGACGTCATAAATCTCGAAACTTGAGACGCTTCAGCATATCTCGCGCATTTTTTTTTATTTATCCTACCACTCATGAATATATTGTTTCAAAGTCCACTCATGAAATAAAATACGATCATACACTGCATTAAACAAATATACTCTATATCTTTACTGACAATTAATATGATTATATATACGATTTAAAACTGGTACGTCATATAATAAGAAAATGACAAATGATGTTGTTTTTTCTAATGTAGACAAAATAATATATTATTAGATACAACGGACTTAAATAATATTGTTTACACGCCAGTTTAATCATTATAGCGCATTGTTTTAACCCGATTTCAAAATCATTAAGGCGATTTTCAACGATATATATTTTTTAGGGTGTTGGTGTGAAATTACCACGTCTTCAATATAGCCAATCGATTTCGTTTCCGGAATTTCGTAGTTTACAAAACAAGTCCGAAACGACAAGTAGCGCTAACAACTTTTAAACTAGTGCGAAAGTATTTTGCGACGCAGTTAGATTGTAAGTCTCTCACGCCGAGGAACTTCTACATCAACAACCACTACGTGTACTTCTATTGCATGTTTTTGAATAAACAATTAGTAAGGCATCGCCACAAATTCATATTGTATTGCCTTTGCATCGGCCTTCAGTTCAGATGTCCATGTGTTTCTTTGTCACATATCCTGTCTGCTGTATAACTTTAGAATCAAGCGCAAAATAGAGGTCACTTGGCATTCATGTTAACAACACACATTATTATACCTCACCCTTCTGTTTTCCTACTTTGATCATATTGAAATGGAACAGTCAATAATTGGAAATATCATATAGCAATATCACCTGCTATGACGTCCTGCAGATAAACCGAGTGATTGGAGTTAATAGGCGCTTATGAAACAGTCAGTAAGTTACTCCGTGTTACAAAAACGCATTCGCCTTGGGTAACAGTATTCCCTCGGGTCGACAAAATGCACTATCACCCTCAAAGAATGCAATATTTATATACTATGTTTATAGTTTTCTCTAAACTGATATGAAAATCGAGTATATTCTATACCGCCATGCTTGACGTCCACTTTTCATGCGATTTTGCCGAACTTGATATTTTAAAGGTTGCCCTGGACATAGAAGGGATACATCTTTCCACAACTGCTCTTTTATTTCATGTAGAAAGTGCTTCATGTAATTGAAATTTTGGTAGATCTAGTTTCGTATAACATTATTCACACCTTTTAAAAATGTGCACATGTCGATGCGGAAACAAATCAACTTTAATATTGTATCCAGTAAGTAAGTATTTCAATGTTTTATGTCGAAATGTATAATACCGCCTATACTTAAATTAAATCCGGGCTGCATACACAACACCAGGGCTCGTAACTAGAAAACATCTTATGTTAAAATGTTTCGTATAACATTATTCACACCTTTTAAAAATGTGCACATGTCGATGCGGAAACAAATCAACTTTAATATTGCATCCAGTTAGTAAGTATTTCAATGCTTTATGTTGAAATGTATAATACCGCCTATACTTAAATTAAATCCGGGCTGCATACACAACACCAGGGCTCGTAACTAGAAAACATCTTATGTTTAAATGTATTCCTTATGTTTATGAGTTTCATATCAAGTTATACTATTTAAGTTAAGTTGTATCTTTAAGCAGCAAGTTTGTTTTAAGTTGATGTTTTGATAATTATGTAAGTTCATTCACTTGATAAAAAATGCAAACTATTTTAAAGTAGATTTATAAACGACACTAAATAGATAAATAAGACATTTGAGGGATTCTTCAATATAGCGGTCCAGCATCGCGTATTTATTGTTTGAATTGTGATCTGGCTTTTCATTTAAACGCCTTGTTATTGCATAAAATTAACGTTTTGTTTCAAAATGGACAAAATGTCTTTATATATAAAGGTTTCTCACCTGTTGACGCACCTGGAAATGTTATATTGATTTAGTAGACGCTAAAACGGCTACGAATAAAACTAATGTAAATGTACAACCCAATGCAATTGTTGGCAAGTTTGCTCACTTATGGACGTTTATTGGACTGTGAAATCTTGCATTTTAATGGTCGATGTTTGCTTTAATATGTACATGTAAGTTGTAAGTTTAGCTGTCAATGGATTTCATAATGCACCCGGTTGATCTTATCTTAACATTTGCAAATAGTATGCAAATCGTCGAAATTTGAAAGGGGCCATTTGCCACCACGTTCAACGATTTCGATCATAAACACACCTAGTGAATTTTGATAATAATATATTTTGCATTAATGAAGAATCTGGTAAAGGATTTCTGGGGTTACATGTTCTTGCCTCAGAAGACATGTCTGCAGTATGCACTTTTTGAAAACTTTATGACAAAAATAATACTAGCTCATTATGCTTTATTGTGTTCTAGTCAGTTGCTTTACAATTACAGCCAGATATGGTTTGCTGTCTAAAAATACATGTATCAAATTAAAGTATATTTGCAGAAGAATTAAAAAGGTAATGGCGACGCACAATATTCCAGAATAATGCTAACATTTTCCATCCGCACAATTTTACTGGCAATCAAACAGCTCGGACAAAACATACAGTTATACATTTAATTATAAGGGCGACTCTTTGAGGGACAAATTGGTACCCGCCCACTGCGATTAAATATTTTCATTTTTATAGAAATACATTCCACAATAACTCTCATTTTTATAGTATATCGTCAAGACCATAAGTACATTATTTTGCGGTGCATTAATTTTAGCTATTGGGTTGAGTGTGAAATACAAACTTTCACAAAGCGGTAGAAATTCAAATGTATGCGAAATTTTCAATTTCCTGTATACCAAACATAATAATTGAGGAAAACACCTTATAAGGAATATTTACGTTTCGTCCTGTGCGAAGAGTATTAATAGATTTGTTGTTTAATAACTTTAATATAAGGATGTATCACATTTGAACATTACGCGTCGCTTTAAAGCATAATAATCTGAATGCATTCTTAAAAATATAATGTACTTGGATTAATCCTTGTTTGACAGAGTTATATCCCTAGTAATACGGAATACTGTAATAATCCAGTACAATGATTGATTATAAACGTTTGCATCATGAATGTATTCTGTACATTTATAAAAACGACTAATTAGCATGTGCATATTATTAAGAGATTATTTTAAATGTGTGGACAAGCATACATTCACAGGCTCCAACGCCAAAATCACCAAATCCACTTAGAACAGCATTGAGCAATATTGTAAACGTTATACAAATCAGTGTCAAGTAGTACATTGATACCGGTCTAGTGTAGTTACCAAATGTAGAAAATGTACTATATGATACCATTGTGAAATTCATTGAAATAAATATGTTAATGCACGGTTAAGTCGCGCCCATTCCTAGAATATGTATACAGTAGTTGATCACGTACCAGGTTTACATACTTAAATTTCGTTGTACACAGTTTCGATTCACCATCATTGCCGACAATACTACAGTCCAATTTGCCTGTTTTATGGAAATGTATGTAGGTAAATATGGTTAACATTGCTGAATATTTACTTTAGAGTTATGCAAAAGTTAAAAAATTGTCGTAATACTGAACCAATTAATGAACTTTGTTGAATATTATATGTAATACTGGTAGATGTTATGGGATACACGTTGTTCATAATACGGAAAATCCCATATTGCTTTTGCTAGCAATTCAACCAATCGTGTATCAGTTAACGAAATTAATATGTACCTTAGATATATGTGCATGTATATGCGTTACTATACGAAATCAATATATATAAACATCTATACAGCGTATATTGTAATCGTACAGCATGTTCTAAAGATTTTACACTTTTCAAACCCTACTAGAAATGATTTCTGTAACAGGCGTTATAATATTTACGAATGACTGTTTTCAAACATTAGTTTATCTTTATCAGCCACGAGTTGACGTGCATTTATAGGGTCATAATCTGCTTACCGATCTCATTGTGTAGTTTTACATCAGGATGGCACATCACGGTAGTGTGTGAAAATTCGCTCCAACAGGATGAACGTGTATTGCGATTAAGTAAAACAAATTTGAATTAGTATTGGGGTAATTTTTGCAGTTGTTAATTCAATTATGTCAACACGAGCTAGGATCGCTTTGTTTATATTGGGAATTCTTGTCAATGTGTGCACAGGCAGAGGTAAGATTTGTATTATTAAATTCAACATTAAATTATTATTATTATTATTATTGTTGTTGTTGTTGTTATTTTTATTATAAACGTTTACTTTTGCAATAGCACTTTTTACATGCTCCAAGTAAACGGGTTTGCATTACGGCTAGCTTATATTCATTTGGCGCAGGTCGAATGTATAATATTAACCTGCAAATGTATTATAACAATATAAATGTATTTTTTATTTAGCAATGAACAGAAAAATAAATACAACTCGTTTTCACGTGTGAGAACAATATATGTTTTATAAATATGGCCTGTAAAAGGTAATGTACATTTACGTATTATGTAAACCAGCATATATGAAATGCACAAATATTCTAAAAGAAAATTATTGTTTAAAGAAAATATACTTTAAGTAATAGTATTTTAAAACAATGTTAAATCGCAATTGGCAACTCGAATCATGGATTTCTGCAGACAGTAGATTAGTAACGTAAGAAGATAAAGTATTTTTTCATGAAGCAACAAGTACGATTGTCAATGTCAAGCGTATTTGTAACATTTTTGATTTGCCTTTAAATGAACATCGGGAGGCCTGAGTAGGTAAGCAACATGGCATGCCATAATTTAGCGATGTGTATATTTATTGTACAAAGTATTGATACAATAGGTAAGGCACTAAATATAATATTATATAAATGTGTTCACAAATGTCCTTATATTAAGAATGCCACTGTCATTTCCATATAAAAATACATTGCGAATTACGGAGACCCAACATTAAAATGTCACTATGTAGTTCGTAATTAACGCATCATTTCACCACACAACTTCCATTTCATAATTCAGTTAAAAACAAAGAACAACAACAACAACAACAACTACTACTACTACTATTTCTACTACTGCTTCTACTACAACAACAACAACCGCTACTACTACTACTACTACTACTACTACTACTACTTCTTATACTACTACTACTACTACTTCTTATACTACTACTACTACTACTACTACTACTACTACTACTACTACTACTACTACTACTACTACTACTACTACTACTACTACTACTACTACTACTACTACTACTACTACTTCTACTACTACTACTACTACTACTACTACTGCTACTTCTACTACAGTACTACTACCACTACTACTTCCACTATTACTACTGCAGAAGATTGTTTCATAGACACTCGACTAAAAAATATGGACTTTGTCTCCTGAGCAAACACGTATATTATAAACTTGATCTTTTGCAAGTTATTGCATTAATGTTAGTAATGTTTGCAGTTAAATAATTAACAATTTCTGCATACTCATATCTTGAAGCACATTAAGTGTTTGTCTTCAATATTTAGACAAAATTCAAACACCTTTACTTTCCAACGTACTCGTATACTTAATTTCGAGATAAATAATATAGCAGAGTAGAAACATAATACTTTCCTCACTGACAACGAATATTAAAACTGTGATTTAAGATTACTCAATCAATAGCGGATACTATGCAAAACATCATAGACTGTTTTGATTTTAAATCGTTATATTTCCATTAATAATTTAAAAATGAGTTAATCTTTTGACAGAAAACCATTAGGGCTATATACAAAATAACCATTTCTCCGTAATTTTGAATCATGTATACATCTATAAAATTACAATATCTAGCTGCATCAGCCGCAGAGATACCCCTTATCAGCACTCATAGGTCTTTTATTTAAGGCTTGAGTACCAATGTCCATACTGTTATATCCGTGCATAATCGAAGAGCACGAATGTATAAGACAAGTTTCAAATTATTTGACAACATGTATACTACTGCTACTACTTCTACTACTACTAATACTGCTACTACTACTACTACTACTACTACTACTACTACTACTACTACTACTACTACTAATACTACTACTTACTACTATTACTACTACTACTACTACTACTACTACTACTACTACTACTACCACTACTACTACTACATCAACATATATTCGTTTTAGTATATATTGCATATGCTATTACATACTTTTATAGACATATGGCCGTCTGTTCCGATGTTCTTAAAACAGTAAAACACAAACACTGTCCGCTCAATAACGTTAGACTCACGCACATAATTTGAGGTGGCGTGGCATACGTCTTTAAAACGAATATTTAATTTATATTTGTGTTTATAATGTTTATGAAAATCGATAAAATAGTTAACCCCATACAAATGGCGGGCTAGATTGCTTTACAAATGTAGGTCGGTCTGTATGAAGACCACATTATAGTCTTGTTTCAAATTTAATACGCTCTTTACACAATTGACGAAATGTTTATATGAGTAATGTCAAGGCCAAGTCCAACAATCAGCTAAATCGCCCTAAGAACCAAAATAGTTATAGATTGAATTATTTAAAATGTATCATGTTCAGACGTATTCCGCTCTCCAAGTCCATCAGTTTTTATTATATCTTAAAGATATGGGCCAAGTTCGATTATCAGCCATATTGCCGTAGTAACTGTGTAGTAATATCCTCTGAGTAATTTTTAATTGGCCGTTTAAACCTTTTCTACTTTTTAAGACAACCAGTTGTCAAACGACCGTCACTAAAGTTGTTTTTAAGAGAACTCTGGTCGTAGAAATGGCATTCCATTTTTTACCAAGGCTCTTTTATTTCATAACGGCGCTTATTTAAATGGTCACGGTGAGCTCCGTTGATAGCTTGATAAACTCATGCATATGTAATATGAAAATACCTTGCGACTATTAGAAAAATGGTTTAACTATTCAAATGTTTATCATTCAATAGAATGTACGATTATTCGACGTTTTTTTTTTTGCAATTCCTGCTTGCATCTATGTCAGTTGTTATCGAGTAACTTGTTGTACCTTCTACGGGTTTTTTGGATTATGTTTTGTGATAACTTCAATTTTATGAGATTTCCATGTACGTGTATACTATTGTGTAAGTATGCTTCCCGAAGCAGTGGGTGGGAGCATATAGTCGTAGCTCTGTTCGTCCGTCCGAATTCTAATTCCACTGCCATTGTCTGGGTGTGAAACGAATTACCCTGGTAATTTTATCCTTTATACTCCATGTATATCCGTCCGTCTGTCGTTCCGTCCGTTCTTCCGCCCATTATGTACCTCTTTCCGCGCGAGATCACAGAAACGAATAACACGAATTCAATGAAACATTATATGCGGCATCCCTATTTAAAGAATGTGCGCATATTGTCAATTCGTTCCAGTCTGATGATTTTTCAAGGCGTTATAGTCCTTTCATTATATTGTAACACAAAATTCGCATTTCCGTGTGTTCCGTAATAATATAATTAAACGTTATATGCAGCATCTTTAACAAGAGCCGTTTTTCCAGGTTGTTCTAGTCCTGAATGCTCAGGGAGATTTGGCCCTTTAATTATAAATTGGCTGTTGTGCTTGTCCACGCTTTAACTTGGCCATGGATGGAAGGATTATAAAAATAACTCAGCACAGATGTTTGCTGCCTTGAGCTGGTGTGTACCCCTCACGAATTAGGTCCCTGGGTCAAAGGTCAAATCACTCCTAGAGGTTAATCAAAATTGGCACAGTCTTATCTTGCCATTGAGTTTAATACTACCTGGCACAAATCTTAAATCAATGGGACAGCATGATTTGCACATGGACCAGGTCCGTAGGTCAAAGGTCAAATTCACACTTTTTCAAATTACTTGGCATAAACGTTTAAAATATGAGGCAGTTTGTAACTGTAGGTCAAATTTCAGCGTCATACTTAAAGGTCAAATTTCAAAATTGACTTATAACTTGTTGAATGAATTTTAAATCACATTACGCAATTTTGTACCACATGACAGTATCTCGCAATAGGAATCAAGTCCTTCGGGTTAAGGTCAAGGCCACATGTAGAGGTGAAAGAGGCATCGAGGTCCATCTATCGGTTATACCGATATTCTTGTTGTCTATGAAGTTATTTGCACACAGTACCTTCTCACCTGAGCAAAATGTCTAACACTTACTTTCCATATCCACTCAAGCCTTTAAAATTAATGGATATTTTACACGTAAACTGATGCATATTTATTGTATATGTGTTTATTAACATTTTTCCTATTGATCAGTTTTCCGGTGACTTTAGTTTGTTAGTATGATACTTACAGACTAAATTCACGACATGCTTGAACAACCATGCATAAAATAGCATCAGGAAACCTGCTTTCTTTAACAAAAAAGACATCACGCCATTTACTTGAATAGGAACGGAATGACGTGATCTAAATGTCAGCATACATTCTATTCTAGAAAACAAAGTGTATTTTTACAAACCATACGAGTTTATGGCTGTTTATAGAATCTTTTGTATTACGCAATTGTATTTCGGTAGATCTTAGTATAATTTGTTTAGCAGTGTGTCCATGTACTTACAATTCTGACAGATCTATCTCCTATTTCTTGATCGACTGATACAAATGCATTTTTGTTAGACTGAAACAAAATTATTCATTTTAAATTATTTAACTTCATCGTAGACGATGCAACATCGTGAAATTGGAAGGTATCTGCAGCGTCAAGCGACAAATTTCATTAAATGTCCGTGTTTCAATGCAAATGTATAATTCGCAGTTTTACACTCGGATGCTATTGTTTGCAATTTCGCTTAAATTCGATGAACCATGTAATAAATGGAGGATTGAGAAAAAGACATTTATTGGGTTGACATTCAGTGGTTTTTTTTCCGGTATGTCTACACAAGATAGGATTGCTTTGTTCGTATTTGGAATTCTTCTGATTAAGTGCACAGGCGGGTGTAATATTCGTACTTAAAATGTATGTTAATGTTAATATGAAATACACTAGCTTTATATGCAATGTACGTATATTTACATTATATGCCCCCGCTTAAAGTTGATACTTGTTGTCGAATTTTGCCTTACATCTTGTTAATTGTCGTTTGCCCCACGGCCGCTTTTTAAGTATAAGTATGTACACTGTATGATACAGTTGTATTTTATTTAATTTAAGATTGAAATTTGCTTGAAACCAATACATTCACCACGGCTGAATGATTCGGTGCAATACATGTTCTAGAAGTATGGAATAAAGAAATTACTTCGAGGATTTTTTAAATATTAAAGTTAATCTTATCCACAGATATTCGTGTTCTGACAAAAATGTTATTGAATGTCTTAATATTGAAAACGAAAACATCAGAAATAACCTAAAATACAATAAAGAAAAGCACAGAAAGACTTGCCTTCGCCGAGGCTCGAACCAAGGAATATCGGCATTATATATTTCATGCCATAAGGACTCGGCCATTCGGACTTAAACACAGTGTACCTTAACGCTTTGTAAGTGATACAGGTTCTTTTCAAAATACCGATGAAAAGCGTCGCAATCGCAAGTTATTTATTGATATAGGTTCGCTTTGCTTTCAACATTAATCACTAGTTTCTAGGAAACAGTGACGTTACTTTCCATAATTTAAAAAGGCTTGTCATTTCATTAAGTGACATTTTTCAAATTCAAACCCAATGTTTTGATTCGATATAGTGCTCGTAAGCTGTTTTGAATAACGGTTATGCCTACAATATCACTATATAAAGTGTTCGAATTCAATGCTTAGCAAGGAACGAAAATCATGTGTGATTTGTATAGAATGCGTATTCAGAAAAGTGGTACGTAAAATAAACCGTTATCGCGTAAATCTGTACAATTCAAAGGCTTCGAGTCGTATTCAATCAGATAGTATAATCGTCCTTAAAATCCGATGTAGTAAGTGTAGTTTGGCGCATGTATGGACAGTAGTAGACCGAATGCTTTTGGCAGCAATGCACACATAACAGAAAGCAAATGCACCGGCTAGTGAATTGTGATCATTGTAGTTGCATTCATTACGATGTATTTTAAATATTTATTCATATAAAAAAGGCATATAAAGGAATATGGGTGTAAAAGGTACTTCTCCACATATTTTAAAATATACTTTTAAACATCTACACTCGACAAATTAGGGCACCCGGACTAAAAAATTCAAGTATTATAACAAAAAAGGCTTTAAAAATAAAAATAAAGTACCTCTACCTGGGTTCGAGCCTACGACCTCCGGAACAACAGTCGAACACGCTAACCATTCAGACACTGATATTGTTCATTCGTCAAACTGTGAAGAGGTCACTTTAGAAGCAAGTGTACACATTAGCTGTCTCAAAGTGTCTCATTGTAGAAATTGGTACGTAATTTCAATTAATTCACTAAATAATGACAACTTACACGTAGAACGTATGTAATACATATGAATTTATTTAAGAAATTATTATAATAATTCTCGTACTATTCAAACTAAAGCAATTTCTAGAACATCCAGTGATTTAACCGCTTAAATTAAACAATGTATTTAATATATATCAATAAATAATCGATCATTCTTACAGCAACAAATTAATAATATATATCCAAGCGTGTATTCATGAAATCAATGAGTACAAACGCTAATAAGTAACATTAGAATAATCCAGTATAATGATTACATTATAAACATCTATATAAGAAATGTACTTTACATTAAAAAAAATAAAATAAAATTTAAAGGTTATCCGATATTAGTTCAAATTTGTAGACAAGCAATATTGACAACATAAAATGTATCCAGAATTGAAAACATTAACACAAACATCATTTTCAGAGACATGTAGAACTTTAATACCAGACGATGCGTAGTTAACGCATCGATAAAATGAACTATATGATAACACTGTGAACAAACATTGAAACAAGATGTTAATATTCGGTTAAGTCGGCCATTCCTTACATTAGTATGCAGTAGCTGAAGACATATCATGTTCACACTCTTAAACGCGCGTTATACACATCGCCGATAACATCATTGCGGACAATACTACAGTACAATCTGCTAGTTTATGTCTCATACAAATCGATGAATGTTAACTGGTGATACTCTTTCGGATCAAGTAAAAGTTAATAAAAAATGACCGTAATACTGCACCAATAATCGCGTTTTTGTTGAATATTTGTTGAAAGCAATTCAATCAACCATGATGTGTCCTTTACCGAGAGTAATATGTCCATAACTATCTGTTACTGAACAAAATAAATTGATAAAAATAAAAATGTAAAACTATATATCGTATATTGTAATATATGTTTTTTTAGCCACTACTAAAAATGATTTGATTTAAAGTAGATAACTTATTTACTACGGGTTGCTGTCAATCATTAGTTAATCTTTATCACCCACAATCTACAAACGTTGAATTGACATGTATTCATATCTGCCTTCCGATCTCATTTGCCCGATTTCGCGAAACCAGGATGAATATGTGTTGCAGTTAAGAAAAACAAACTTGAATTATCAGCATTGGGTTCATTTGCAGTAGTTTATTCAATAATGTTAACACAAGCTGAGATCGCTTTGTTCATATTTGTTATTTTTGGATTTTTTCTCAATGTGTGCAAAGGTAGAGGCAAATAATTATTATAAATACTTAAATACTTATTATTCGTATTTATTATTATTATTATCATTATTATTATTATTATTATTATGAGTAGTAGTAGTAGTAGTGGTAGTATTAGTAGCAGTAGTAGTAGTAGTTGTTATTGTTGTCGTTGTTGTTGTTGTTTTTCACACGTGTGATTGTCTACGATAAACTCATATAAACGTTTGTACTCTAGCAATTGGCAGCAATGTGTATGTATAAACTGTAAACCAATGATAAAATTGTAATGGTTCTGCGTTGCTTCTAGCTAATGTTAATTTTCCGATGGTCGGATATATAGTATTTGCCTGAAACTATGATAACGATGTAAATATATTCGTTTTCAGTTAACAATCATCAGCAATAAATTTAACAATAAATACATGTGTATGTAATATGGCGTGTATAGGTAATGGACATTTATGAATCAATTTCCATTTATTATCATAAATATAGATTGGAGAGAGATATCATAACCAGCACTTATGCGCAATGTGTGCTTAAATAACATCATTGTTTAACGAAAATCGTATTTTGAGGAATATCATTGAAAACAATGGTAAATCGCTTATGACAGCCATCTCATGCGCTCCTACAGTCAGTATAAAAAAAAAAGATTTCATGAAAAAAAGCTAATTTATGACTGAAGTTGTACACTTTATTTTCAAAAATCAATTTTTTTCTGGCTTTTAAACGAACATCGGTCGGTCTGTATATTTAAGTCACAGGCCATGCAGAGAAACTTTCGCAATGTGTACAGGTATTGTATCAAGTATTGTTAAACAGGAAGAATTGCTCATATTTTGAAAGCTGTTTAAGGGCTTGGCGTCAAAATAAAAAATATTGCTTGCAAACACTTCATTAACAGTCTAGAATTACAAGTAGACATGATTTAGAGATGCATAAAATAGCAAAGTAAAAACATTATAATTTTCTCATTGCCATAAAACTCACTGACAACACACCGAATATCAAAACTGCGATTAAATATAGCTCTATTATCATAGATGCTGTGCAAAACAAAACAAGCCTATATTGCTTTCAAATAGTTTCTTTTGCAATAACTTAAAAATGCGAAAACTATTGACAGAAAAACTTTGCCGCAATATACAGGCAAAGGTATATACAATAATATTTTGGATTCTCCGTAATTTAGAATCATTATACTTCTTTTTAATTTGAATCTCCAGCTGCATCAGCCGTAGAGAAACCCCATACGTCTTTTATTTCAAGATAGTGTCCAAATGTCCATACTGATTATGTCCGTGCACAATCGACGAGCACGAAAACAGGTGTATTATTAGATTAATATCCTACTTCTACTTCTATTGGTACTATTACTACTATAATCTCGTGGATTCGTTTGAGCATAGATGTTGTATTTGTTGTATATAGTACTACTATGTAACCCACACAAACACATATTGGTTTTGCTTTAGACATCCGTCCATCTGCAGAAATGTTTATGAACCCCCTCACAAAAAAACCCCCTCCGCTCTGTAACTTTAAAATCGTGCGCAGAATATTTAAGACCACTTAGCATACGTGCTTAAAATACTCATTCCATTTATTATAATTGTGTCTACATGTATTGACATATATATAACTGAGGTCAAACATCATGTTAATAATTTTAATGTAGCGAACATCATCAAATGCACTCTGTTAAGCAGCACTTTATAGTATAATAACAAAACCAATAATAGCGGACTTTACAACTCGTTTGGGAAAGCCCTTGTAAAATAGACTAACACTGTTAGGTGAGTTATATTGAAGATGTGATGTTAATTCTGCATGTCCAATACTATTAAAACGAAATATTATATAATATTTAAACTGTTGTTGTTATTTCCGTTCATTTATATATATTTTTTTTATTATTACATGCAATATATTCGAAAAAAAAATCGTACAGACTAAATTTTTAGAAAAAAAACGTCCCGAGTTCCTTCGGTGGATTAAACCAGGGTCCTCTGCGTGACACCCTGACCACGCCGCTTAGCACGTTAACATGTTTTGGAAAGCTCTTAGCGCTACTTGTGTTTTGTAATCTCCGGAAGTCCGGAAGCAAAATCGATTGGTTGTATGGACAACCTGGTAATTCACAACAACAAGAGTAATGAATAGTTAAAAAGAGTCTCGAGACGCTGTTGAAATCGGGTTGAAACAATACGATGTAATGAATAAACCAATTTGTGTCAAACTTGTTTTCATGTGACCACAATGTTATTTCGGTCAGTTGTATAAAATAATATAGTAAGTTACTAGATTTGAAACATTTTATTGACATTGTCAAATTGGTCATTTTCCCCATTTGTGACGTAGCAGCTTTACATTGGCCATTTTAGCAGTTTCTACTGTAATTTTTCGTCCCGATATTTCTCAAAGTTTGCTGGAAATAGTACAGACACAGTGAATATTCCCTGCATCTTGTAAATAAACACAAACTTTATAACAGCTAGTCATTAGACTGGTAAGGATTCTGACAGGCATTTAGTATACATGTACAATATTAATGTGTCACGTATTGCTAGAAAATAATGACAAATCTTTCCAAAATTAAAACAAAAACAGTCGTTGAATTTCATTTAGTAACACTTTTCGAATTCTTAAAAATGACATAATGTGGTAGAAAGAAGAGACAATCCGAAAGAAAATATATAATCAAAGGAAATGTGCTTCCTCGTTACCCAATGTTTTTATTTGACTTAAGGCTCCCATTCTAATCTGAGTTCAATAAAGTGGATAAGCCTAAATTATAAATATATAGAACTAAATATAACTTTATACTACTATATACTTAAAAACAGTGGTAATTGTACTCAATCGTTTTCGTGTAAAACTGCACAAGTTAACTGTTTGGAGTCATGTTAAATAAAATAATGTGTTCATGCTCTAACGGAAGTTGAATCTTATTTCAATTTATACCCGGATGTAATTGTTCGCAATATCGCTCACTTTTGGAGGTTTAATGCGATGTAGAAAAAATTTACATTTCAACCGTCGGTATTAGATTTGAAATGTAAATGGAAATTCAATGATGTTTACACTGGCTGGGACCGCTTTGTTCATATTTGGGGTTCTTCTCAATGTATGCGGTAGTACAGGTATTATTATTATTATTATTATTATTATTATTAGTATAATTATTGTTATTATTATAACGAATAACTTTTGCATAAATATACTGAATAAAAATTAATTTACGACCTCTGTATTTTATATCATTGTATTTCTTATAAAATTTAGTATGTACGCCAGCCTAGAGACCTGGGCCGGTATTCACAAAGCTCGTAAAGAAAATCTTAACTTAATGGTGCGAGTGATCTTCCAAAAACCCTAACCAGAAATAATATTAAATGTAATATTGTTTCTGGTAAGTGCAATATACAAGTGTAAAATGTCAATGCTCCGGTTTGAACATGTATTTTGTATATAAATGGATTAGTGCTTTAGTGCAAGCAGTAAGATATTATAAATACGATCTGCGAATTTTGCACTGTTTTTTAATATTTAATCTAAAAGAGTACACATAAGTTTTATTATTTTTTACAATGCATTTGTTATTAACATATAACTTTTTTATAATAAACGATAAGTGTATTTTCTAACTGCAAACAATTTGAACTGCAAGTTATTAAAACATTGTTGCGACGTCATCCCATTGTTCCCAGTGTGCCATACTTGTACAAGATATTGGAGTGTAGTCGGTTAATAATTTTGGTTATGGCGCCTATTAAAATTATTGTACAGTGAAAACAATGGGATGACGTCACAGCAATGTTTTGATTATAATGAAATGTAAAATAAGACATTCCAACCTGTACGAATATGCGCGAACATACGTCGAAACATAATTTTGACTCCCTAGACTATCTAATCATCTCATGAGTATTCGTGCATAAAGGTTAGCATAAGGTCAGTGTTTCGCACTATACCAATATTCATTTATTTATTGAGCATTAGAAATGCTTACTATTCATATTATAAATAATGTATGATGTGGACTATTCAGTATATATGCCACCTCTTACTTATCATATTTTTGCTGAAAAATTTCGATATGTGTGCTGATAAATGTTTACATATAAAAACATTGAGTTTAAGTATCAATATTATGGTTGACCTTCGTCTTCGTTTGCACGCATATAATTATACCTCCATTTGTACATCCATGGGGATTTTGCCCACTGTATTATTCAATGAAGTGCAAATTTTAAACTGAATGGAAAACATTTGACTGACGAAATTCACTTACAAAAAAAACTATTCGGAAATCATTTTCGTTAAAATAAAAAAAATACGCACACACATTGTTTAATATTGTTCTGTCAAACATTGCTAATGTGAATAAAAATAAATGAAAAGCTTCATAATTATAAAAGATCAGACACACTAACAACTTTGCCATGGTGACTTATTTTAAGGCCTATTTTTTATTTTATGTATTAAGTGATACATGCATTTTCTAAAATATAAACAAAATGAAAAGTGCTCTTCCTTTAACTGAATAATTTGGCGGCAACAACACCTTATTGTATCCTTTCCAATTGATTATTGTTCATTTACAATACATTATTTCAATAATTTATTAGCAATACATTGGTTTTTAATATATTTCGGAAATATTTATATTATTTTTCCGTGTTTATAGTCGTGCATTAAAATCGATATTCTACCCGAAGCCCCAGTCACACTACAGCAAAGACAGGTATAAGACAGGTCTTCGACTAAACATCCCTACAGAGTCCTGCTTATGTAGTTTTGGAAAGTCATGCGTTGTCTTATGTCTAAAAATCAGTCGTAGCTGGTTTTTGAACCAAAACCTCCCGACTGGACGCAAGATTCTTACATTGTCTTGCGTGAACCTACGTAGTACGTAGGACGTCGTAATGCCCTGCGTCGTCTTGGGGAAAGCTGACATCAGCAAAGTCGTACATCGACGTGACATATGTCCTACTTAGCCCTGCCGGAACGTGCGTGGTTGTACAACAGTGCAAGACAGAGCTCTGGCGTCGACGTACGATGCACTTTGTTGCTGTAAGTCGACTCAAGAATGTTTTAGGTCATGCATGATTGACTTACGCCTACGCAGGATACCAACGTCATATACTTAATTGCTGAAAAATATTTTTACTACGTCTAAAAACATATTGCTCGGATTTTAATATTTTATCCAACCCTTTGCTGCCGCGCTATGAACTGATAATCATACAGCTCAATAAACAAATCAGAAATGTGATCGTATTGTCTACTGTTTCAAATAATCTTATATGGATTCTAGTTACATATTTAGCGGAGCCTTATACCCTCCCAACGTAGAAGACAATAATGCAATTTTGTTTAGAATACCGTCAAGGGTACGTACATTACCATCAAACTGATAAATTGTTTCACGTATTATTCAGTATTGAAAGGACATTATAATTATAACCAGTAAAGTTTTCCTCGGGTATGTTTGTACTACGTGTATGTAGAGTTTTCGATGCAATGTCCGATGCACCTCACTAAACTCTGTCGACATATTGCGGGAATGGGCCTTATTTAGTATTTACAATATTTCTATTAAACTCCGTTTGAATATTGTTGCCTAAAGCCATTGATGTTGACATGGTATTGCAACATGTTGTTTCATAACCTTCTCCGTTTGGCTTCTCATATTGCATTATTGCCGAACTGATAAGCACAGATCCAGATATCATGTGGCATCGTATCATAGGGATAGGGTAATAGTCATTGCTTCATTGCGGCAATCAGGAAAAGCTGCTGAACTAAATTGTGCAACAAAAGACAGAAACAAACAGAAATAAACAATGAACGTTAATATTTGTCAGGAGATTATACCGCGCGAATTCGTACGTCTGCGTACAAGACAACATAAGTCGACGCTGGTTGTAGTACGTTGTCATTCGTTGTCGTAATTAAGCAGCAAACAACTACCTATGTCCAAGTAATTTGGCTTTCGTCGACCTGGTTAGTCCTGCGTTCTTAACATACGACTACCTACGTTAACCTACGACTGAATTGACTTGCATTGTTTAATTTTATTTTTTTATGATTGTCATGCGGAGTCCTGCGACTTGGACAAAGATGTTAAAAATCTCAAGAGCCCTCCGACTCGAAAGTCCTACGACTCAGTGTGACTGGGGCTTAAACCAACAAATCGATTTTGAAGTGAAATAATTTTCGATTTATCGTTGTTTATCGGACAATAAACAACGATATCCATGCATCAAAACCACAAAAAGTTGTTTATTGGTCGATAAGCAACAATAATGCGAAACTGGCTCGATTCTAACATGATTTGACAAATATGTTTGCAATTGTAATGATAACTATATTTTACTGTGCTCCGCGGAATCAGGCTACTTTTTTGCGTTGTTTTGTTCTTTGTCTATCAAAAAAAAAAAAGATTATCAAGCATCATGTTAGAATTCCATATCAACTACCGGAAAGCATAAAATAAAATGTCACTAATAAGTATTCTCAGAATAATGTCGGCCATAAAAATAGTATATATATATGTGTTTTTTTAGAAAAACATAATTCTGGCAGTGAATGCTCATATATACAGCTGGTATAATAGCATTGTATCATTATTGCTTTAGTAAGTTTCTGAATTTAAACCTTATTATGTGTGTAGATTATATTAAAATTCGTTGTTACCAGAATTAAAAAGAGTATGGTTGTATTAATTGTGTTGCTTTGACAGTTTAAAATTCTTGCGTTTAAAGTTATATTGACTTTGGTATGACTCGTATGTATTTGACAGTAGATCCGAATTTAATTGTCTTATGAAAAAGCATAACATTTATCATATTAGCTATTGTAATCTTTTTTCTCTGTTGATTTCATATGCATTATACATGAATGCACATATTCTTTCTCATGAATGAATATAATATAAGTTAAAACATATTGAACCAATTTTACAGCAATGTATATTTTTTTGACCAGACCAATATGCATTAAAGTCCAATAGCTCTGGTGCTGCACTGGTAATGATTAATTTTCTGACGTTTATTATTGAAAACAAGTATTATATGTCACATATGCAGTAATTGAAGGAAAAAAAGTTACATAATGTTATTACGTTTTCTAACCAGTAAAGATATCCAGTAAAGTATCTGCGTGATAGTGGCTGCTTCCCAAAACCCATTTCATCCATCCACTGTCTCCTTTTTTCCTGAACGTGTCCGGGTAAAATTGATTTCTATTTTAACATACTTGTATTACCAATAAAATAATACGGATAGTTAGGTATTTATTTTAATTGTATTTACAATTCACTGTTGTCGCTTCCTTCGTTCTTTTGTCTGCATCCGTTTTTAAGAAATTTTAAATTTAATTTAAAAAATGAAACAAGATTAATGTCTACCGGTAATCAGTATTCCATATATTTGTCGAGTACGTTCTTCTACACTAAAGCCAACATAATCTTATGTTTGCAACCTAGTTTCTAAACCACGTGCACCATTTATTTGGTGTTGTTATAATTAATTTTGTGCCAAACTGTTTCTCCTGATTAAGATTTCATGTATTACTTTTTGCTCGAGGATTAAAATGATAAATATTTTATGTGAGCTTCTCTACTCGCCCCGGGCGTCGCCGTCCATTTTTGAGCTCCCGTTAAACGTTTGGTTCAAATGTCTAATAACATAAAAACTACATAAAACTTAGATTCACTGGAAACTTGAAATGTATCTTAATAATCAACTCCAGCATCATCGATTTCCATAATATTTTATTGTATTTTGACAAATTAATTGACGTTTGTCAATTATATTTTTAGATCTACGTGCGGGATTAAAAGTCGATTAACTTCAAAAGTACAACTTTTAATATTACATTGAAATAAACTTTAGCACCAGATGCTAGTATTCCCATAAAACAGTTTTGCAATTTGACAGATATTTGCCCCTTTTTATTATAGAAATTTCATGTTATAGTAAAACATATATAACTGCAAATACAAATAAAAAACAAAATAAAAATTATGCAAGATCTGCAATACTTCGAATAGTCGAGCGCGCTATTCTCCGACAGCTGTTCTTATGCAATCCAAGGTGTGACAGAAGTTACATTTCAATAGAATGTTGTACAGTATAAACCACGCCGACTATGTGCATATAATCATCTGCTTATTTTACGTAAAGCCTATCGAAGTTTAAATATGTTCATATAAGCTGCGAGTGGAAAACTTCAGTTTAGATGTGTAGATCCAGGTGTAATGTAATTATACGTTACAATCTTTACTTGTTTGTTTTTATACATCCATGTCTCAGGCTTGTACAATTATATACTCATTATAATTTTAAATGGTGTATACTCTATTTCGAAAATAAAAAAGCAACAACAAACACTCCTTCATGAAATTTATGCTGTATGTAGTTTAATAAGTTGTTTCTGCTGTTTCTGTTGTTGCAGGCGATGTCCTTATTCTAGTTAAAAATGAATCAGTGACAACAAATAGCACGGGTAGCCAAGATCTTGGACCTATTGAAAGAGTTGTTGACGGAAAAGCTGGAGGATTTAATGAATGTGGTTGTTGTACAGCTATTAAAAGACCGGCCTGGATCCAACTAAATCTGACAAAACCGTATCTTGTGAAACGAATTGTTGTATTAGGACGAACGGATGAAGGTTTGTGTCATAAAAATAATGCATAATGTACATGGTAAAATTAGTATTGTCCGTCTTTTCTGAACTGTCAAAACTTGAATATATTTACTGTGGTTGAATGCGTTATTTATATATTCGGTTAGCATTCGTGATTTTTCCGATAGCGTGCTTCGGGTATCGGGTAAAAAAAAATACCTGTGATGTATGCTTTGTAAATCGGGGTTTTCAATCCAGCTTGTAATTTATACTAATAAAATAACGGAGAGCGAATAGCTTAATGGTATATTGCTCGTCACGACAACTTTGATTTTGCTGGTTCGAAACCCGTTATTTAAAAATCGTTTGAGCAAAAAGGTAATATTTTAAAAGTTAAATATAATTTTAATAAAAAGTATAATTTTAATTTCAGACATTTGATGTGTCAATTTTTTTGCTGTTAGTTTGGTTTAATGTTTATTTAAATAAATAATTCATAACATAACAATTTAACGGTAAAATCGGATAAGCGCGTCTTCATCTTCGTCTGCCGTGTCCGTCGCTGTTGTATTTTAATATCATTTTATTCGTGGAAATCAGAATTTACTGTAAGCAATCGTGTTGAAACAATTAGCAATGATCAAAACAAACTTGCGTTAAATAAAATAATATAAATTCTACCACGGCACTCGGCTAGTGGTCCATAGATAACGAAGGAAAATAACTGTGCGTTATTCTGCAACAAATTATGGGCGGAGCCTAATGTTTTGAAAATCGTTCCGGAAATTCGAAGAAATTGTTCCGTAAAATGCACGTGCTTAAACGCGCAATAGTAAATTTTGACAAACAAATCATTTCTGCATTATGTAGCGCAATAAAACCACACCTGTATTACATATGTTATACTTGAGTTCACAAAAACGTTTACGTTTTTTTTAATATGCTTGTAATTTGCGCTTTTCAGCAACATATTTTCACTGTATTGTATCGACAAGTATGACGTCATTCGCTCAATGTGTATCAATAAAGCTGACGTAATTTTGAATTATTATGATTTATTGACGTCGCTGACACGCACGTGTGAGTGCACTTCTCAGAAAATGGGCGGAGTATAGATAAATATAGTTCTCATTCATAACCTTAAAAAATACGAATTTTATATTAGATCGTGTTAAAATCAAAATTATTAACGGGTAACAGTTGGTTATTGCGGTAATAACCCTCGTGGTTTAATTCCTACGCATCGGACCTCCAAACCATTGGTTATTACCCCAATAACCAACAGTTACCGTCAATTATTTCTTAAGTTTACCTGCCTGGGAATAGAACCCGGACTTTTCGATTGACAATCGACGTATCTCGTTTTTACATCGCTCGGCCATTCCGAAGGATATTCAGTGAAAAATTGCTTATTTATCATGTAGTTTGCATATCATAAAAGGCTAATCAATACCAGTAAATATGACGGAAAACTACAAACAAAAATAAAATCTAAACAAGGCACATTGAACCACCATTAAATTATTCACGTTTTGGCAGTTCAGAAAAAAAGGACTACAAAGAAATGCATACGTTTCAGTCGTTGAAATACGAACATGTTCACTACTATGCCAAATATTTCACACAGAAACGAAAGAACTATCGCATGTATTATAATAGCACCTGATAGCGAATTACACATTTTACATTCCGTTTCTTAAATGTATAGTTCTTCTCTCACTGCTCCAGATTTTTAAATATCAGCACATTAATTTGCATGAATTGGTATTCTTTCGCACCTTACGAAAACATACAGTATGCCATCTGTATGATTATTTTATAAAATACAATAAATAAACAGCCGAATTGAGGTATATATATATGTATTATAAAGTTCCAATGGTTAAATCCATATACGTGTAATAACGCATATATTATGCTAGTCAATTGTTCCAAGAGTATGTATAAGTCTCGTTTGATACGTCATTACACCAGCCACTCGAATAATACATAGTCTCGGAAAAATTGACTAGTATTATATCCCGTATATATTGAAAATAATTTTTTTTAAATGTGCAAGTATAAATGCTCTACATATGCAAGAATTGTGATAAATGTGTGAATTTAAGGACAGTCAGACGGACGGACGGATGGACGGACAGAGACAAACAGACACACGGACGGACGGAGGGACGGACGGACGGATAGACAGACAGACGGAAGGACGGTCGGACAGACAGACAGACATACAGACAAACAATTGTTTTGTCTATTTAATTGAGCTGCAAAAGGTCATTCTTTTTATAGCATTCACGCAATTTGACGATATACGTTTGTCTGTCGGAAACAATGAAGAATCTTTTGAAGATACAAATTTTAACACCACGAATAACACGGTTAAGACGGCGGTGTTCAAGAAACCTGTTGCAGTACATCTTATTCGAGTTTCTGGATGGGAGGGAAATGCTCAGGACAACTTCATGACAATATGTGAGATAGCAGTTTATCGCCCAAACGGTAAACATATAATGTGTAATATAGATAAATACATATAATATGTAATATAGATAAAAATCCTTGGAATAAATCAATTTTCTGAGTAAGCAATACAATGACAATGTGTATCTGACCTGACAAAGGTGAAAGTCACAAAACAGGGTGTATGCAATGTTAGCACATTAAATATACAGTTTGAACACACCTTAAATGACGAGTAATTTTATTATTGTTTCGTTCATTTGACAAAAATACCTGCTGTAACTCTTAATACATACGGAATATTAGGCTAGTCAATTGTTCCAAGAGTATGAATTAGTCGAGTGGTTTGTGTGATGACGTATCACACGAGAGTCGGAGCCTCGAGTGTGATACGAAATAACACAAGCCACGAGACTAATACATACTCTTTGAACAATTGACTAGCGTAATATTCCTTTCATTATCTACAGTGATAAAGTTCACCTGTGCATTTATTATTTTATTTGTTTGAAACTACAATAATGACTAATCATTGTAGGTATAGATTATAGTGGTTTACATAACTCTATGATGACGTCATTAAAAAGTCGTTCAGCTAGTATGGTAATACGGGATCGGAAAAATAACAAGTAGAATAATAGAGCATTTTGTTTCTGACGACATGTATTTCACCGATTGTTAGAGCATGTATTTCGTTAAGATTTTAAACTTCATATTGCGTTCTCTATTTAATGATACAGATTGTCCTGCTGATCACTACGGGGCCGGATGTATAGACGCATGTCATTGTATGGAAGGTCCGTGTGACAGTGTTACTGGACGATGTGATGTGGCAGTTTGCCAAGACGGATGGACTGGAATGTCTTGCAATAATAGTAATTTACAAGAATTAATGTACTTGTTATGCTCCCCGAAAAATTTCGGGGGAGCATATAGTCGCCGCCTTGTCCGACCGTCCGTTCTTCCGTCCGTCCTTCCGTCCAACTATATTTCCCGGGCTATTTCGCAGCAACTAATAGCCGGAATTCAACGAAACTTCATGGAAAGCTTCATTACCAAGAGTGTGCATATTACCAGGACGTTCCGAGTCATTGATTTTTCTCAGAGTTATGGGACTTTGAAGATTTCTGAAATCTGTATATTGTGAACATTTCTCGACTTTCTTGCCTGGGCTATTTCTCAGCAACTACTGGCCGGAATTCAACACAACTTTAAGGGAAGCTTCATTACTACGAGGAAGTGTGCATATTACCAGGACGTTCCGCTTCAATGATTTTTGTCAGAGATATGGGAATTTGAAAATTTCTGAAATAAGTATATATTGCACAATTCTTGACTTTATTGTTCGGGCTTTTTCTCAGCAACTACTGGCTGGAATTCAACGGAACTTGAAGGGAAGCTCCATTACCAAGCGGAGGTGTGCATATTACCACGATGTTCCGCTTCAATGATTTCTCTCAGAGTTATGGAACTATGATGATTTCTGAAATAAGTTTTAGTGCAAAATTCTTGTCGTGGCTTCTTCTCAGCAACTACTAGACAGATTTCATTGAAATTAAATAGAACTCTTTATAACCAAGAGGAGTTGTGCATATTACCAGGATGTTCTGCTTCAATTATTTTTGTCAGAGTTATGGTACTTTGACAAATTTTGAAACCGTTCTTGTACAGGCTTTTTCTCAGCAACTACTGACCTGATTTCAGTAAAACTTGATGGGTAGCATCATTGCCATGATGGGGTATGCATATTATCAGGACGCTCCGCTTCAATGATTTTTCTTGGAGTTATGGACCTTGAAGATGCCTCTTTGTGTCATATCTATTTCTCAGTAACTGCTGTATGAAATTCAATGATGCTTGATGGAAAACTAAATAACTAGGAATTAAAATATACCGGTATTACAGTAATGGTCCATTACTTTGATTTATTTTATTTTGTTTTTCTTTTATTTTTAAAATTTTACTTCATCTGTATGTTCATATTGTATTTGTTTGGTATGCTCATATACAGTTTTGATGTCAGATTTGGTCTTGCAGTTCTCATGATTTTTAGTCATTTTACTATCTCTGCCTTCAGTGCATTAATATGGCTTGTCAAAGCGCATTGGGAAGCATCCATCAGTTTTACTGATATCCTTCTTTCATTTGCCATGCTTGATGTATTTTACACATTAATAATGAAGCATTATCACTGGCAAACATATCAAACACCTGATAATATTCTGCTAGATAAAGTCAATGAATTTGAACACAGACATGATATATTCGCTGAATTTCAGTACTTTTTTAATTTTAATTGTGTTATAATGTCAATAACACAAGCATGTCACACACCTTTAAACAATTAACATTTGATTAACCCAGTACTATTATTAATACTAAACTTTTAAAGAATAATGTAATGTCGTTTTCATCACAATTATCAAAGTGAAATGATCTGGATCAATAAATAATGTGTGTTAGTGCAAAGAGTTTGCTTTGATAAAACTAATAACTTGTTTTAATATACCCGAAATGTAGCATATTGATACTCTAATATTGTTTGCAAATTCAGCCTGTGATTCAAGATATTTTGGTGTCAACTGTTCCGAACAATGCAGTGTGCATTGCCAAAACAATGATGTATGCAATCACATTACTGGCGAATGTCCTAATGGGTGTGCAAAGGGTTACGACTTCAAGAACGATAAAAAGTGTTTTGCACGTAAGTATTCGATCCAATGAATGTTAAGTTTAGTTGTTTAATTACGCGCGTATTTGTATTCAAAATGTTTGTCCCGTCCACTTTAAAAATAAATTGTGCAACATCTGAAAAAATAGTCTGAATAGTCGAGCACGCTATCTTCTGACAGCTCTACAGCTGCAATCAAAATATAAACAAAGCGAAACTCCAATTGCGACAGCAGGAGAGATTTCTTATTAGCAGCCCAAGATCCTTTATTTATGGCAATTGACCAATTGCCAAAAACAATTCACATGACATCACAAAAACACATAACAAATACAAAACACACATGAATTAAACTGGGGTCACCACCTTGGAACGGTCAATGCAATGCATTGGGGGTTTAAACCGGTTTATGTTCGCACGAGCCTCATACTTGGCCCAGTACTATTTACAAAACATGTAAGTGTAATTAAAAATTAACCTCATAGCATCGCAATTCAAATTAAACAACAACACAATAGAATATTATTAAATTTAATTACCATTTAATTACTCAATGGCTAGATGCAAACCAGAGCAGCAGAATTGCAACTTTCTGAGGCACGAAGAAATGAAACAATGTGTAACAGCAGTTAAATTTCAGCGTATTGTAATACAGTATAAACCACTGATACAACTGTAATTATCTGCTAATTTGTACATTATGTAGATCGAAGCTAAACTATTTTCATATTAAAATTGTGTTACAAACTGCAAATGGACAGCATCAGATTATGTAGTTCTGATGAAATACAGCTTTCGTGTTGAAGTAATTTAATTTTAAAAAAACATTGCCCTTTTTTGTTTTCAAAGCGCTTACAGTGTGTTGCACGTCATACTAAACTAATAGTTGTATTTAGAGATAGAAAACACACAAAATAATGAATTGCGAGAAAAAAAAATCCACACATTTATTTCAAATAAAATGAATGGTGTTTGAACAAATAAAATAGTATTCATTTTCAACAATAAGAAACTAGCCGAAATGCTTTTTGTTTTATGCATAACACTTTTATGGTGAATAGTCGAATTTAGTCCGCTTCGCTACGATATTAAACATGTGAATAAACAAACGAAATGTTTGTAAACTGTTTAACTTTGCGGATCAGATTTTGCAATTAACAATATGTGGCAAATCAAAAGTTTCCGATACAGATTACATACCAATGTTATACAATAAGACGACAGTTTTAATTGTCTAGTCTAAGACTATAATATATAACAACAATATGCTGAAGATATGCTTGAAGCAACTGATCGGCAAATAATACAATTATTAAACCATATTTCATAAATGAAATGATAAACGATGTTAACAACCTTGCTTTTAAATGGTTTCGCCGATTTCATTTGTGGAAATGTAATCACTTTTTGAAAGCTCTGACAGATACAAAAGAAAAAAAAGATCTACAAGACATGGAAATATATAGCAATGCCAACACAAGCAAAAACAAACAGAAGTACATATGGGGTTGTTTTGCTCCAATGACGTTCAATTGATGCAGAATCCTGCATTTTGAAGCAAATTGTAACTCCCTCGTTTAACTAGAGCAAATAATCAGGAATAGCATTATCAAATTGCGCTTGTGTAGTCTCGATTGTGTTCAGATTCGTGTTCTTCTTCCTTGCTGAATATTGGTTCAGGCCAAACAACAGAGATGTTTCCTCCGAAAAGGCTGGCTCCCGAATGTTTGTCACGACAGGTTGCATTCATTTAACCCATATGTCCTGACTTCCTTTATACAGTTTTTTTTTTAGAAGATTCCACATCTTATTGTCTTCAATGATCTCTGCATTGTCATTAATAAGGCGTTGGTGTTTACGGACTGTTGTTTCTAATTTGTATCCTGCTGACTGTGAAATACATGTTTATCAATATAACTCCGGTTGATCAGATATCAGATGTGAAATATCACGACAGGAACTGTTATAAGTGACGTTCACGGATGCATTGTACAAACAAATATGGTTGTGTCCGTATAGACAATTCGATTCGGAAACGATTAATATTGTAAATTAAACCAGATTAGTAATTGTTTTAATATATGTTTCCGAATTTACATATACATGCATTATACAGCATGTTTTGCATTCAAAATCATATCATATTTTAATGTGTAAAGAATATTAGGTTAATATCGTTGTACGTATACTCTTTTTTATTTGGTCATAAAATATTCCAAGTTTTAAATTTAAGTTGTAGATCTATTTATCTAGCAATTCATATTATTTTCTTAGAATAAAAGAAATAGTTATCATCTAAAAATAAAGTTCATATCTATCTGTCTTAACGTCCATACAAATATATTTAACCAGCCATATTGTTGATTATCAGTGTCTAGTGGATATAAACCTATGCGACTTCATTCGATTTACATCAACTTTTTCTGCTATCAGAATTTAACTTTAATTATAAAAAACATGCGAGCTTTTTTGTTTCGAAGCGCTAACAGTGTGTTATTGTTCGATTATATTGAACTGTCACTGTTGAATAACTACACGGTTATTGAACGCGGTTATTTATAGCTTTGTAAAGTAGTCGCACTGTTCCGTTCAGTTTACCGAAGAATTCTTGACTTTTCCCAACACGAACGCATGCGAAATTTAACATTTTGTTAACCTGATACCATATCGCAATTGATTGCGATATGTATAATATTATATAGTTTTGTTAACCGTAAGACTATTTATTTTACGCGTTTCGATTGTATAGCGTGAAATATTTGTCTTATGTGAAACGTGACTGTTATACAGTAACGAAACGATTGATCAGACTTGCACGAGGATATCAAACATTAGATAATGTTGTGTAGAGCTAATTCTACCAGGCGTTTTCACGCAGTGCAGTCCGGTTTAATTTTAGCTATCTCTATTCAATGATGTTAAAATGTAATATTGTATATTTGGATTGTTGTGATTTTATATGAAACCAGAAAAATGAATGAGGCTTGACATTCGCACTAGCCCCAACACTTGGCAAACAAGCACAGGTTTCCAGCGTTAACCGTCTATGGTTTCTCCTGCCCGGTCGGTTCACAGTTATACACTTCGCCACTCTTTGTACCATGTTCTGTTTACATTGGTTGCACGGTGTCCATCAATAAATCGCTCGTCTATTATTGCAATTATGTGTTTGTTGTGTTTTGAGAAACAGAAGTGTAGAAAATACCATGTTTCAACTGTAGGTTGGCTTTACTTTGTTTTGTTTATCAATTTATTCATTGTTTATTCATTTATTTGTCAATATTATAATTCACATGGCTATCAGTAGATTTTACGTAATATTGTTACAACATGTTACAACAAATGCATTAATAAAGAAGATCAGTATATACTAAATTCTATGTGGCTTTATAAATATGATAATGTGAGTTATTCACATGAGTTGCGGGTAAACTGCACGAGAAAACAAAAAGAAAATAGTTTATTAAATAAAAAGTACTTCAGCGGGATTCAAAACGGGTCCATGAACACAAATGTCAGGTATTGTCCAATTGTTGTAATTTAAATGCTTAAATTAATTTCCGTAATTTTCACAATTAAAAAAAAAGAATTAGTATAAAATAACCGGGTTCAATGACCGAGTAATTATTCACCAGTGACAGTTCAATTTAATCGAACAATACACGTAAAACTAAACTTTAATAGTTTTATTTATAGATAACAAATACAATGAATAATGAGTTGTGAGAAAAAACATTACCATATTTAAAACAAAAGTAATTTCAACAGTTAATTGTTATCATTGCTTTACAATACAAAGCTAGCCGAACTTCCTTGTGTTTTATGCATCGAATATTTACGGTGAATAGTCGCATTTAATCCGCGTCGCCACGATAACTAAACCAATGTTGGAAAACAGTTTTACTTTGAGGATCAGGCCACGCGACTACGCACGCTACTTATGTCCAATCTCAGACTTAAACTCATTTATTTTGGTCAAATTCCGACTTGAGATGAGTCTGAAAACATTTTGGTTGCTTCGAAAATTAATAGACTTAATTTCAATATTAAATTTAAGCTTAAGACTCAAAAATTTGAGAAAGCCCTACTGGTACAGTTCGTCAATCCGAAAAGTTTTGCTAGTATTTAGTCGATTTCATCGGAGAATTGCATCAAACGAAAATAAAAAGCTAAACATAATAACTAGGGTTTAAACTAAAGCTTTGGTGAAAATCTTAGTGGAAAACTGTTATACAAAAGGTAAATGAATGATGTGTTTTAAAATAGCCGAATATCGAAATACGGATGGCGAGTACCTAAATTCGGACACTTTTCAAACAAATAATTAACAATACACATTAAAACTACATGTGCTTCATCAGATTTCTTGTAACTCTTCTTTTGTGTACCCCGTCCCCTTGTTTACATTCAAAATCTTCTGTGTAAAGCTATATTTATCGCCTATGCTGTTTGTTCTATTTTTAGCCTATAGTTGTAAATATGTATTCCGAGGCCCTGCCGCTATTTTAATTGTGTGTTTTAGAATTGTGCGATTTATCCATTGTCAATAGTAACTTCATATGATATGCAATATAATGATACATATCCTAAAAGCTGGTTGCACCAACTGTGTCTTGTCAATCGCATTTGGATTGAGAGGACTTATGCCTGTGATCTCAAATGCATGCTTAACTGGTGCCGGTGTTGTCTGGTCAATAGCGTGGTTTATAATCGCCGGGAATTTGTGGTTTTCAACATGTTTACCTAATAAGGCATACGACCAGCTGCCCATGATGTGTCCAACCTTCTTTTCAGTGGACCGAATATCTGTCAACAACAAAAAAGGTATTACCCAGTTATTACATCTTATATATAATAAAATAATGAATACAGATAGTACGATATCTCGATAAAATCAGACACGCGAGGACAATTAACTAAACTATGTAAATAGTGTTCGCAAACTTATATAATTATTAAGGGAGGTTACTCGTTTTCGCTTACTGGGGTTTAAATAGTATGCCCCTTTAATCGCTTTTTACAGTCGTTAGTTTTAGTATTTTACCGGAGCGGACGTTCGTTGTTGTTGTTTTTGCAATGTTAACAGAACAGTTTCTGTTTTAGGCCTGACAACATATACAATATGCAATAATAATTGATTAATATTATAGTTTATAACTTTATATATAGTACTACATGTTAAAAACATCAATAAAGTACTACATGTTTATAACATAAATAATAAAGATGATCCATGGGGAATTTAAAACATTTGATAACGTATTTAAAACCGACTTTACCACCTTAACATCTAGGGTGTGGATGATGTGAGTAGTGTTCCCCGGCTTCCCAAGTAGAACAGCGTTGTTATCCATGGCAGCCCTTATTGTTTGTGACGATATATGGCTGTCATGATTATCCAATTTGAGGACCACGGGTCTTTCAGAGCCGCAGTGGTTCAAGAATATTCTTGTTAACCGTTGGTAGACTATATCAATGTTGTTGTACCCTGACTCTGCAGAGCTAAACACCCATTCGGTCAGTA
This sequence comes from Congeria kusceri, assembly GCA_027627225.1. Taxonomy (NCBI): domain Eukaryota; kingdom Metazoa; phylum Mollusca; class Bivalvia; order Myida; family Dreissenidae; genus Congeria; species Congeria kusceri. The sequence continues at coordinate 62,100,682 of CM051025.1, read as the reverse complement.
CATCTTTGATAGGACGGTGCGGAATGTTTCCCTACAGGTATCAGATTTTTTTTACTTTTAAGATAAGCTTCTGACAAACAAAATATAAGCCGTATATAATTCGCATGCGTTATATTTAGAATGTTAGAACATTAAAATGAAGAAGAACTTTTTTATTTACATATATTAATCTTCGTTTATATACCGGGAAGATGATAAGTGTTGGTAGCAATCGACCACTAGCAGAAATACACACTTTAACAGTGGTGTCCAGTGATGTTAGACGATTTCTTGACAAACACTTGCCCTTTCTTGGGACCTAATATCTTTAGAGGCGTCTTTTCTCGTCCCGTCCAACCGGTTTTATTGCAGTTGAAAATTTGTATAAAAATATGTTATTTCATGTTGGAGCGGAACAAACCTTTACCGTAGGAATTTCATAATATTGACTAATAAAATGAACCAAGCATCAACATCAATCATATCCTGTTGTGCTTATTTAGCAACATGTGTAGTTAGCTGATTTTTCAAAAAGTAGAATAATTCACTTATGACGGCCTGGGTCGACCTTGAAGTCCTTGCTGCAGTCCTTGTTGCAGACATCTGGTCCGCCTTTCTCTCGCAACCTGTGGGTGCCGGCGCAAAAACTCCCGAACCCAGTGGGACCAGTCTGCGTATTAAATCGAGAGGGGCCTGGATAAATTAATTTGAAAATCTTTAGAAGTTGTCAGCGTATGTGGTATTTAACTGTATAGTGATGCTCTTTAATATTGCTGTCGGGTTTTAGTGTTCACTGTACTCATATACGAATAGTTAAGTACGCCTAAATACTAATATATATGTGTTCATTCATTTTCACATAAACATTTATTTACCGATATCCTTCACCATCTCTAGGACTTTACACTTTAACATGACACTAGTCGCTTGCATGCCTTGGTTAGCTATATACAAAAGATAATTGACCAGGCTTTGCTTATCATCACTACTCAACTCGAAGAACGACCTCGGTCTCCAAAACTTGTGATCTGGGCACCATGTACTCTATTGCTGCATTTCTAAGGGATAACTCTTTTCTTTTTACTGCGCTCACAGCCCTTGGCAGCACTTATTTGTTGTGGACGTAGGTCATTCTATGTATGTTCGTAAACGAAATATATTAACATACGCTATTTAACGTTAATTCTTACATCTGAATTTGGTTAAAATTTTAATTTATACATCTTATTTTTCATCATTTTAATAATCAATGTTCAAAAATAACTATCAACATAATTGTAAATCGAGAAACGAAAACATTTAGTAATGTCAATGGATTTTCTAATGAATATGAATACTGTACGCTAATTACTGAACTATTAACTTATAAAGGCAAGGTTTATTACAATAACCAAAGATTTAGCAAATACTAGTAGATCAAAAGCTGTTTTACCACGGATAAACATCAAATGCAATCATTTTAATGCGAATGTTAAATTAAGGCAGCATGCAGATGACACTTCATTATTAAAAAAAAAGAAACACCAACGAAATCCCGAAAGCTTTAAACATTTTCGACACATTTGGGGCAATATTATATTTACAATTAAATACACATAAAACAGAACATAATTTAAATGACAGCAAAATAGGAATACTAGAAATGTATATATGTTAAGATCATGATGTATGCTGGTATTTTTGTATTACAAATATAGTATTATTATTACATAAAACAAAAGAGTTGAAGCACAAAATAAAACATCTTTGTGTTGTGAGCTATTTTAAATTTGTAAAACGGTGCTGAACAGTTAAATAAAATGACAACTGAAACTGAATTATATTATTATATTTAAACGCTTCTTACATTCGTATGAATATATGCCTTTGATAATGTATAAGACATTACAGTGTCTAGCCATCTCAGTGTACGACTATATATAATGAAATTATTCATTTTCAGGTTGTGTTGCAATGACTTGCTATTATTTGATGTGATAGATATTTAATATTATTTTTTTCTGTGTGAACAAATTATTCATATCCTGCGAACGGAACGCGTATTTGATGGAGTTTGACATGAGAAGGCGTGGTAAAACATATTATACAGACCCGTTAATTGCAAAAACAGCACATATCCTGAATTTTCACCTTAGCTGTCCCGACTTGCATGTGGAAATGACTCAGAGATGCATCCGATAGCAACGATTATAATTTATTTCATGCTATGTGGTGAATGAGTGGGGAATACAAGTGAATGATAACCCGATCATTTCACTCTAGGTGGATTGAAATGGTAACGTTTGATCATTTCACTCATTGTTATATGGAACGACTTTTAACTTTGTTTTTATGTTTATTTTTTGAACGTATCTGCCTTTGTAAAGAACAGAAAACACATCATAAACTTTAATACAAATATAAGTAAGCGACAACAACGCAGTAAGAGTGGCACTATTTTCCCACCATAACAGTGATCGACAATTTTAGCATCATAATGACGTCATATTTATGACGTCATATTTCACGAAACTTGAGACGCTTCAGCATATCTCGCGCATTTTTTAAATATTGTTCGCACCACTCGTGAATATATTTGTAAGTCCACTCATGAAATAAAATACGATCTTACAATGCATTAAACACATATACTCTATATCATACTGACAATAAATAGGATTATTTATATGACTTAAAACTGGTACGTCATATAATTAGAAAATGACAAAATGATGTGTTTTTTTGTTCCAAATCTAGACAAAATAATATATTATTAGATACAACTGACTGAAATAATATTGTTGAGACACTAGTTTAATCATTACAGCGCATTGTTTTAACCCGATTTCAAAATCGTCAAGGCGATTTTTAACTATATATATTTTTTAGGTTGTTGGTGTGAAATTAACACGTGGTCAATTTAGCCAATCGATTTCGTTTCCTGAATTCCGTAGTTAACAAAACAAGTCCGAAACGACAAGCAGCGCTAACAACTTTTAACTAGTGCGGAAGTATTTAGCGACGCAGTTAGAGTGTAAGTCTGTCACGCCGAGGAACTTCTACATCAACAACTACTACGTGTACTTGTATAGCATGTTTTTGAATAAACAATTAGTAAGGCATCGCCACAAATTCATATTGTTTTGCCTTTGACATCGGCCTTCAGTTCAGATGTCCATGTTTTTCTTTGTCACATATCCTGTCCGCTGTATAACTTACGAATCGAGCGAAGAATAGAGGTCACTTGGCATACATGTTAACAACACACATTATTATACCTCACCCTTCTGTTTTCCTACTTTGTTCATATTAAAACGGAACAGTCAATAATTGGAAATATCACCTGCTATGACGTCCTGCAGATAAACCGAGTGATCGGAGTTAATAGGCGCTTATGAAACACTCAGTAAGTTACTCCGTGTTACAAAAACGCATTCGCCTTGGGCAACAGTATTTTCTCGGTTTGACAAAATGCACTATTGCCCTCAAAGAATGCAATATTTATATATTATGTTTATAGTTTTCTCTAAACTGATATGAAAATCGAGTATATTGTATACCGCCATGCTTGAAGTCCACTTGTTTTCATGCGATTTTGCCGAACTTGATATTTTAACACAAACTGCTCCTTTGTTTCATGTAGAAAGTGCTTCATGTAATTGAAATGTTGGTAGATCTAGTTTCGTATAACATTATTCACACCTTTTTAAAATGTGCACATGTCGATGCGGAAACAAATCAAATTTAATATTGGATCCGGTTAGTAAGTATTTCAATGTTGTATGTTGAAATGTGTAATACCGCCTATATATAAATTAAATCCGGGCTGCATACACAACACCAGGGCTCGTAACTAGAAAACATCTTATGTTAAAATTGTATTCCTTATGTTTATGAGTTTCATATCAAGTTATAATATTTAAGTTAAGTTGTATCTTTCAGCAGCAAGTTTGTTTTAAGTTGATGTTTTTATAATTATGTAAGTTCATTCACTTGATAAAAAATGCAAACTATTTTCAAGTAGATTTATAAACGACACTAAATAGATACATAAGACATTTGAGGGATTCTTCAATATAGAGGTCCAGCATCGCGTATTTATTGTTTGAATTATGATCTGGCTTTTCATTTAAACGCCTTGTTATTGCATAAAATTAACGTTTTGTTTCCAAATGGACAAAAGGTCTTTATATATAAAGGTTTCTCACCTGTTGACGCACCTGGAAATGTTATATTAATTTAGTAGACGCTAAAACGGCTACGAATAAAAATAATGTAAATGTACAACCCAATGTAATTGTTGGCAAGTTTGCTCACTTATGGTCGTTTATTGGACTGTGAAATCGTGCATTTTAATGGTCGATGTTTGCTCTAATATGTACATGTAAGTTGTAAGTTTAGCTGTCAATGGATTTCATAATGCACCTGGTTGATCTTATCTGACCATTTGTAAATAGTATGCAAATCGTCGAAATTTGAAAGGGGCCCTTTGCCACCACGTTCTACGATTTCGATCATAAACACACCTAGTGCATTTTGATAATCATATATTTTGCATTAATGAAGAATCTGGTAAAGGATTTTTGGGGTTATATGTTCTTGCCTCAGAAGACATGTCTGCAGTATACAATTTTTGAAAACTTTATGACAAAAATAATACTAGCTCATAATGCTTTATTTTGTTCTAGTCATTTGCTTTACATTTACAGCCAGACATGGTTTGCTGTCTAAAAATACATGTCTCAAATTAAAGTATATTTACAGAAGAATTAAAAAGGTAATGGCGACGCACAATATTCCAGAATAATACTCACATTTTCCAGCCGCACAATTTTACTGGGAATCAAACAGCTCGGACAAAACATACAGTTATACATTTAATTATAAGGGCGACTCTTTGAGGGACAAATTGATACCCGCCCACTGCAATTAAATATTTTCATTTTAATAGAACTATATTCCACAATAACTCTCATTTTTATAGTATATCGTCAGGACATATGTATATTATTTTGCGGTGCATTAATTTTAGCTATTGGGTTTAAGTGTAAAATACAACCTTTCACAAAGAGGTAGAAACTTAAATTTATGCGAAATTTTCAATTTCCTAAATACCAAACATAATAATGGAGGAAAACACCTTATAAGAAATATTTACATTTCGTCCTGTGTGTAGAGTATTAATAGATTTGTTTTTCAATAACTTTTTTATAACGATTTATCACATTTGAACATTAGGCGTCGCTTTAAAGCATAATAATCTGAATGCATTCTTAAAAATATAATGTACTTGGATTAATCCTTGTTTGACAGAGTTATATCCCTAGTAATACGTAATACTGTAATAATCCAGTACAATGATTGATTATAAACGTTTTCATAATGAATGTATTCTATATACTTATAAAAAAGACAAATTAGCATGTGCATATTATTAAGAGATTATTTTAAATGTGTGGACACGCATACATTCACAGGCTCCAACGCATCGATTAAAATCACCAAATCCACTTAGAACAGCATTGAGCAATATTGTAAACGTTATAAAATCAGCGACACGTAGTACATTAATACCAGTCTATGTGTAGTTACCAAATGTTGGTAATGTACTATATGATACCATTGTGAAAACCATTGAAATAAATATGTTAATGTACGTTTAAGTCGCCCATTCATATAATATGGATACAGTAGTGGATCACGTACCAGGTTTACATCCTTAAAATCACGTTGTACACAGTTTCGATCCACCATCATTGCCGACAATACTACAGTAAAATTTTCCTGTTTTATGGAAATTGATGTAGGTAAATATGGTTTACATTGCTGAAGATTTTCTTTCGAGTTACGCAAGTGTTAAAAAAATTGTCGTAATACTAAACCAATTAATGAACTTGAAGTTGAATACTATATGTAATACTGGTAGATGTTATGGGATACATGTTGTTCATAATACGGAAAATCCCATATTGCCTTTGCTTGAAATTCAACCAACCATGTATCATTTAACGAAATTAATATGTACCTTAGATATATGTGAATGTATATGCGTTACTATAAGAAATCAATATATATTATAAACATCTATATAGCGTATATTGTAATCTTACAGCATGTTCTATGATTTTTTTTCTTTTTAAATCCTACAAGAAATGATTTCTGTAACAGTCGATTAAATATTGACAAATGACTGTTGTCATACATTAGTTTATCTTTATCACCCACGAGGTACAACCGTTGAATTGACATGCGTTCAAAGGGTCATAATCTGCCTACCGATCTCATTATTGTTAGTTTTACATCCGGATGGCACATCATGGTAGTGTGTGAAATTTCGCTCGAACAGGATGAACGTGTATTGCCATTAAGTAAAACTAATTCGCATTAGTATTGGGGCAATTTTTGCAGTTGTTAATTCAATTATGTCAAAACGAGCTAGGATCGCTTTGTTTATATTTAGAATTCTTGTCAATGTGTGCAAAGGCAGATGTAAGATTTGTAGTATTAAATTAAACATTAAATTATTATTATTATTATTATTATTATTATTGTTGTTGTTGTTGTCATTTTTATTATAAACGTTTACATTTGCAATAGCACTGTTTACATGCTCCAAGTTAACGGGTTTGCGTTACGGCTAGCTTATGTTCATTTGACGTAGGTCCAATGCATAGTATTAACCTGCAAAAGTATTATAACGATATAAATGTATTCGTTTTTTTATTTAGCAATCAACATATAAATAAATACAACGTGTCAGAACAATATATGTTTTATAAATATGGCGTGTAAAAGGTAATGTACATTTACATATTATGTAAACCAGCATATATGAAATGCACAAATGTTCTATAAAAAAATTATTGTTTAACGAAAATCATACATTAAGTAATAATATTTAAAAACAATGTTAAATCGCAATTGGCATTCAAATCATGGACTTCTGCAGAAAGTAGATGTCTATGTTAAGCTTATTTGTAACATTTTTGTTTTGCTTTTAAATGAACATCGAAAGGCCTGAGCAGGTAAGCAACATGGCGTGCCAAAATTTTTAGAGATGTGTATATTTATTGTACCAAGTATTGATACAATAGGTAAGGCACTATATATAATATTATATAAATGTGTTCACAAATGTCCTTATATTAAGAATGCCACTGTCATTTTCATATGAAAATACATTGCGAATTACAGAGACACAACATTAAAATGTCACTATGTAGTTATAATTAACGCATCATTTCACCACACAGCTTTCACTTCACAATTCAGTTAAAAGCAAACAACAACAACACAAAATACTACTACTACTATTTCTACTACTGCTACAACAACGACAACAACAACAACAACAACAACAACTACTACTACTACTACTACTACTACTACTACTACTACTACTTCTACTTCTACTACTACTACTACTACTACTACTACTACTACTACTACTACTACTACTACTACTACTATTACTACTACTACTACTACTACTACTACTACTACTACTACTACTACTACAGTGCAACTACTACTACTACTACCACTATTACTACTACAGAAGATTGTTTCATAGACACTCGACTAAAAATCATGGACTTTTTTGTCTCCTGGGCTAACAAGTATATTATAAACGATGTTAATTTTTGTTGATTACATGTTAGTAATGTTTACTGTTAAATAATTAACAATTTATGCATACTCATATCTTGAAGCACTTTAAGTGTTTGTCTTAATTATTTCAACAAAATGCAAACACCTTTACTTTCCAAAAGTACACGTATACTTTATTTGGAGATAAATAATATAGCAGAGTAGAACATTGAAATTTCCTCACTGACAACGAATATTATAACTGTGATTTAAGATAACGGGATCAATAGCGGATATTATGCAAAACATCATAGCCTGTATTGATTTGAAATCGATATATTTGCATTAATAATTTAAAAATGCGTAAAACTTTTGACTGAAAACCATAAGATACAAAATACAAAGATAACCATAAGATACAAAATAACATTTTATCCGTAATTTCGAATCATGTATACATCTATAAAATTACAATATCCAACTGCATCAGCCGCAGAGATACCCCTTATCAGCACCCATAGGTCTTTTATTTAAGGCTAGTGTACCAATGTCCATACTTATTATATCCGTGCATAATCGAAGAGCACGAATGTACAAGACAAGTTTCAAATTATTTGACAACATGTATACTACTACCACTACTACCATTACTACTACTACTACTACTACTACTACTACTACTACTACTACTACTACTACTACTAACATTTATTCGTTTTAGTATATTTTGCATATGCTATGACATATTTTGTTAGACATATGGCCGTCTGTTCAGATGTTCTTAGTTAGTAAAACACAACACTGTCGGCTCTATAACGTTAAACTGAAGCACAGAATTTGAGGTTATGTGGCATACGTGTTTAAACGCATATTTAATTTATAGTTGTGTCTATAATTTTTGTAAAATCGATAAAACAGTAAACCCCATAAAAATGGCTGGATAGATTGTTTTACAAATGTAGGTCGGTCAGTATGTAGACCACATTGTAGTTCTGTTTCAAATTTAATACGCTCTTCAAAAAATTGACGAAAATGTTCATATGAGTAATGTCAAGGCCAAGTTCAACAATCACCTGAATCGCCCTAATAACCAAAATAGTTATAGATTGAATTATTTAAAATGTATCATGTTCAGACGTATTCCGCTCTCTAAGTCCAACGATTTTTAGTATATCTTAAAAGTTTGGGCCAAGTTCGATTATCAGCCGAATTGCCGTAGTAACTGTGTAGTAATATCCTCTGAGTAATCTTAAATTGACCGTTTAAACCTTTTTTACTCACTTATACAACCAGTTATCAAACGACCGTCATTAAAGTTGTTTTTAAAGAGAACTCTGGTCGTAGAAGGGGCATTCCATTTTTTACCAAGACTCTTTTATTTCATAACGGCGCTTATTTAAATGGTCATGGTGAGCTCCGTTGATAGCTTGATAAACTGATGCATATGTAATATGAAAATACCTTGCGACTATTAGAAGAATGGTTTAACTATTCAAACGTTTATCATTCAATAGAATGTACGATTATTCGACGTTTATATTTGGAATTTCTGTTTGTCTATGGTAGTTGTTATCGAGTAACTTATTGTACATTCTACGGGTTTTTTGGATTATGTTTGTGATAACTTCAATTTTATGGGATTTCCATATACGTGTATACTATTTTGTAAGTATGCTTCCCGAAGCTGGGGATGGGAGCATATAGTCGTAGCTCTGTTCGTCCGTCCGAATTCTAATTCCACTGCCATTGTCTATGTGTGAAACGAATTACCCTGGCAACTTTATCCACCATACTCCATGTTTATCCGTCCGTCTGTCGTTCCGTCCGTTCTTCCGCCCATTCTGTACCTCTTTCCGCGCGAGATCTCAGAAACGAATAACTCGAATTCAATGAAACATTATATGCAGCATCGCTATTTAAAGAATGTGCGCATATTGCCAGGTCGTTCCAGTCTGATGATTTTCAAGGCGTTATAGCCCTTTGATTATATTGTAATACAAAATTCGCGTTTCCGTGTGTTCCGTAATAATAGGGGAGTTATTGCCCTTTAATTATAAATAGGCTGTTGTGCTTGTCCAAGCATTAACTTGACTATGGATGGAAAGATTTTAAAATTACTTCGCACAGATGTTTGCTGCCATGAGCTGGTGCGTACCCCTCATGAATTAGGTCCCTAGGTCAAAGGTCAAATCACACCTAGAGTTCAATCAAAATTGGCACAGTCTTATCTTGCCATTGATTTTAATACTACCTGGCACAAATCTTAAACTCAATGGGACAGCATGATTTGCACATGGACCAGGTCCGTAGGTCAAAGGTCAATTTCACACTTTTTCAAATTACTTTGCATAAACGTTTAAAATATGAGACAGTTTGTATAAACCGTAACTGTAGGTCAAAGTTCGGCGTCATACTTAAAGGTCAAAAGTCAAAATTGACTTATAACATGTTGAATGAATTTTAAATAACTTAATGCAATTGTGTACCACATGACAGCGTCTCTCAATATGAATCAAGTCCTTCGGGTTAAGGTCAATGCCACAGGTAGAGGTGAAAGAGGCATCGAGGTCCATCCATCGGTTCTACCGACATTCTTGTTGTCTATGAAGTTATTTGCACACAGTACCTTCACATCTGAGCACAATGTCTAACACTTACTTTCCATATGCACTTTAGTCTTTAAAATTAATGGATATATTTAATGATATTTATAGACGAAATTCACGACATGATTTAACAACCATGCATACAAATAGCATCAGTAAACCTGCTTTCTTTAACAAAAAAATACAACATAGCGCCAATTGAAAAATAAAGGAATGACGTGATCTAAATGTCGGCATACATTCTATTATAGAAAACAACATATGTTTTTGCAAACCATACCAGTTAGTGGCTGTTTATAGATACTTTTGTATTACGCGATTGTATTCCGGTAGATCTAAGTATAATTTTTGTAGCAGTGTGGCTATGCACTTATACTTCTGACAGATCTATCTCCTATTTCTTGATCGACTGATAAAAATGCATTGTCAGACTGAAACAAAATTATTCATTTTTAATATTTTAACTTGATCGCAAACAAGGCAACATCATGAAATTGAAAGGTATCTGCAGCGTCAAGCGACAAATTTGATTTTATGTCCGTGTTTCAATGCAAATGTATAATTCGCAGTTTTACACCCTGATGCTATTGTGTGCAATTTTGCTTAAATTGGATGAACCTATAATAAATGGGGGATTTAAAGACATTTAATGGGATGACATTCAGTGGTGTTTTATTTCCGGTATGTCTACACAAGATAGGACGCTTTGTTCGTATTTGGAATTATTCTGATAAACTGCACAGGCAGGTGTAATGTTCGTACTTAAAATGTATTTTAATGTAAATATGAAATACACTAGCTTTATATGCAATGTACCTATATATATATTTTATGCCCCCGCTTAAAGTTGATACTTGTTGTCGAGATTTTGCCTTACTGGTTAATGGTCGTTTGCCCTACGGCCGCGTTTTAGGTATAAGTATGTACACTGTATGATACAGTTTTTGTTTTTGTTTTTTTCAATTTAAGATTCAAATTTGCTTGAAACCAATACATTCACCGTGGCTGAATTATGCGGTGCAATACATGTTCTAGAAGTATGGAATAAAGAAATTACCTTGAGGATTTGTTTAATATATAAGGAACTTATTGGCAGAAATTCGTGTTTAATATTTGAAAAAAAAGTCATTTAATGTCTTAATTGAGAAAACGAAAACATCAGAAATAACCTAAACCACAATAAAGAAAACAAAGAAAGACTTGCCTTCGCCGAGGCTCGAACCAAGGAACATCGGCATCATACATTTCATGCCCTAAGCACTCGGCCATTCGGACTTTGTACACAGTGTACTTTAACGTCTTGTAAGTGATACAGGTGCTTTTCAAAATACCGATGAAAAGAGTCGCAAACGCAAGTGATTTATTGATACAGATTCGCATTGCTTTCAACATTAATCACTTATTTCTAGGAAACAGTGAAATTACCTTCCATAATTTAAAACGGCTTATAATTTCATTTAGTGACATTTTTCAAGTTCTCAAAACAAATTGAAAAAGAAAGATTTGAATAAATTCGCATGAAATTATCTTATGACAGGAATTCTGCATTATACAAACCCGATGAAATGTAATTTTTATAAAAAGGCTGATACCTAAGCAAAGTATTTATGAAATGGTGTAACCCAATGTTTTGATTCGATATAATGCTCGTAAGCTGTTTTAAATAACGGCTATTCCTACAATATCACTATATAAAGTGTTCAAATTCAATGTTTAGCAAGGAACGCAAAATCATGTGTGATTTGTATAGATGGCTAATTCAAAAAAATTTGTACATAAAATAAACCGTTTTCGCTTAAATCTGTACAATGCAAAGGCTTCGAGTCATATTCAATCAGATAGTATAATCATCCTTAAAATCCGATGCAAGTGTAGTTTTGCGCATTTATGGATAGTAGTAGTAGTAGTAGTAGTAGTAGTAGTAGTAGTAGTAGTAGTAGTAGTAGTAGTAGTAGTGTTAGTAGTAGTAGTAGTAGTAGTAGTAGTAGTAGTGGTCTATACAATCAGTATGCATATATACACAGGACGGGAATATCAATTTATACTTTTGAGAAGACATTAAGAAGACCGAAAGCTTATGGCAGCAATACACAAATAACAGAAAGCAAATGCACCGGCTAGTGAATTGTGATCATTGTAGTTGCATTCAATACGGTGTATTTTAAATGCTTTTTCGAAATAAAAGGGGCATATAAACGAATGTGAGTGTTTATGGTTCTTCTCCACATCTTTTTAAATATACTTTTAAACATCTAAACTATATAAATTAAAGCGCCCGAACTAAAAAGCTCAAATAATATAACAAGAAACGCATTAAAAAGAAAAAGAAAGTACCTCTACCTGGGTTTGAACCTGCGAACTCCGGATCAAGAGTCTAACACGCTAACCACTCAGACACTAAAATTGTTCTTTTGTCAAACTGTGAATATGTCACTTTATAATCAATCATTACACATTAACGGTAACAAAGTGTCTCATTGAAGAAATTAGTACGTAATTCAATTAATTCACTAAATAATGACAACTTACACGTAGAACGTATGTAATGCATATGAATTTATTTAAGAAATTATTATTAGAAGACTTGTACTATTCAAACTTAAGTAGTTTCTAGAACATCCAGTGATTTATCCGCACAAATGCAACAGTCTATCAAATATATATCAAGAAATAATCGATCATTCTTACAGCAACAAATTAATAATATATATCAAAGCGTGTATTCACGAAATAAATGAGTACACACGCTAATAAGTAATAAAAGAATAATCCAGTATAATTACATTATAAACATATATATAAGAAATGTATTTTACATTAAAAAAATAAATTAAAATGTAAAGGTTATCGGATATAAGTTCAAATTTGTAAACAAGCAATATTGACAACATAGAATGTATCCAGAATCGAAAACATTAACACAAACGTCATTTTCAGAGACATGTAGAACATTAATACCAGCCAATGCGTAGTTAACACATCGATAAAATGAACTATATGATAACACTGTGAACAAACATTGAAACAAGATGTTAATGTTCTGTTTAGTCGGCCATTCCTTGCATTAGTATGCAGTAGTTGAAGACATATCATGTTCACACCCTTAAAAGCGCGTTATACACATCGCCGATTACCATCATTTCGGACAACCCTATTGTACAATCTGCCTAGTTTATGTTTCATTCATATCGATAAATGCTAACATGGACTGGTGATATTCTTTCGGATTAAGTACAAGTTAAAAGCAAATGACCGTAATACTGCACCAATAATCGCGTTTTTGTTAAAAATTGGAATATAATTTTTTTTAGATTTTTATGTGATGCATGTTATTATTAATACGAACAATCCCATATTGCTTTTGCTAGCAATTCAATCAACCTTGATGTGTCCTTTAGAGTAATATGTCCATAAATATATGTATATATCTAATTACTGAACAAAATCAATTGATAAAAATAAAATGTAAAACTAAACATCGTATATTGTAACATGTTGTTTAGCCCCTGCTAGAAATGATTTCAGTTAAAGTAGATAAATTATTTACAACGGGTTGCTGTCAATCATTAGTTTATCTTTATCACCTTTATCACCCACTGTGTACAACCGTTGAATTGACATGCATTCATATAAGTTCCGCTTACCGATCTCATTTGCCCAATTTCGCTCAAACAGGATGAATACGTATTGCAGTAAAGAAAAACAAACTTGAATTATCAGTATTGGGTTAATTTGCAGTAGTGTATGAAATCATGTTAACACAAGCTGGAAGCGCTTTGTTCATATTTGTTATTTTTGGATTTTTTCTCAATGTGTGCAAAGGCAGAGGTAAATAATTATTATAAATATTTAAATACTTATTATTCGTATTTATTATTATAATTATCAGTATAATGATAATAATAATAATAATAATAATAATAATAATAATAATAATAATAGTAGTAGTAGTAGTAGTAGTATTAGTAGTAGTAGTAGTTGTTGTTGTTGTTGTTGTCGTTGTTGTTGTTGAATCACACGTGTGATTGTCTACGATAAACTCATATAAACGTGTGTACACTAGCAATTGGCAGCAATGTGTATGTATAAACAGTAAACCAATGCTAAAATTGTAATGGTTCTGCGTTGCTTCAAGCTAATGTTCATTTTCCGATGGTCGAATATATAGTATCTGCCTGAAACTATGATAACGATGCAAATATATTCGTGTTCAGTTAACAATCATCGGCAATAAATATAACAATAAATACATGTTTATGAAATATGGCGTGTATAGCTAATGCACATTTATGAATCAATTTGCATTTATTATCATAAATATAGATTGGAGAGAGATATCATAACCAGCACTTATGCGCAATGTGTGCTTAAATAACATCATTGTTTAACGAAAATCGTATTTTGAGGAATATCATTGAAAACAATGGTAAATCGCTTATGACAGCCATCTCATGCGCTTCTACAGTCAGTATATAAAAAAAGATTTCATGAAAAAAAGCTAATTTATGACTGAAGTTGTACACTTTATTTGCAAAAATCAATGTTTTTCTTGCTTTTAAACGAACATCGGTCGGTCTGTATATTTAAGTCACAGGGCATGCAGAGAAACTTCCACAATGTGTACATGTATTGTATCAAGTATTGTTAAACAGGAAGAATTGCTCATATGTTGAAAGCTGTTTAAGGGCTTGACGTCAAAATAAAAAATATTGCTTGCAAACACTTCATTAACAGCCTACAATTACAAGTAGACATGATTAAGAGATGCATAAAATAGCAAAGTAAAAACATTATAATTTTCTCATTGCCATAAAACTCACTGACAACACATCGAATATCAAAACTGCGATTAAATATAGCTCTAGTATCATAGTTGCTGTGCAAAGCAAAACAAGCCAATATTGATTTCAAATAGTTTCATTTGTAATAGCTTAAAAATGCGAAAACTATTGACAGAAAAACTTTGCCGCAATATCAAGGCAAAGGTATATACAATAATATTTTGGATTCTCCGTAATTTAGAATCATTATACTTCTTTTTAATTGGAATCTGCAGCTGCATCAGCCGGAGAGAAATCCCATTTTAACACCCATAGGTCTTTTATTTAAAGCTAGTGTCCAAATGTCCATACTGATTATGTCCGTGCACAATCGACGAGCACGTAAACTGGTGTAGTCTTAGATATGGCGACAATTAATATACTACTTCTACTTCTATTACTACTGCTACTAATAATACAATCTCGTGGATTCGTTTGAATATAAATGTTGAATTTGTTGTATATAGTACTACTATGTAACCCATACACAGACATATTGGTTTGCTATAGACATCCGTCCATCTGCAGAAATGTTTATAAACACCCTCACAAACCCACTCCGCTCTGTAACTTTAAAATCGTGCGCAAAATATTTAAGATCACTTGGCATACGTGTTTAAATTATATGAACATGTCTTTGAATTAGTTAAAATGTGTTATTTAAGCCGTATTCCACAATCACAGTCCAACCGTTTTATTTTATTTTCAACAAACTTAACGAATTTGTTTGTTTGGATTAATGGTAGGGCCAAGTTTTGATAATCAGCCAAATTGCAAAAGAAATTGCGGAGCCATGACCCGTGAATTATCTTAAAGCTGTTACTGCACAGATTTGACAGATATATAACTGAGTTCAAACATCGTGTTTATAATTTTAATGTAACGAAAATCATCAAATGCAATCTATTAAGCACCACTTTATAGTATAATAACAAAACCAATAATAGCGGACTTTACAACTCGTTTTGGAAAGCCCTTGTAAAATAGACTAACACTGTTAGGTGTGTTATATTGAAGATGTGATGTTAATTCTGCATGTCCAATACTATTAAAACGAAATATGATATAATATTTAAACTGTTGTTGTTATTTCCGTTCATTTCTACATGCTAAATTTTAAGAAAAAAAAGTCCCGAGATCCTTCGGTGGATTAAACCAGGTCCTCTACGTGACACCCTGACCACGCCGCTTAGCACGTTCCCATGTTTTGGAAAGCTCTTAGCGCTACTTGTGTTTTGTAAACTCCGGAAGTCCGGAAGCAAAATCGATTGGTTGTATGGACAACCTGGTAATTCACAACAACAAGAGTAATAAATAGTTAAAAAGAGTCTCGAGACGCTTTTGAAATCGGGTTGAAACAATGCGATGTAATGAATAAACCAATTTTTGTCAAACTTGTTTACATGTGACCACAATGTTATTTCGGTCAGTTGTATAAAATAATATAGAAAGTTACTAGATTTGAAACATTTTATTTACATTGTCAAATCGGTCATTTTCCCCATTTGTGACGTAGCAGCTTTACATTGGCCATTTTAGCCGTTTCTACTGTAATTTCTAATCCCGATATTTCTCAAAGTTGCTGGAAATAGTACAGACACAGTGAATACTCCCTTGTAAATAAACACAAACTTTATAACAGTTAGTCATTAGACTGGTAAGGATTCTGACATACATTTAGTATACATGTACAATATGAATGTGTCACGTATTTCTAGAAAATAATGACAAATCTTTCCCAAATTAAAACAAAAACAGTCGTTGAATTTCATTTAGTAACACATTTCGAATTCTTAAAAATGTCATAATGTGGTAGAAAAAAAAGACAATCCGGAAGAAAATATATAATCAAAGGAAATGTGCTTCCTCGTTACCCAATGTGTTTATTCGACTTAACGCTCCCATTCTAATCTGAGTTCAATAAAGTGGATAAGCCTAAACTGTAACTATATAGAACTAAATATAACATAATATTACTGTATACTTAAAAACAGTGGTAATTGTACTCAATTATTTTCGTGTAAAACTGCACAAGTCAAATGTTTTGAGTCATATTAAATAAAATAATGTATTCGTGCTCGAACGGAAGTTGTATCTTATTTCAATTTACACCCGGATGTAATTGTTCGCAATGTCGCTCACTTTTGGAGGGTTAATGCGATGTAGAAAATTTACATTTCGTCGCTCGGTGTTATAATTAAAATGTAAATGGAAATTCAATGATGTTTACACTAGCTGGGACCGCTTTGTTCATATTTGGGGTTCTTCTCAATGTATGCGGTAGAACAGGTATTATTATTATTACGATGATTATTATTATTATTATCATTATTATGATTATTATTATTATTATTATTATTACGAATAACATTTGCATACATATACAGCATAGAAATTAATTTTATCTCGTGGTATTTCTGATAAAATTTAGTATGTACTCTAGCCTAGAGACCTGGGCCGGTATTCACAAAGCTCCTGAGGAAAATCTTAGCCTAAGGTGAATTTAAGTGAACAGTTTATATCACAATATCTATGTGAAATCCAATGTACATGTATATGTATAACACTTGGGAAAATATTAAATATATAAACAATGTTTACTAGTTTTGACCAATAAAAAGTAAAATGACCTTTATCCCACTTTTACAGTGAAATTGGCTGGATAACAGCGTAAACTCAGGTCCTAAGCGTAAACTCAGGTCTAGTAAACCCACTTCATTGAACTGTAATGACCATATTATGAAACCGATTGAAAAAGTGAATTAAATAGGCCTAACACTGGACCAACCTCTGTCATGGGAGGCTATTGTGAATAGTATTGTTGGCAAAGTAAATTGTAAACCTAAATATTTGTATAGGCAAAAAAGAAGTTTAGATTTTAACACAATGAAACTTTTATGTTCAGCATTGTTACAATGTCATTTTTACTATGCATGTACATCGTGGTATGAACGACTGAACATGCACTTAAAAAGCAAACTTTAAGTATTACAAAATAAGATTATTAGATTTATTCAAGAGTACTCTCCTAGAAAATCTATTACTTGGAAGGATTATTCTGATCTTAATATGTTGAATGTTGAAAACAAAGTGAAACAGTTACGTTGGAATAATATGCATAAAGTGTATTACAAGACTTGTCCATCATATATCTGTGACACTTTCAAAAGATCTACAAGAGAACGTTTTTGGAACTTTGTTTTACCAAGTGTAGAGAATGATTCAGGCAAACAGACTTTCATCTTTGTTGGAACTAAAAACTGGATTACTCTGCCTGAACATATAAAGAAAGTCAAACAACTTAACTTGACTAGTTTTTTTTCTACAATATGTGTACACACTTGTATACCATGTAATATGGACCCCATTGAAAATAAGCTTAATGGGTCATCATCCATAGGTCATAGCAATCTAGTCTTAACATGTATTTTAAAATTATTCTCAATGTGCCGGCAATATTGAAAGTGTGCCACTAGTATGTTTCTAAGTACTAGTCTTTTTAGCAGTATTTAATTGATTCAAATGTGTTTTTATTGGATTTCTGTACCTGTTTTATCTGTTATTTAACATAATAGTGTTGTGATACTTATTTTTATGTGATACTTACATTTATAATCTTATCTGTTAAATATTTTGATAGTTATATTACCTGTTATACCAAATAGGTGTTATGATATGCTTTTGACCTGAATGTCAATAAATAAATAAATAACAACCCGTGGTGTTAACCTAAGGTTTATTCAACATGTAGGGTTTACTCAACTGTTATTTTAGACAGACCGGACTATCATTTTACGCCCTGTTGCACTCAAGTCAGTCAGTTGTGTTTACTATTGGATAAAATAAGAACAATGTGCATTTTCTGTCAATTTTAATGAACATAAATAAAAATAAAAAAACAGTCAAATATCAGTTGTTGTTAAAATGTTGCTTTAATTACATGCATCGTTAACGTCATACATAAAGGCAAACACTTCAAAAACATTCTTTTGTTGCCTACACCATCTGCATGGACACCTGTCGTCAGAATGTCTGTATATCCAAATCACAAGATCACAATTAGTTCTAACACAGTATCGAGTGAGCTCGTCCCAGCTCTAGCCTTCATTTGGCAGCCTCTGATCTTGCCTCAAAATGTTGGCTTCGTGGCAACAGAATTGCTCACCCCACCCAGTCACTTCAGCACTAGCTCTCATACACATTCTTGTTAACGGTCTAACAACTTTGCCTTTTCAATGTTGGCACTGCATTCAATATGTAGACCTTCAATATAATATAATCAGTATGTGATATCCGAAGCTTCTCGTTATGTCTACCGAAATGCATAAAAACTCGATGCTGGTAAAAATCCACAAACTCCATTCTCGTTTTAGAAACAGAAAGTTAAGACATCATACTCAAAGATAGAGTATTGTTTAATTTTACATGATTTTGATGATTTTAAATTAATCGATAATTTATGTATTTTTGAAACGGAGAGTAATACAATGACCGTGATCATGGCTAAATGGAAAGTACTGAAAGCAATGCATCAGTTTTAATGCGTAAACAGTGGGATTAATAGAATATTAGTTATAACCGTATGTGTTGATCAACGATCAAGATCATCATGCTCGGCACGAAAATATAAAACACTCGCCAAGGCGTGTGCTTTTCATGTTCTAAGCCTCGCATTATAAACTTGATCTTTATTCAACACTAACATAATATTCTCTTTATACACGAAATAGCCACATAATTAAAGAGTTTTATAAATTTGAGAAATTTCCTCAATTTACCCCACGGAGCTTTGTGAATATGGGCCAAATTGATATCCCTACCCCAGTGAAGGTTTACAATTTCTAATTGTATCTAGCGTAAACAATCAACCTTAAGAACGTTACACCTGGTTTTCGTCCATTTTCCATCGGACCCATAAATGTAGGAGTATAGTATGCAAATCGTTAATAAATATCCGTGTGCGTCTGCACATTGAACATTGAAAATAATAAATACGATTTACGAATCTGTTTTACTGATTGCTGATTTTTGTTTTGGCTTAACGGTGGCGACAGAAAGAAGCGTGTCCAGTCAATTTCCTGTGTATAACCAGTTCGTGGTGTCCTTAAGATTACATATTTTACAAGGTTAATTGTAAATGAATATGTTAAATATATTATTTAAATAATTCTAAGAACTTCCAAATAAAGCACGGTTAATCAACAGCAGTTTCACAAATAGAAATGTCATATAAACATCAGATAACCTACAAAATAAATATTATGGAATTTACAACGTTAACTATAAAGGGATATATTAAATACATAATGGTAATGCTTCTTAGAATTTCGAAATAAAGCACTGTCAATCAACATCAGCTTTACTAATGCAAAAGTCCTATACACATCTTTATAGTAGTATGTCATCATTCAATCAGTATCACATTTAGGCATACATTCAATTAATTATTGATATTATTTTATTAAAGAGATTACACTATAGAAATAATAGACATAACGATAACTTTATTTTGACAAAAAATACAGGACATTATGCGAAACATTCTATACGATAAGACACAGGGTATGTAATAATATAGAACACCTTTACACGGTATGTAATCACTGGCGCCACCTCTTTTTGGAGATGCATTGGAAACAGAGCAAGTTATACTTGCCGAGGTGGCGCTAATGCCAGGAAGTAGTAGGAAAAAATAACCAACAATAAAAGGCGAATTGGTTTTATACGTTTTATGACAATTTAAGACACTGTTTTAAAAATCGGAAAATGTAGAACGATTACGAAACTATTTTTCCATCCAACAATGTAGAGAAGTATGAAGTGACATTTCAAAACGTGAGGACTTTATAAGTCGTGGCATGGTGGAAATTGAACCAGATATTTGAAAAATTTGAACGTGTTAAGGCATAATTTACACACAATTAGAGCATTAATATCACAAAAACATTCCTTTCGACATTTTATTTGCTGAGTTATCAAAAATGTTGGTTTGAGGTCTATTAAACATATTATTTTGCATTTTCACGTAAGAGGTAGATCCAAAGCAATGGAGGTGGCGCTCAGAACAGGAGGTGGAACCAATGCATAATATACGTTTTGAAGAATTGACAATTTTGAATAATGTTTCTTTCTACGTTTCATGATAAGCACTATACTCATATTGACCACTTAATTTGTCACAAATATCACTCAGGAAGTATATTTTGTAGTACATGCATACAGTTAATCTTAACAAGTCTTCAAATTCAAGTAAGGTGTACGACTCTTTTAGGATTTGTTAGTGAGTAGAAATCGAACACATACATTGTATTTGAACCTTATAACCATCATTTCTACGAAGAGTTGTCTCATTTTCCAAACTTTGTGGTAAATATTATATGAAACCTGATAGTTATATGTAAGTATTGTTTTTATTATTTATAGCAAAAGTAAATTAAAATGACAATTTATAGAAAGGTTTCCACTGTCACAACTAGGATACTACTTTCTAATTTGTATTATGTTCCCGGCTCGGAGTCGACGGGTATCATAGCATGCTTAATCTAAAAACGGGTGTTGTTAACTGATAAATAATGTAAATGTTATGTGTTAGGAAAAATATAATGAAAAAAAAAAAACAAGACAAAACTAGTAATATGCTCATATGGTTGATATCGATTTGTTTGACATCGTAGTATACAGTATACCCGTCAACCCGCCTCGACATTGCTTTGGAGACAAGTGTAGCTCGTATGAAGAAATTTTGCCAAAACTGCTTGCTAATATATTCGGTATAGCGCAGCAAGCATTTGCGACCAGACCGTGTGGTTTAGTGGTAGGAGACGAACGGGTGATAGTACAGTATTTCGAAAATACTGAAATCAGGTTTTCAAGATACTTAACTTGTAGTTTTGGGTATATTTTATGTTGCACACAACCTTTCTAAATACTGAAATCAGTATTAATACTGAACACTTTCACCCATATATTGCATGTATATAACTTGTTAGTACAAAGTAAATAGTAACAACCCGTTGGATTATCTTTTATATTTTGTCAGTATAGCATTTGCATTTCTAATTTTTACATGGGAGTCTTTTATGAATAAGAAGGTATACGTGTTGGAAAGATTATATCGTACATTGGCTCCACCTCCTGTTCTGAGCGCCACCTCCATTGCTTTGGCTCCACCTCTTACTAAAAAATGCAAAATAATATGTTTAATAGACCTTAAACCAACATTTTTGATAACGCAGCAAATAATAAATGTCGAAAGGAATTATTTTGTGCCATTAATGCTCTAATTGTGTGTAAATTATGTCTTAACACGTTCAAATTCATCAATTAGCTGGTTCAATTTCCACCATGTCACGACTTATAAAAGTCCTCACGTTTTGAAATACGTTGTTACTTCATACTTCTCTACATTGTTGAAAGTTAATACTGTTTCCTTATTGCACTACATTGTCCGAGTTTTAAAACAGTGTCTCAAATTGTCATAAAACATATAAAACCAACTCACTTTCTATCATTGTTGACTTTTTCCCACTACTCCCTGACATTAACGCCACCTCAGAAGTATAATTGGCTCTTTTTCCAATGCATCTCCAAAACGAGGTGGCGCCAGTGATTACAGACCGTGCTTTATTAAGCAATATTTTAGATGTTAATCAATTTATATGCAATATTTAATTTGCAGAGAAACTTATCATTACAGACAAATTTATATACACATATGATGTGTTAGGCTTTTTTACGTGGGTTAAATAGATTTTGTTGAACTGTTTATTGTGTACAAGAAATGAGTTATGCTATTTTTGTGATATTAGTTGACATTCAGTTAGTGGACATAAATTTATAAAAGATGCAAAATAAAGTTGTGTTAACTGGACGAAAACAAAGCAAAGTGGAGAAAATGAATGAATGACAACCCGATCATTTCACTCTGGGTTAAATGCCATGGTAGCGATTGATAATTTCACTTTTCTATTATTCCCCCACAAACGAAGTTTTGGGTGGTATATAGGAGTTAGCTTGCCGGTCTGTCGGTCCTTCGGTCTGTTGGTTTTTGTTTTTCCGGATGATAACTCAAGAAAGGCATGGCATATTTAAAAAATTTTGAGTACACATGTGTAACATTATAGAATACAAGTCAAGTTCGATGTTGGTTATAAACAACTAAATTTAGAGTTATGGCCACTTTTCGACATAAAATTCCCTAAAGCATAATTTCAGGACGATAACTCAAGAATAGCTTGATGTATTCAAATAATTCTTGGTATACATGTGTAGCATCATAACATACGGGTCAAGTTCGACTTTGCTTATAAACCACTACATTTTGACAAAGTAATGGCCCTTTATTTGACTTAAATTCCCTAAAACATGGTTTCCTGACAATAACTCAACAATGGCTGGACATATTTAAATAATTATTGGTACACATGAATACAGGTCAAGTTATGTTTTGGTTACAAACCACTAAATGTTGACACAGTTATGGCCCCTTTTGGACTTGAATTCCCGAAAAACATGGACAATAACTCCTGAAAGTATTCACATATTTAAATTATTTTTGGTACATAGGCTTAACATCATAAAATAAAGATAAAGTTCAAATTTGGTTACAAACCACTAAATGTTGACAGAGTTATGGCTCCTTTAGAAATTATTTTTTTCCAAATACACTGTTGACCATTCGCAAATTAAATAATTCTCTCTCTGTCCACTTTTTTCAAATGGATGTCATACTTTTGTGAAAATGCCATATTGTGGGGGTATATCCGTCACTCATGTGACAATTCTAGTTTTATTTTAGAAAGGGTATGCGACTGAACACATCAGTGCTTTCGTAAACATCAGTAAACACAATAAAACCTAATATCAAATTCAAGGAACATATCATTTAGCCATTATGTATTACACTATATTCCCACCCTAACTCTGAGTGACCATTTTGGAATTATATGACGTAAGAATACACAAACAGGTGCCGAACCAACGTTGCTGGCACAAGTCTTTGTATTGTCAAAAACATGTAATAAAACATAAACGTGTCGTTGTTAGTGCAAAATCATATTTTATTTCATTCTGTGTCATAGAACAAATGCGCCAATCGTGCACAAATGACCACTCATGAAATAAAATACTATCTTACACTACAACCTACAAGTATCCACTATTCCATAAGCATCTGTATTTTTGTAAAATAAATATCATATAAGTGCCATCACGTATTTGTCTATTCAGGTCCCATCCAGATTCATAATTCAACCATCAGGGTGACATCAAACGGAAAAGCATTCTCCGACTGGATCGAAGAAAGGGTCAACGATGGTGTTCTACATAACAAGACTATACATGCACAAGCGGACACTTGTAGTTGTTGCACCGCCCTAAATAGACCATCTTGGGTCCAACTGACACTGAACAAGACTTATCTCGTGGAAGAGATTCTGGTTCTGGGACGTCAAGATGAAAGTATGTAAATGCAAACACACATTATATAGGCCGCTTTGTGAAAAAATCTGGCCCTAATGACAACATTTTACATTTTGTGTATTTAATCATTTTGAAAAGTACATTATATTTAGAGATGATTTATACACAAATATTTCGATTCGGCAAGAAACGCCAAAGTTATGAGCGTGACGTCAGGTAACTAGCATTTTATATATGACGTTAAGACTTTAGCAACACGTTGAGATTTAATTGCGCGCTAAAGTGCAAATCTGTTTTTATAAGCTGAAAAATAAATTAAATGTGCATTTCATCATCTCGTCCATAATATACGTTAGCAATGTAGTAAACTCCATACGCAGTCTTAAAATAAGACTATATTGTTGCCTAGCAACGATAGAACGCCACGGTATACTGAATGTAAACATTGACACCATAACTGCTATTAAAATGATTGCTTATGCCGAATAATGTTTTAACACCATGCCTGTCGAACAACTTTAATAAAACACTTAATTCCGAATTAATATAGAAAACAATATAACGGATCGGACTAAAATCGTAAAGGTTATACGCATTTCCGTCATATCAACGAATCATAAATGTAAACATTTTCTTTTGATATGGAGCGTTGTGATGCGTTGAAAAATAATTGCATGCTGTATATTTTTAAAGCAGATAATTTAGATATGTATCTCTTCTATAATAATTGTTATTGAAGTTTTTTGTAGACCCGTTCTGCACGTATAAAGACTAGGTTTCGTCGCATAGCAACAATAGAGCGTAAACGTCCACGTCTGGCATGTTAAAATAACAAAAACAACAACAGCATTTATTGCCTTTAGGCGTTACAACGCTCCTAGCATGATATTATGAATACAACACTCGATGTAGACAATCAGATTACATATTTTTTTTTAAACCAACAATGATAGAAGCTTTATGGTTTAATAAACGGTTACTGAAGTTAAATTCATGAAACAATACATTCTATTTTTCAAAATTATATAAATTAACATTACTATATAGTTAGTTGATAAATCATGGTGGATATCGATGAACAACGAAAGTTTTACGTTGTATAACATGTTAATGAAATTATATTCATATTCTGTAAACAAACATTATGTATTACGTTACAATTGTGAAAGTGTTTCATATCTTAATTTGTTTGCAAAAAATCAGTATTTTGCTAGATTTGACATTTCTGTCTTATATGTTGTTTGCATTAATTGGTCTAATCTATTTAAAGGGGGCCATTGACAGTAATATGGTTTGAAATGTTTGTGTCTTAGATCCCTGTATAAAGGGCAAGTAAAAAAAGAAAATGATACTCCTTTTGGATATGTCGAAAGTTACAAAGCTTACAAATAATATTATCACGAGTTATATGTGTATAATGACCGCGTTCGATCTTTAAATCCTGCTAATTCAATTCTAAATGTTCTTTCTTGAATAGTATTGTAAAAGGGTTCAAGGTGAAATTCGTGTTTAAAAAGCGCATATGTTTCTAATCTGGACGAATTGTTAATTGAATTGAATCGGCTCTGTTGGTTATTGTTAGTGAGTCCCTGTTTAATTACGTTGAAAGCATATATTCGTTATTTGTTTCCAAAATATTTTGTTGATGTATCAATATATGTGAGAACCCCAATTGATCTAACATGCACTTTAATGGATGCGCCCAGTATTTGTTGTTATAGGTAGTATTATTTTCTGCATCATTATACAACATAATATATGCCTGCTTTATGAGCTTGTCGTGACTTGATTTAATAATTTTATGCCGGTATTTATTTATTTTTAGTTTTTGTTTTTATTAATGATAGTGGAAGTCTGCCTAATTCTCCATATAAACAAGATATATTGATTGAATGATTTACGCATAACACTTTGCAAGGAAATCTCAAATGTATAGTTTCTATGTCTTTCCCAGTTCAGAATCCCCGCACTTCTGATGAATAGTTAAAGACGGGTGAAACGAGTTTGTCAAATAAATTAATTTTCTCCTTGGGTTTCGAGGCCGATTTACAGAAAATTACATTGCCTGGACTGCTTTCGTCATTTTTGTGTGTTTTTTTTCAGTTATAAGCTTTTTTCATAAAAATATCGATTAATTTTGTCGTAACATTTTTCGTAATCAAGGGTTAACAACAATTGCCTTGATGAAAAATATGAAAATTAAGTCTAAAATTGTATAATTACGAAATATATGCATCATTAACAAGTATATATTATTGTTTTACCGAGAAGTATTATATATTGCGAATATGCATATTCGAGTGGCACATGGATGCACGAGTATTGCCATCACAAGAACCTGTACAATCTCTCATTGAAACTAAGTTATTAACGTAACCCAGGCATTACTAAATGAATACGTCTTACAATTATATATTTTGTGGTGCTAAATATAATAAATTAATACGAATTGTCGTTATTTGCATTACCCGATTGTCAAGGTGACATCACGCTACATAATGCTATTCTTGGGCAAATAAATATGCAATCATAGTTTTGTGTGTTCGATCCTGTATTTTAAACAACAATATTGATGGAAAGGTATTATTTATCATAGATCTAATTATTGTTTATTTCACACTGAAAAAGCCGATAAAATTATGTCTCACATGACGTTTCTTGTTGATGTCCATGATAGTTTGGGAAACCACCTTCTTTAAACAATTAAGTTTAATCTAATAGGATCAATGTAATCTACACATACTCCTTACGATAATCTTTGCAGTGCTTTTACCTGTTTATTGCAGCTCCACATCAGTTTGCCAACATACTATTGTCTTTGGGACTTCAGGAAGAATCACTTCAGGTCGACGCATTTACTACGATAGACGGGCTTGTTGCAAAGAAGATGGTGACTCCTCCACGCGAAGTACATGTTGTGCGAGTTACGGGTAGTGGCTCTTCCAACGTTATGACAATATGCGAAATTATGATATATAGACAAGCAGGTAACGTAGTTTGCAGCTCAAAGTTACTGACATTTACTCCTAGTTTTACGTTTATGCCGAGATAAGCGCTCAGGTCGTTCCATTTAAGTTAACACACACATATTTACATTTTCTGTGCAGAGAAATACTTTTCAAACTATTTTTCTTCAATTATTCTGACGTTACAATACAGCATCCGTTCGCTGGCCTGTAGTGCATGCATATTTGTCAAAATTGTTAACAGCAAATGATCGTGTACTCGTGTGATATGCTGGTTTATGAATCACTGCAAGTGTCATTTTGTCTTAGTGTTACAATAAATTATAAGCAACTCCCTTTGTCAGTGTAATGATCTGTTAGAAACTAGTTTATATTTGTCACTAGAAAAAACAAGAACTGGAATCAATATGTTACTAATGGTGTCTGCAGAAGTCTCGCGTAAACGTATTTAGGACACATTTAAATCCTATCTTAACGAACGTAATTTTTATTTGCTTTTTACTAGCTTAATTTTTACATTGCACCGGTTCTTTCATCCGTTTAACATACCGACATTTAAAAATGTGTGTAATATCTTGACGCTACACAGGTTCTCATATCCAGAACGAGTTACAGTAAACTTACCGTACATGCAGTAAATAATAATGTTTATCATCAAAATGTCTTCTTCTTTTTTTTTAATTGTGTCTTTCCCGCAACTTATTTATCTTGTTCCCACCACATATGTTGTCGTTCCGACAAATAAATATCTATTACCAGCGACTTAATATATCGTTACCACGATTTCTTTATCTCGTTCCCACGACTTACTATGTCTTACCAATACATAATTATCTCGTTCCCTCGACTTATTATGTTGTTACCACGACATATAACCTCGTTCTCACGACATAAGATCGCGTTCCCACGAAATAAGGTATTGTACCTACGAGTTATTATCTTCTGGGACCGACATAAATAAACATGCACATCTATATCGCGAAATTATTAACCTGACACTCTTGAATACTCCGTATGCACTTGGGATTTATTTATAGATACCACGACAAGTATCGAGCGTAGCATAGGTAATAATACAATTTAAATTGATATCGTATTGGTTTAGATATCGTACAGCGCGATTGGTGTAGTGGACCAAATGTCGCGCCGGCGTTGCGAAGTTTGAAGTTCAAGCCTCGGCGTCGACATTTGTTTGCACATTATGTTTTGGAAAAGTACCCACGTTTTTCACGATTTTCTGTTAAGTGTGCTATTGTAATTGAAACCTTGGTGAATGTACAATAAAATATAATTCAAAAATAATAGTAACAAAATAAAATATTCTACATTTTTAATACATATCTCATGACCTGTATATTTTTTGAATAACTCTTAACCTGTTACAAAATGTCGCTGACAGACGGAATTGAACTCGGTTCTATGGCGTGCGGCGCTAGCACTTATACCACGCGACCACGAAATGCTACTTTCGCTACCCCGTATTTTAATCTATATCAACATAAATTCCCATAACATAAACTTTTCCAAAACAACGCAAACAACCGAACACACGGTTTGTCACGAAGATTAACGAGTGTCAGGTTAATAATTCCGCACTATAACATTTATACCATCGTACATATCAGCTACGTCACACTTAATGTTATAAGACGTTGAAAACGGATATACTATATGAATATAAGTAAAAAGCTAATAAGTCATGAAATTCCAGCACGAAGATATTGGTCTCGGTGTGTTTTTTAAATTAATTGTCCGATCCGTGATTATATTTTAGTATACATACATATTCGAAATATATATTCTTGTCGAGAGTTATAACTTTACACGCCAGTATATGTGCGCTAAACAAGCACAAACATTATATTTGTTTTCAGAATGCACAGTCGGAAGCTACAGTGTAAACTGTTCTATACCATGTCATTGTCTTGAGGGCCCATGCGACAGTGTTACAGGTTCATGTATGAATGCGGTTTGTAAAGACGGCTGGAGAGGAATCGCCTGTAATGAAAGTAAGTTTTATATTTATTATAAAAAATGTATACACGCATTAAACAAATATTCCGTATATAAAAATAAAAGGGCAAATCTATAATCTGCAGGCCATTTAATCTTTAGAGATTGTGTATTCGATTGATTTTAACTATACTTGTGCACGTTTTATTTTTGTACATATGTATACATGTGTATTGCAAATGTGAGGAGTGCTTCAGTTGAGCAATGTCTTCTAGTTTAGTTAAGCTTGTTGTAGCAGTTAACATAAACAGTATAAATTATTGTATTACATAAAAGCACAGTGAAGAAAAAACAATACTTTCAGACCATACGTACATGTATTAGAATTACATTATATAATATATCGTAACTATATACATTTAAGCAAAAACAAATACATTTGGATGATATACTATACTATAAAAATACGCAAATGTCAAGAAAATAAATTCTTAATAGTATAAGATTCAAAACTCCCATATTATGAGATGTCTTGTGAAACTGCAAACGCAACGTATCAAACACACAGACATCAGTATCGGTGTTTTATGATTACAGCATGCAACCCAGGCACATTTGGTGCTAACTGTTCCTCGACATGCCATTGTTACAACAATGAAACCTGTAACCATACTGACGGCACCTGTCCAAATAACCAATGCGCAGCTGGATGGACGCATGACAACTGTAGCGTAGGTACGAAACAGCAGGTTCGAAATTCCGAATATGATGAAGTGGAAAATAAATCCCGACTTTCTGCCTTCGTATTTAAAATAATTAAATACGGTTATCTCGAAGTTTTAATATAGTATACAGTATATTTAGTATTTCACTATACTTATATAACTCGAAATTTTGTTTATATCGGCGTAGTTTTCTATTGTAAACTTAAATTGAATAACTGATTAATGGTTTCAGCTCAGTATACGCACTATTCGTCTATTTAGAAGTTGTACTAAATACTTTTAACATTCTACAATCGGATATGTCTATCGTCAGCTGTAATACGATTTTTTGTCATTGTAAGATTGAAATTTGCTGAAAAACGATAAATATTTGAAAATAATGTTCACATTGACGTGTATTAATGCTCTTCTCGGAGTTGTATTCGATCAAATCTACGTGCACGTATAATGTTTAATATAATCATATGATAAACACAGTATTACTACTTATACTGCATGTACTATTACTGTTACTATAAGTAATGCTACAACTGAATATGCCACTGTATCTTCTTGTTCGACTTTCACAGCATGCGACCAATACCACTTCGGTAGGAACTGCTCGCTCCCATGTCATTGCCAACACGGAGCAAACTGTGACCATGTTTCTGGACACTGTTCCGATGGTCAATGTGCACCTGGTTGGACATATAGTAACTGTAGCGTGGGTAAGATTGAAATTTGCTGAAACAAATATTTGATAACAATTTTCACATTGACGTGTATGCATCCTCTTCTCGGAGTTTTATGAGATCAAATGCTACGTGCATGTATAATGTTTCATATAATTATATGATAAACACAGAATTACTACTTGTACTGCATGCACTATTACTGTAATACTACAACTAAATATGCCACTGTATCTTCGTATTTGACTTTCACAGCATGCGATCAAGACCACTTTGGTAAGAACTGCTCATCACCGTGTCATTGCCAACACGGAGCAAACTGTGACCATGTTTCTGGACACTGTTCGGATGGTCAATGTGCACCTGGTTGGACATATAGTAACTGTAGCGTGGGTAAGATTCAAATTTGTCTACTAACAAAGAATACATAGTTGATGATGTTCACATTGATGTGTGTGCATGCCTAGCTCGTTTAGTTTTTTATAAAACGCTACGTAGAGGTATAATGTTTCATATATATATATTTCTAACATAGAATTTGTACTGATATTGCATGTACTATTACTGCTACCACGAGTGCTACTAAAATTTACTATCACCCTGTATATTCTCGCTCGACGTTTACAGCGTGTGATCAAGGTATGTTTGGTGTGTACTGCTCCTCACAATGCCATTGCCAACATGGAGCAACCTGCGACCATGTTTCTGGCCACTGTTTCGATGGTCAGTGTGCACTTGGGTGGATACAGAGTAACTGTAGCGTTGGTACGATATAAATACAAACGGGTTATGCAATCCAAATAAGTAGAGTTGGAGTTTTCTTTTTACATTTATACTTGCAAGTGCCATTTTATTATACCGAATGTTATTCACGTAAATTGTATCTTTTATTATATCGAATTCGACCACCACCAATACTACTACAACTACAACTACTACTTACTTTAACCACCAATACTACCACTACTACTACTACTACTACGACTACTACAACAACAACTACTACTACTACTTTTAATACTACTACTACTAATGCTATTATTACTACTGCTACTACTACTACAACTACTGCTACTTCTGCTACTACTACTACTTCTATGTATACAACTTCTACGACTACTACTATTTCTTCTACTACTACTACTACTACTACTACTACTACTACTACTACTACTACTACTACTAGTACTACTACTACTACTACTACTACTACTACTACTGCTACTACTACTACTACTACTACTACTACTACTACTACTACTACTACTACTACTACTACTACTACTACTAGTACTACTACTACTACAACTACTATTATCATTACTACTACTACTACTACTACTACTACTACTACTACTACTACTACTACTACTACTACTACTACTACTACTACTACTACTACTACTACAATAACTTCCGCTACTACTACAACTCTACTACAACTCTACAACTGTACTACTGCTCCTATTTTAACCACTACTACTACTACTACTACTACTATAACTACTACTACTACTACTACTACTACAACTACTACTACTACTACTACTACAATAACTACCGCTTCTACTACAACTCTACTACAACTCTACAACTTTACAACTGTACTACTGCTCCTATTTTAACCACAACTAATACTACTACTATTACTACTACTACTACAACAACAACTATTACTACTACTACTACTACAACTACTACTACTACTACTACTACTACAGACTGCTGTAGTTGCTGTTACTACAACTACTACTTCTACTACTTCTACAACTACTTCTGCTACAACGATATAAACAGATCAACAACAATGTCTACTTTTGCTATTACTATTACTGTTTCTTCGTCAGCGTGTGATCTAGGTATGTTTGGCAGTAACTGCTCCTCACCATGTTATTGCCACAACGGAACAAGCTGTGCCCATGTTTCTGGCCAATTTCCTTACGATCAATGTTCACCTGGGTGGACTCATATTAACTGCAGCGTCGGTAAGATTTGAATTTGTTAATTTGTGACAGCTAAATGTTTTTTATTTTGTTTATACTGATGTGTATGCATGCTTAACTGGTTTAATTATTTCGAATGGTACTGACATTTAAAATGTTGCATATATATGATGAACACAGAACTATTTCTCAGCGTGTGATAAAGGCATGTTTGGTACGAACTGCTCTTTACAATGTCATTGTTAACACGGGGCAAGCTGTGACCTTGTTTTTGGCCACTGTTCCAATAATCAATGTGCACCTGGATGGACCCGTAGTAACTGTATATTGTTAAGATCAAATGTGTGTCGTGCGGTATGATTTTGGTGTTCAAACTTAGCGTTATGCATGCTAAAATCTCATTTAGTTATATCAAGTGCTACAATTTTATGCCACAAGTGAACGACAGAAATTGCAAAATGGCGGACGTCATTAGAGAGGCGCAACTACTTTTGGCGATATAAAAGTAGTTACAAGTATAATCGTATAGTCTCTTTGCGATGATGTTTTTGAACATATCATACATGACGTCATCGATGATGTCATTATTTTAAATATTGCGTCACTATATATTTTGAGTTGGATGTAAATAAACATGATGTCAAACTGTAAGGAACTAAGAGTGGCACAAACGATACTATTATTTCTTTATGCAAGTCTGGAGTAAATCAGCCAGAAATTGGCAGGTTAGGTATACCTAGTACTACTAATACTACCATTGAAGAAGTTTAGTGATTGGGGAACTGTTGAAAATCGTTCAGGGAATGGTGCTCTTCCGAGGTTGATAGCGGGAGACACTTGGCGACTTGTTGGGAGTTTGATATCAAACAGACGGAAATGTTTTCGGACATTACAACTGTTTTCAACCAGACCAGAGATTCGTCTGTATTTCTACGTACAGTTCAGAGTAAACTTAACAGTGAAGGATTTCACAGACGAATTATTGGTAAACGTATCAGGATACGTGTGACAACCAGGAGGGCTCGGTTTTTTATGTCGATGGGTTAATCGGAGGAAAGCAGTTTAGCAATTATTATTATAAAAATTTATCTTCAGTGATGTGACAGATGACCGCGTTTTTATTTGGAGAAAGGAAGGCGAAAAATATTTGCCATGTTACCTCGGCACCTCTCCCACTCTTTAGTTCAATGTAATGATATGGGGTTGGTTTCGTGCTATAGTGTTGGTACTGTGACTGTTAGCGAGGGTAATATCAATGCAGAAAAATACATCTGTGGAAAAGATAAGAACGGGTTCTTAACGCTCATCCAACGTTGATAAACTCAAAGGAGTATTTCGTGAACGCCGTTCACCATGTTTGGTCTAACACCCTGTCAGCTACATAAGAAACCTCTTGTCAAGTGTATAGCGGCGGTTTCAGAATGTCTTGAAGTCAAGAAGATATATTGCAATGCATAAATGTGAGTAACGGGTTATTTTAATGTTGAACAACCGTTTGTTTGTCAAAGCGCACATTTCACGACGTCAGCCGATTCGACCTACCGCTACTTATAGTAGTACAATTTACAATAACACTGAATCTTCATGTTCAACTTTCACAGCACGTGATCATGTCCTCTTTGGCGTTAACTGCTCGTCAGAGAATTTCCCTAAATCAATTTACATTTTGACCGCTTTAAAATTGCGTTGAGATAAAATGTACGTCGTAAACGTTATTAAATATGGAAAGGTATATTCACGTCCAGATGTGTAACTGATAATTTTACTGCTACTTTTTAAGGGACTTGATGAACAATTTTATATTGAACTTTTTATTCATGTTCTTTAACTAAAAAAACATCAGTGTAGCTGCTTTCGTCGAAAATAAACAAATACAACATAAACGAGTCCCTTTAACGTTAATATAATAGTTATAAATACATTCACATAACGTACGGTGACATAGAGGTGACATACGTATGTGTGTTTTAAGTTGTTCCCACGAGCTACTATGTTCCCAAGATACTATGTTTTACGACTCATGTTACCGTTTAGTAATCAATATTCAAATTGAATTCCAGGTCATTTCGACATTTTCTAAGCTGGCATTGTTAAAGCTATGTTTCTTTTGTATAAAATGGAGAGTAACCAGCCTCAACAGATACAGTTGAAAATATATATATTAATATTTGCATTGCCAATATACTGAAAAGCATTACATTATAACAAAGAACCATGAGCATCCATGTTGCGACAACATTATTTAATTTCTTAAATAATTATTTTAATTGGATGAAAATGTCGGTGTATATATCTCTATCACTTCGCTGTATTGATAATATCAAAGACTTTTCCCCTAATAGCTGCATGCATAGCTTAAAATATTGCAGATATATTTTGCACAGATACCAAATACCTTTACAAATGTACACGTATTTGAAACGTCAAGGGAACTCATATAACTTGAAATGCAAAAGTACTATACACCTTTGCTGATGGAAATCATTAAACAAATAACAGCAATTTGCTTAATCGGGACAACAGCAACTCCAATTACAATAACAACGAGAGCTGCGACGCAACCACCAATTATTCCAGCCAACGCGCTACTTAATCGGGACAGTAATTTAAAATACAGAGCTTATAGATACATTTTTACAAATATTCAACGTGTCCCGGAAAGCAGACTCATTAGGAAGAGAAATAATATATCTTTAAAAAACGAGCATTGTAAAATGGTCATGTAAGAGCCATCTTACCTACGTTTAGTATAAATCCTATTAAAAAGTCGGTGGATATCGGTCAAAAAGCGTCTTAAACGACAATCTGATACTGAAAAGCTCGTTTTGATCCTACACCATGTATAAGAGGGTTATACAGCTATTGTTTAAGATCTGTAATGATGTGTTCGGGACGTAAATGTAATCAAACGTAATCGAAATATTTTAGGTGGCATTATAAAGCAAATGCCATGTTTACATTGTGCTAAATGTTAACTTTGAATCTGAATATCAAGATGTTGTAAAAAATAATGTTGCACCCCGTGTGTAATGTAATGATTATTTGCAGCAGAGATTTGTTCTGTTAAATCACAGTATCTTCTCTGCAAAGGCCTGTTGATGTTTCAGGAAATTGGTCTTAGCAATCAAGTGAGCGTTATGTTTAGGAAAATAGCAGAATATCTAGTATTTTGGAATCACACGTGCAGTTCGCAATACTGTTACAGGTTACAATAATGGTTAAATATGGACAATCGATTTTAGAGACACTGTTTCATCCTTATGTAAACATGCTTTGTGAACAGCCTGACCGAAGCACACGCACACACACTTACCCCATGCAATATATATTTGTATGTGCATTTATAACAGTTAATGTAGGGCTTGATCTACACCGTCTATCGACAACTGCACAATTTGGTAGTTATTTTTGATACGTTATTTAGATATACCATTCGCGAACGATACTGTCCATTTTAACAATTCGTATACCAACGTTTTTGTGACTTTCGTTCGTCCGTTTTCTTTCACACTTCGTTTTATTCGATGAATTACTTTTACGTTATGTTTTACTAAATACCCAATTTGAACTTACACATATCTCGTCCTAATGATTGATTATGAAGAATTATGATATTTGATTTCTATTAACATTTTAATGTAAGTGTACAGGTAATAGTTATAGGCAAAGTGCGATGATCGAAATTCATGTTTGTGTTTTGTTGCATGTTTTTGTATTGTGCTGTGTTCTTTGGCCATATTGCACTTACCTTACATAAAGGACTGTTAATAGAAGTTGTCTCTTGTTTAAAACAGCTGGAGTTTTACGTTGTTAGTAGTTGATCGCCATATATTGCAAATTAAATTCTTGTCATTGTTGTATCTTTACTTACAGCCTGCAAACAGGGATCCTACGGACAAGGTTGCAACATGGACTGCCATTGTGACCTGTGCCATCACGTCAACGGATCGTGCTTAATGTCTGCGCAATGTCACGATGGGTACAGGATGGAAAACGGTTTCTGTAAACGTAATAATTCATTGATTTACCCTGTCACCGTGTTGTTAATTTAACCGTTTCATATATAGTTTTATTTTATTAAATTTCGAAGAAGGCACTAATGCAATGACATACCGCCATAAATGTATATGATTCCCTGAAAAACTGGTATAGTCCTTCCATTGATTGATGTATTGCAGCGCAGCAAAAGATAAGTGACAGTAGCACGTTGGCTGGAATAATTGGTGGCTGCGTCGCAGCTCTCGTTGTTGTTGTAATTGGAGTTGCTGTTGTAATACTCTATATCAAGCGAAGAAAACCTCAATCGTAAGTGACTGTTGCATTTATAATAAAAGATAAATCATATTCGCTATTATATTCTCGAATGTTTTCTGAAATGAAACTGCATCATTACAACTAGTCGTATTTGGAATCGAATGATTGTCTCAATTTCAGTAGCAAAAACGGTCACACTGAAACAACCAAACCTGTTCTGGCGGCGTCAAGTTCAAAAAAAGATTTTAGTAATATAAATCAGCCTAAAGATAACAAACATGTATGTGTCGATGCCAAACAGAAAGTGGAGGCAAATGGTATGTATAGTCCTCTCGTGTAAACTATAAAACAAAGTTGATAATGACACAATTTAATTTTCAATAAAAATAGTTTAAGACATGTATTTTTAATATAAATGCATGCTGAATCATTATAAATGAAAATTATTCGTCGCAAAATCACAATTACTTTGTAGAAGTGACATATTACGTACATAATTTTTTAATATCGTATTGTTTTTCAATTTAGTCAAAAAGTCTGTACCGTTTAGACAATGATTTGGGAACTGATTCAGCTAAGCTAACAATAATGTTAATTACATAAAATGTGCAATATATAAACGCAAACGAGATTGCACACGAGTATTAATGTATTTCCTTTATTCTTCTTGGTGTAATGCAGACACTGTTTACATTCATTGTTGGAAATATGGATACTAAAATATGTTACAATTATATAAATTCATTATTCTGCTATGCAAGTTGTTCACTTTCAGACCGTTTGCAACATTATTTTCGTAATTAATATTGCATATTTAATTAGCCGATGCCACTAGCATTATATTCGTGTATTCTAGATGTCAGCACCGTATTGTCTGGCACAGCAAATAACACTTTAGTTGATGATAGTGATTACTACAGTTTCAACTCAGTTGTTCCTGGAATCAAAATACATGACCTATGGGACTATATTCACGAGAAAATACAAAGTGGTTCAACCTTCTTTGAAGATGAATTTAAAGTAAGAACAACTACACCAAGCACCATCATGCTATAGTGGCTAGTACGAATTTGTGAATAAATAATACATATTTAGTTCAACTTGGTATTTAAATTCAAACCTGTTTTATTGTACCTTATAAAATGACTTTTAATGTGTGTCCAACTTGTAATAATTAAATACGTTCATAATAGGAATACATGTAGGAACAGAACGTAGCATCTTGCAATAAACATAACATTCTCCTCATCTTTCTTGCAATGCAGAAATTACGTACCGGGCTTATTCATAAACACGAGGTAGCAGCTTCCGAACACAACAAAGGAAAAAACAGATACAAGGGGATGTATGCATGTACGTAACTATTAATGTATGATGTCATATTGAAATAGATTGCATGTCAAACGAAAATGTATAATCGTAATATTAGCGACGTAAGTCATTGTTTCAAAAGTTATTATTATTGTTATTTGTGTCTGCTGTGAAATAAGGTTTTGTATTGTGTTTTCCTCCTTAAGTTTGTAAAATGACACACATCTTTTTTGCAGACGACCATTCCCGTGTGCCGTTGACAAAGGATTCCGATAACGATTGCGAATATATAAACGCGAGCTTTATCCACGTATATAATTTTTTTTAAACTAACTTAATATTGCCTTCTTGGGCATCATCATCATCATCATCATCATCATCATCATCATCATCATCATTATCATTATCATCATCATCATCATTATCAGCATCATCATCAGCAAGACCGGCCACTTAATTGTCATCTTTGTCTTCCAAAACGTCATGATTATTAGCATCGTCGTTAAAACCCTATTTAAATTATAACTTTCATAATTATCTTTGAAAACATACACAAATAATAATAATAATAATAATAATAATAATAATAATAATAATAATCATCATCATCATAATCATAATCATAATCATAATCATAATATAATACTAATACTACTACTAATAATAATCATATAAGGCGCGTCGTAGGAAAACCGGGCTTAATGCACAAGCTAATCCGGGACGGCACTTTTCGCCTGCAGTGGATTTATGTTTAGAAGCCACTGCCTTGAAACAGAAAATACAATAAAAGCGGTGTCCTGGATTACCCTGTGCGGACTGCAAAGCTGTTCCGGGTCGACACTTTACGTACATGCATTAAGTCCGTTTTTCCCACGACGCGCCTCATATTTTTTTTGTAGTTATAGTAATTTTATATTGTGTTACTTTGCAGGGCTTTGGGAAGATCAAGAAGTTCATCGCATCCCAAGGTAAGGCATTCATACTTCAACTTAATTCAGGTATTATTGTCATGTGTGCAATTGATGCTGTTGCATCGTCTTCTGTTCGTTAAGCATGCAAACTTGTTTCATGTTGCAATATTGCTACTTTTACATGTATAGTATCGAGTGTTATGTCGCGCCATTAGTTCTAAGTTTACGAAGCCTGATTATGCGAAAAGTTAGTATCGTGCCATAGCTAGTTCCGTACATGGTGTACTGTTCGATGTACATGGTCATTTATAACACTGAGTAGAGTTGAAGTGAAGGCATTAGTTGTGCGGTTAAGGATGTGTGTGAGTTGTGTGGTTATTGGTTATATATTATTTGTGGATAAATAATGTTAGTTGCATATTATCTTTTAAGTAATAAACATCGGACAACCATCAATCTAAGTTGTTTGAGAAATTACGTATTTAGATTGTGTTTGCTGTATTATTGCATTCTTATAACCCGAAGTTGAATA
This sequence comes from Congeria kusceri, assembly GCA_027627225.1. Taxonomy (NCBI): domain Eukaryota; kingdom Metazoa; phylum Mollusca; class Bivalvia; order Myida; family Dreissenidae; genus Congeria; species Congeria kusceri. Next base: position 62,061,022 of record CM051025.1, on the reverse strand, counting down.
TTAATATCAAGGATTCGGTAAATATGTACATTCTACTATTATAACAATCATTGTTGCCAGTGTTTTTTTGTGATTTCTAAAAGGTGCAACGGAGAAAGTGATAGATGACTTCTGGCGTATGATATGGCAGCAAAAGGTTGACAAGATTGTTATGCTGACCAATCTTATTGAAATAGGAACGGTATGGTCCTTGAAGTTGATGCAATATGTCCAGTATACTAACAAATCAGCACAATACGGATGCCTTATATATGGTCATTTATTGACTTACGTATTTATTACAGTATTAACATTTGATTGGAATGGTAATCTTATGTCAATTACAAATGGTGTACAGTATAATATGCGCAGTGGAATCAAGTTTGAAGTTTAGTGCCTGTGTAATGTCGGTCGCATTCGACTTGCATAATATATTAACTTTTTGTAGAGAGATTGATAAAGTACGTGCGAGTATATAGTTAAATAGAAGTAAAATCGAAAAGTGATACACCTTATTTTCGGAAGTTATACCAACACGTTTTAGAGAAATAAATACATGCATTGATGCTTGATATGGCATCGTAACCTTTCTTGCAAAATAATAATATTATAATGCAGCTGAAATGCCTGCAATATTGGCCAGATGAGCTGAACGGAATATGCAAGTATGGAAGAGTTGACGTCAAATACGTTGCTATCGAGGAGACGTATGATTACAACATCCGAACTCTCCAAATTACTATAGTGTGTTTTTTTAATTATTAGTTTAGGTTACTTTATAATAATACTGGTCTTATTGTGTTGGTTAATTTATTGTAATATACATAGTTACATGTTCTATCTACATAGTTAAAGGCAACTGATAAACATACTTCATGTATTGTTTAGTACGTATTGCATTGTTCATATACATTAAATGCGAATATGTATAGATTCAAGTTTCGTAAAAGTATTTAATGTTTTGTATTTGGAAATCGTTAACAATATAGGGAGGAGATATCAGGACAGTAAAACAGTTCCATTTTAAGTCCTGGCCTGACAAAGATGTTCCCGACACGGCCTGGTGTCTTGTAGACTTCTGGAGAGCGGTTGACACACGGGATTCGCACCATTCACCAATAGTCGTTCATTGCAGGTAAACTGACATTTTAAATTTTATTTTACCCTTATACACATACATGTAATCATGCAGCTTTGTTGCTAAGCGAAGAAAATGATGCTATGCCAGATTTAGTCCTTGCACATTCGTTGCAACGTACTTTTATTTACAGCGCTGGTGTTGGACGGACAGGAACATTCATTGCTCTCGACAACTTGATTTCGCAAGCAAAACATGAAAAATGTGTCAGACCCTTCCAGATGGTCGAAGCTTTACGCGAACAACGGGTCAGCATGGTGCAGACAAAGGTTCAGTGAAAGTTGACTACATAAATAGTATTGAAAACGCAACACTAAAAACATGTTCATCATAGCAATATATAAATGTATTTTATATGTCTGCATATGTTGGTGCATAACATAGTTGTGTACTTCAAGTTTGTATAGTAATGCTTGATTCATTTGTTTAAAGGAACAATACGCTTACCTACACGAGGCTCTGGCGGAAGCCCTACTGATGGGGACACACCACGTGCTGACCAGACAGTTCGAAAGTGTCCACAACTACATGATGGGAAAAGACAATGACTCCACCATTACCAGATGGGAACAGCAATTCGAAGTAATATAACATACACTTGTTATGCTTCCCGAAATATTTCGGAGGAGCATACAATCGCCGCCTTGTCCTTCCGTCATTCCGTCACATTTACTTATCGAGGCTATTTCTCAGCAAGTAGCTTTGCATAGTTATGTGATGTGCAAAATTGTTGTTCGGGCTATTTCTCAGCATGCAACTTAATAAAACTGTATGGAAACATTTAGTTTTGCCAAAATAAGATGTGCATTGTTCAAGGGAGTTCCGCTTCAATGGTTTTTCATGGAGTTTTGGGCCTTTAAAGATTGCTGAAATAAGTATATTGTTCACAATTCTTGTCCGGACTATTTCTCAGCCACCACTGGTCCGAATAAATGGGCACTTTCATAACCAAGTGTAGGTATGCATAGTATTAGGATTTTCTGCTTCATTGATTTTTTACAGACTGACGGGCCTTTATGAAGACCATTAATATATAGTACGAAATTCGAATACTGGATATTTCTTACTAACCGATCAGCAGAATACCATATCGAGGTAAACGATGTGAAATAGTGCGAGGAGCAGATGGACATATTTCCATGACGTTCAACTAACTGGAGTTGTATGCCTATTGTTATGCGTTTGGTCGCCCCCTGTAAGTCGGTAATCTAAACTGCGCATGATACATCATATTTGGGGCTAAATATATGTCATTCAAATTTGACCGGTAGGTATATAGTTTGATTTCTTCTTCCATCTGTTTTAGCTTATTTACATAAATAGTGTACACATGTATAACATAATGTCCAACAATGTTTTTTTTTCAAATAAATCCATGTTAAAAATAAGTATAATTGGCTTGGTGAAAACAAAATTATCAAGAATATGACGTTTTGTTTAGCATCTAAATTAACAAAGTAGCAAATTAAACCGTTTCAGAGTAAGCTTTTGTATATCTATAACACATTTCAAAAGTTTATTATTTGATTGATTGTCAAAATTAAAATAAATCTTTTCTGGGCAAGGTATGTTCATTAATGGATAAAACCTTACTATGCGAAGTGAATGTGCTGACAAAATCCAAACGTATAAAGCCCAAACCGAGTGTACAAATGGTTATGGTTTGCATAGGAAGGTTTGTTTTATGCTATTTTTCCTTTTTGTGCGTAGCTATTGTTAAAAAAATGAATATGTATGTTATACTTTGTTGATGAAGGCAGGCCATTATGGTATGCCTATCAAATTACAGAATAACACAACTTCTATATTGGTATAGTCGCTGCTTTCCCTGGTAATTAAGTGCTTTTTTGGTCAATAATGTTTAAATGTTGCTCAAAAGGGGTTTGCTAATTATTTATTCATATAAAAAAAATAGTTTGGGTTACCACATACAAGTTTAGGCTTTATCCATTTCATATTATAGTGTCCCCCAAAATTGACAATACAATGTGCATACGTTGCATTTAAGCAACACACACAGATAAAGCAGATACGCAAATGAGAATGGCTAATCCGTAAGTTCGTACATTTATAAATGCAACACATTTATTTAGCAGTACTTTTTTCTACATAAAATAGTGCATTGCCAATTTTACTGGTTTTTCCACATTCTCAAATTTAATAATACTTATTCGGCCAAATGATTGCCATAAGCATTCGTTTGTAACAACGCATTATACGTACGACGTACTCGTATCATTGTATCATTGTATCTTGTATGATCTTTTAAATGTTTAAAACTTACATTGAAGCCATGTGTTTTTTTTTTGTAAATACATTTCGATTCAATAATTTGTCAGACATATTTTGACAATGGTCTGCTTTGTTATGCGTAGTTTGCTTTACCGGCGTAAAGGGGGTGATGGTATCTAGCCGCATCTACTGGCAGTAATCCACTACCAGGAAATGAGCTTATATTATGGATATTCCTCTTTGATGATTTTCAAAGAGTTATGATTTAACACTGTTCAGTCTATGTTTAATGCCAGGCCAATTTCCCTGGCCCTGCTGTTAAAAATTCAGTGGTGGAAAGTTAAATAACGTGCAGCCACTGTTATTTAAATTACAGCTATGGACCTTGATTTGTTGTTTACAGTTGGCTTTGTCTGAATGTTCATGTAATTATCTTGTGTCATTCTCATATGCCGTTTGACAACAGATTTGGTCTTGCAGGTCTAGTGAATTGCAGTCATGTTAATATTTCTGCCCTTCTTATTGCATTTTACAAAGCGTATTTCGGAGCATCCCTCAATTTCATTGGGTTCATGTTAAGTTCTCATCTTTATCTTATAAAATGGAAATATTGTTAGAGCACACAGTATTGATCATAAAAGATTCGATCAATCTGCAAGGTTCTTTAAATAAATAAGCATGTATATATTCAATTCCAGTTCACAAGGAAAAGTGTGGCTAATCGTCCGGATCAGCTGCAATCAGTGGCCAGTCAAGAGGCAGAATATGGCAATATTGGGACTGTAGTGTCCGAAAGTAAGAAGCTTTCAGTATTATCAAATAATTATGTATGTTAAGTATGCAGTGTTGTTGTACCTAAAGTAGATATATTATACTTGTTCTTTTCTTTGACAGTTGACGCCTATCGCCCTCAACAGCAGAAAACAGGTGGACAACCTACTGAAATCCAGTTCCCCGTAAGATTATTATACTTGTCTTTGTATGTGCTTAATATAGTGTACGGGTAGTATGTGTGTCTTTATTTTAAGCTTTATTCAAAACACTAATTTTTCAGGTAAACTGTTAACACACAATAGTTTTATTTAAATAAACTTTGTCTAACTTCCATAGAAGTTACGAGTTATTGTGTGTGTTGTTGAGAATGTAAATTGTTATACAATAGAAATAATTACTTTTCTTATAAAATGTATTGACTTCATTGAAACGAATAATAATAATACAATACAAACATTTTTTAAATATGAATTATACTCTAAAAATATTACACCTAGGGGATGACTTTAAATAGTGTTTGCTCTATTCGTTTACATGTTATCTACACATTATATATATATATATATACGTGTTTGAAATCAAATTCGAATTTAGATGCTAGAGTTGACCTTATTCGTAAACTGTACAACATTTCGACATCTTCTTACCGTCTATCTTTTATGTATTTAATAGACAGTAAATGTACATAAGTCACTGCTGGTGCTAAGCCCACCGACAGCACAACAGCGGGTTATGTTTTGGTCTAGCCTTGAGCAGCTACCCACTACAACGCTGATTGATATTACATCCGATGCCCTTACTGTGGTAATTACTAATGTATTTTGTTCTTTATTTGATACTAACATACTTAAGCTGTATGCATCTCTCCGTATTATAAAACAGTATGTTGTTGTATATGTTTATGTACGAGTTATAACGTTTGTATGTTAAATGAAACTATTTATTTTTGCAAGGTTTATATGAGATATATTTGTAATAACGTTACTGTGGCAATTTTGAATTGTTTGCGTTGTTTATACTTTTGTGGACAAGTTTAATATGTTTAGTAAATGTTTCTCTGACACGATATAACATTAACATATCAGTTTGATCGAGTAAATATATTCTGTTTTTAACATACTTGATTACACCAATATATATTCGAATAAATGAGCGTCAGTAGCTTAGTTTAAGTTATGATCCATTCCATTGTCAGAAATCCCTGCTCGAAGGCGAAATAGACGGCGGTAGTGTATCAAAGAACATCATTTCTGTTACCAAAGAATCGCAACAAAATGGATTTGTTGAAATAACATATTCCGTAAGGGAAAAAGCACAAGAGGTATATGTTAGGCTTTAGACATTATTACTGTTTATAAAATGTCGGATAACATTGGTTGGACTAATTTGTCTTTAAACTATACGAGAAATACCAAAACGAGTATACATACGTGTTCACTTTTTGCTATTGACAAACAGCAGAGAAGCTGCGACAGAACCATCAAAAACTTCGTCTTTACCTCGTGGAAAAATGGCATGGAAATACCGTCAGATAAGAAATCACTGCTTGACCTGATAGAAGCGGTGCACAACTGGCAGCCAGAAATGGTAGACGACAAGCCGATAGTGATACTAGACAAGTGAGTAGAGCCATACAAAAATGTATATTTTTGTTCATTTAGAAATTCAAATACAATAGCCTAGATTAACAGTGCAACTAATCTAAGCATAACATGTACATAATTATGGTTGATTGTTCTTGAAAAATAGCACACCGCATGTATGAAATATTATATCGTATTTGGTAGATACTTGTCAGCACATTCACAACATTACAAATGATTGAAATGTTCATGTAATTACGATATTCAATTATTTACAGCCCCGGTTTTCAGAAATGCGGCGTCGTCGCAGTTCTGTTGAATGAGATTTATCGCATAATTGAGCAAAATGGAAAGATCAACATCTTGGAATCAGTAAAGACAATGGCGCAAGGCAATATACTTCCCACCCACAGCAAGGCACGTATACTAGTTGAACATGGTTATTTTAGCTCGATTGTGCCGAATATATGGCTGATTGCGGCACGTGCAAGTCAGATTGCTTGGTAGAACCAGTTATTGGTGTCTTTTTGAGAAATGCCATTCGAACGCTGTCCGAGTAAGGATCCAATTTCGACCTTCCGGTCACAAGGCACCATTTTCATTACACAACATCCATTACACCACTGCGAGTCTATATTTAACATTTACATGTACAATGAAACTAGTTGGTGTTGCAAACCTGTTAGTAGTATTTTTATTATTTTAACAGTAGTTTAACTGAGGCACTAGTTTTAAAACTAATATTGATATAAATCGGTGTTTATTATCATATTAAGCAACGGATATTTTTGCAGGAGCAGCTCAAGTTCTGCTACGATGTGATATTGGACTATGTTCAGCAACAAGCGGTTTACCAGAATTATTAATTCTAGTTAAAAACATGTGTTAAGGGATGCCAATTTCGATCATTCTACTCTCTAGTGTATACATGACTTTAATGTTTTTGAGCAGCCTGGTTTGCATGGGGAGAACCTGAATAAATGATTTTATGTATTGAATTTTTTTTTACAGAAATGTAGCAGTTACTTACTTTTGTGATTGTGTGATCATTTTGTTACTCCATGAAATGATCTATTCTCTTCCATATTACATTTATATTGCGATATTATGTACAGTTTCGTGTATTGTGATTAATTCTTGGACAATCCTAGGTTCGTGTGCCTGTTCAAACCTTGATGTTTGTATTTCCACTTCAAAAGCTCTGACACCAGTTTAACGTATGTTAATGACGTGCGCTTGTTTTGCGCATTTCGTATTGTGTAGTGATGTATGAACAATAGTCTTTTTGCCTGAAATGACGGACCTTAGGATTAAAAGTGGTTTTCTCCTGCTGATGCAGCTGGAATTCATGTTATTCATATTTATATGTTTATATAATTTTTAGTATTACCTATATGTATGTATGAAACTAATTGCAGAGTAACGAACTATTAAAAGTGGTACACTTAACAATAACAAATATGTCTCTATACACGTGTTTTCATGTATTTATAGTATTTCTACTTTGTCTATGTGGAGTTGCGCCAAAAATATAGGACATTATATACAGGTCAGCGCAACACGTGTGTTTATTTAAAGATATCTATCTGACCAGTTAGCGTGACAGCTAGTAATATTTCATGTTAATCGCCCATTATTCAACACCCTTACATCAGTGAAAAATATGTATCTGAGCATGTGTATCGTTTGATTAAGTTTTGAAGAATCATTGTAACACGTATCCACATATGATTTTATAACTAACCTGCATTACGATAGTACAAGTGGTGTGTATTTTGAATTGTATACCACATCAACACATTAATAGTATCGATTGTGTTTTAATATATTCAAACCAAAAATAAGGTTTTGCCAGGAAACATATGTGACATGTGGGTTATGGAATGCCTCATCAAGAATACCAACTCATCAACAGTCTCTTCGGCACCGGTTACTCAACGCCGAATAACACATCATGACATCGCTTTGACAGATAAATCGAAATGTGACATAACAGTAGTTTCATAGACCTCCAACAAACGTTATGCTTTGTATAATTTTCATATAAACTTGTCATTACACATGCATTTAATATCTGAGTTATCTACCGGTAAACAATCAATGATGGGTTACGATTGGCCACAGTGGTGTGTATTATCACTTCCGCTTGCATATCCCTAGCACTTTTGCTTGTAGTGCATCATTTCGACTTTTCTTCGTGTTGCAATGTTTTCCTGCAATCATGTATATGCTATGTATGACGACAGACGACTGTGTAGTAATTTGAATGTGTCTAACTTGTTTAGAAAATGTAAATACTATATATATATATATCATATATATTTTAATAAATGTATTTAAATGATTATGTTGTTATTGCTGTCGTGGTCGTCTTCGTTGTTGTTTTTGATGATGTTGTTGTTGTTGTCGCGATCGATAGATGCTTACAACTACTTAGAACCAAAGTAGATATTATTCAATTAATATTATACGAGTAAGACGGAAAAAGGAAGAACGATCATTTAAGATGAAAATTGTGTTTTTAAAATTTAAACTACATGTGTCTGCCTTATATGACGCAACCATGGTGTGTCCCGTATAAATTCAATATTATATTAATATATACAGAATATTACCGCAGTGTGGTGTTCTGAGAGCTGGTATCAGCGGGTTGTTGGTGAAAACCCGTGCGATACTGATTCAAACTCAGAACACCACACTAGCGTAATATTCCATTTATCGCATATATATCAATATTAGCATAGAAAACACCAAAATAGTGGGCAATAATTTGCTATACATGTTAGATGCTAAAGCGGCTGGACAACACGTGACTTCGCTAAACACAACAGACACGCATAGAAATCTGTAGAATGTTCTAGAAGAACATAGGCCAAACTATGTAACATGTAGCAAATATTGGAATTTTGACTCAATATATTTTTTCGGAAATAAGTTATGTAATGTTGACGTCATTGGTTAACAACTTTGTTCAATACTTAAAAATGTATATAATTATGTGATGCTTTGTTAAGTGGATTTTGTTGTTTAAGTTTATCTTGCGTTGGTTTTACAGTATAAATCGACAATGCACTCTGCCATTTTCGTTTGTCTTTTATTTAACGAAGATCATTTTCAAATATTATGATTGATATTGACAAAGCAGCAATAAACCTTTGAATTGTTCTTCTTTCTTGAAAAAAATTATGTTGAAAGGTGCAATAGAAATGCTCTGTCGGGTTTTTCTAGGAAGAAACGTTAGTAGGTTCAGATTCTCTTTATTTTCAGAAAATTATATGATAAGCTGGATCTGCACACGCTCGTTGCGGTTTTGAAAATGCATACTAATTATGAATAATAATTGACGAATCGGTCGAGTGTTTGTTTTGATATAAAATATTACCGTTTACACATGTTATTAGTATAAAACGGAAACATAAACGTTTCTTGCGGATACAGATGTTGCAATAAGCCTGCACGTTTTTAAATACTGAATGCAGTATGTACTCTTTATACAAAACCGAATACAATACATTGTATGTTGGCGTCATCGAATTATTTATAGTTTATGAGACATTTGTAATCCCCGCGTCTGTCAATTTGGGCCGCGTAACACGTTTTCTGTGCGGGACATCCGTTGAAGGTGTAAATAAATATTCGAATGCAACTTCAAACACAACTAGATGTAATTGGGAGGTAGAGCAACGTACGAACAATAATATATCACTCTTTGCAAGTTTGTGCCCATTATGGATTGTCATGTGTAGACAATCAATCCATTGCTAATAAAGAGATTACGTTGAACATTCTTATTTATACCTTACGAGTGACTTTTCTTTGTGTATAAAATTGTACTTAATTTAGTTTTAAAAACCACAACTACTTTACTAAGCGAAGTATTTAAAGGAAACGTACTATCAAGATAAAGGACATGTAGTTTAACTACACTTACGACTGAAGTACTTTACTTGAAAGTATACGTATGACTGAATTAGGTATGGAGTTCAAGTATTATCTCATTGACTAAATAAAATCGACTAACTCAGAGGATATACATTGTAAGATTTGTATTTAATTCTAATATAATACTCGCTTATGTTTCTGTAGACAAAGAACAAACTTATTACCCAATTAAGAACGAAATAAGAAGTCCCAATTCTGAGCGAAGCATAGTAAATGTAGTTCCAATTACAATTTCAAAAACGTATCTCAAATCATGTTGTTTATCGACTAATAAACAACTCTGTGTCGTTCTGATGCGCCCCTGTGATTTAATTCCTACAATAAACAACGATAAATCGAAAATTGTTTCTTAAGTAAATGATATAAATAGTATATTGTGTTATGCTGGAGGAAGCCAACGGGCTTTAGTAAATTCGAGAGATTGAATCGCGAGACCTACTTTTACTTGCAGGCTACGAAGTACAAACATTCGATACCCTCAAATGTATACGCTTCATCGGCTATTTCGACCCGTTCAAGATTAATCGGCACTTTGACTGTTATATAAATTGCGTTTGCATTAAGTAGTTTGCATACAAACCTATATATCTACGAGGATGTTGAAAGTAGAGAGTATAACAATGAGAAATTCGATGTGTCGTGTGTATAAATGATATTACAAAAATATAATTTCATTCCAACAAGTTTGCCTTTTCTGTGAGAAATTGTTTGCACTCTGTTTCATTGAATTGAGCATTGATTTTGGTTAAGTTCCTTTTCTCACCAACAGTCTTTCTACGCTATCGGCGTTTTGATTCTGTTAGGATACGTTCAATGTGATTGGAAGTGCTCCTGTATGACTGGCCAAATACCGGTTGTCAACTATATTGAAATGTGTATGAGTCATGCCAACGCAATACTGTGTGTTCAGGACTAAATATTAGCACTACGTCTTATAGAATATACATTACCGCGGTAATGAATCTGAACTTAGAATACATTATAGTATATATTGTTTTGCAAATATAACCCTATTATATTCATGTCGATGTATTCTATCCAAATGTATATTTGTAAACAAACAACGCATCTACATGTTCTTTGGAAACGCAACAGTTGTCAAGCAAGTCAGACATTACGTGACGTCTAGGAACTGCCCATTGTGCTCGGCATTGTAGAAAGTTGCGATGTGATTGGTAAATGTGGTATAAAACACTTGTAGCACCCGTTGACCGCAATATGCAATTATTTAATCTTGCCCGGCGGGCTCGTTAATTAATTGACATATTTCGATCAAAGTTTGCTAAAACGATTACTTAGTCGCCATCGCTCTCTGAACATTATACTCTTAACTCATTTTGCATTGCATTGTGTTTGTTTCTGGTTATGTTGAAAATTAATGAAAAAATGTAGTACCAGATGTTTATAGGAATAAACGCTCGTATCTAAGGTTAAGATAAGCAATTCATTTATGTTCTATTTATTTGCCAAGATCTTATGCCAAACTAGATCTACTTTCGATATTTGAGTTGATAATATGCATTCCGATAATTAATGAATTCGGTCGAGTGCTTGTTTTGACATTAAATGAGTCCGTTTACACAAAAGGCATGCTTAAATTATACATCGGAAACAAAAACGCTAGTAACCAATGCGGATTTTGAGATCCGCCTACCCCTGGTTTAATGTTGAATGCATAAGACAATCATTATAAACAGTTCATAGATTTCATAATAAATACATAAATGCGAACGTCTGTTAAAGGAATGGATAAAACAAGATATCATTTAATGGTATCCCAACCGATTGTTTCCATTAGTAACTTACTAGTCCCCACAGGCTAATCCAGGACGGTACTTTCCGCATACAGTGAATTTAAAAGATACTTCCTTGAAACAGAAAATACCACAAACGCGGAAAGTGCCGTCCCGGATTAGCCTGAGCGGACTGCACGGGCTAATGGGACGACACTTTACGCAGATTCATTAAGCTCGGTTTTTCCATGATACGCCTCTAATATATTATCGGTGTGTGGGATGTGAACAATTGCGCAGAAACCGGTGAAACTGGATTACATGTTGGTTCCATTACATTATACATCTGACTTTTGCCTAAAAGGGAATTGCTGTTAATCATAAGAAAGTATAAATTATCATGTTTTAATAGTGCGGTATGTTTTTATCATTCTTACAATGGTTATACGATTACATTAACATTTTCATATCAATACAGTATACCTTTTGTTTCAAGTCAATAAGATTCTCTCATAGTCAAAGACGGATGTAATATTGGCGTCACAGTCCAGAAACTTAGATTTTGCGAAATGGTCCTTAAGTTACTAAAGAGCGTCATCATGTTAATTTATAATGGATATAATGTTAAATGATTCGAATAAATCAGATTAAGACTCGAGCAAACACTAGAATGATTAAAAAATCTCATTGGAATGGACAAGTCCACATCATGCTCGACTGTCGGATCAATGCGGGTAAAATCATTCTGAGTACTTTGAAAAACTGATTTTGAAGGGTAAATCCTTTTCAGTTGATTTCATATATTTGTCGTTTGTGCTGTTCATTACACACATCTCAATCCCAGAATGCTGTTGTTTACCAAAGCAAATTCAAGCAACCACGTACATTTTATCCATGTTTAATGTATAAGTAAATAAAACAACAATAGTAACAGTGCTAGATCATTCTGAAATTGTGCAAAACAGTGCCGGTTAAACAAATACCTAAATTATACTAGTTCACAATATTGTAAGCAAAGTTTAAACATAAAAATGAGATGTTATAAGAAGAAACCGATGCATTTTAATAGTTCCCACTGTTAATATAAAATATTTAAATATTATTTAATATGCAAACCATCTTGTAGTGCATTGATATTATTAAACAGATCCGCTCATCTAAAGAATTCCCGTTCACACGTGTAATGGCGCAATATCATACCACCTTAAGTTTTACTCATGTTGTTATTTTGCTTCGTTTGTTTTTTTCAAATTGTCATTAATCCTTAAAGTACAAACAGTATTCGATATTTCACCGCTAATAACAGTTCATTCATAAACAACTTGAACAAACAGTACCATATTCTCTGAAATCGGTATACTTACCAATTGACGACCTGTAGCACAGATTTAAAATAAGAAAAGAACATTTTAATACCAAACAATATTGTTTTGCATGTCTGCTCCAATCAATTTATATTTATTATTTGACTTCCATTGTATATAAATTACAGATGATTACAGATGATGAATACAGATGATTCATATTTCTGACATTTAAAACGTAAAACCAGACTGCGTACAAGTCCATTCGAACCCTCGATGAACCATTTTTTGATGAATGGAAATGTATCCTTTAACAATAGGCGGGGGAGGAGTTTAAACTATTGGTGGCAAATTCCGAATCGGTCTGTTGTTAACACAATTGTGAGTTTTTACTATAAAACTACTTTAATCCGGACTCCTATAGAACATAAAGTCGGAATTCGAAACCGTTCACTTTTTATTTATTAACGCCGCGCATGTTTACCGTAAGCATATGGAAGGCACATGAGCTATTCGACTTTTACAATAAGAAACTAACATGAAGTCGCTTACTCAAAGTGAGCAGTATTTGATATTTAAATATATCATTTTCATGGACAACACGCAAATATTTGCTGCGCACAGAAGTTTGAGTATCCTCTAACTATAGTGCGAAAATTTTAACATATCCAATATGAAAATATTACACACTGACTGAATGCGCTATTTTTATCTGAACCGATCAACCAAAGAATGAGTCATAAGTTATAATTTGAGTTCAATGGACCATGTCAATTGTTAAGCTCATGAACATGTCTTGCACCATGATAACGGCATCTTTAATAGTCCAGTGGATAAAGCACTGGCATTTCAACGGAATTGGCGGATGTTCGATCCCAGGCCTGTATCGAACGACTACATAAAGCCTATGTTTACTTAATTCATCTCCTAATTCTTTATTAATCCAATGCATTGCGTGGTAAATGCGACTACTTCCTAGTATAAATATTATTATATCTAATCGGTAGTTACATAATTCCTTTTTCGATTCTCATTGTTACTGTGCACAAATGTCCCAATGGAAATTTGGGGAATGTTCATCCAGAATATATACTTACTACTAATCAAAGAGTGCGATTTTAATCGTTTAAAACATTTTAAAATATCTTAGTTGTAATGCACTTCACTATTTCAAAGATTTTCTCTGCGGATGTAACGTATCAAATCCCGTGCTGTTTGGTAATATAGTGTAATCAAAGCGCTGAACGGAATGGAGTTTGTCCTATTGCATGCCACTTGGCATAAAGCATTCGTTTCAAATGTTTATATTAACACATATTAAAATTGATCGACGTTATATAAAAATTTTGGTTGTCTACGCGAAAATATGTCAGCGTTTTTTATTGATATAAATACAAACATGTAATTTATTGATTCTTTAAATATAACACGTATTACCTGTTACCTAAAGTGCACACGCGTGTTCAATATAGTTTAATCACATTACGTTCGAGGAAACAAATTTATGAAATTGATTCGTCTAATATGTAATGTGTACTATGTTTAAATATAAGTAAGAATCTATAAATCAAATCCTTATTTATTTGATATATAACATTATAAGTTTCTATATTCCAAATACGGTGTGTCATGTTACCGCCTGCTTTAGAAATATAAACAGAAGATATGAAGACATATTCCTAATAATGCAGATCACATGTAAGTTGCCACCAGCAGTAAAAAGTACAAACACTTGCAAAATTGGCCAGTGTACCTTCCGTCTATAAACCAAATGCAATCGTTAATTTTTTTATGTTGTTTGCTTGAAAATAAACCAATTAGCTCTATACAAAATATTAACAATTGTTTAATAATCGCTTGAGAAGCATTTTCAGTTACACATAGAAATAACAATACTGGTGTGTAGCCTGAAGATTAAACAACAATCGTGATGGCTAGTTGAACTCGTGAACAGCTCGGTTAGATTTATTTTTATTGATAAATAACCATGACTAAAAACGTTGCGTTACATATTACTTACAGACATTTATTCCTCCGCGATTGGACCTATACTTTGACCTTACATTGAAAACGATGAATGAGTCTACCGTTTTGAATTGTGCAAGCATCACCTGTTCTTATAGCAATTATACACTTACGTAGTCCAATAATCACATTGGCACAATTGACGCTGAAATAACACACTGTTAAACCATAGGGGTATAGCTATGAGGTGGACTTTTGATAAAAAACGTGTCTTTACGAAAAAAACGCACATTCAATTAAGTATCGTACATTGAAAGAAATATCATACCATGCAGTCTGAATTCAAGGTTTGGCTCTAAACATATATGTTAATGATATAAACATGATTAATTAAAACGACTACATAGTATTTGTTGTGGGTTATTGTAAGAAAATAATAAGTTGGCAAACACATTATAATTGTATTTTCCGAAAACAGCTTAATTATTCAGTGTTATGCGGGATCTTTTTATTAATTGATAAAGAACGTTTTCGACTAAAGAATTTTTTTTTTCATAAAACTACCAATAATTCTAATGGTATGCTTTTTACTATGAAACAAAGAAAAAGCACAGAGTCAACGTATTTTTTGAGAGTGGTACAAATCACAATGACTTTTAATTGTGTCCGTAACATCAGTAAATAATTAAAGTGTACACAATAGTCATTAAAACCAACAAACTTTTCAGCATTCGTAGCTAACAAGTGAATAGCATTGCGTGTTCAATTATATCGAATCAACTGGTTTTGTCTATTTTACTTTTCAGTGTGTTAACAAAAACTTAAGAAAACACTGAACACCCATGTACAATACGATAAAATTTAACATTGTGTATATAACTGATTCATTAAATAACAGCAGTTGATAAAAGAAATGTACACACCGTTTGTTACTGTCAAGGCATGAAAACAACTGTTTTTGTCTTCTGTAAATCTTTTGACCTATCAACACACTAGATTAAATCTCTTCTGCATCTAATCGTTTCAACCCTAAGATAATAAACTATATATTGTATAGCCCTATTTATTTTCTTTAGCATATTGTGTTGTTATCAACTGATGTTATACAACGAGGACGTGTGCAAACAATTGTTGATGTCCATGCCATAAAATGTGTACACGGAAAGCGTTTTATAACAACATCATTATAGTGTTAGGCATATAAATTAAAGTATAACTAGTTTTCATCGGCAGGTGTTGTTACACTGTTTAACACATTACACCGAATTATTGCTCAATTAAAAACGACTTAGAGTGTTCAAAAGTTACTTAACAAGTATTGATCAAAATCGAAATCGTCACATTTCTCAACAACTGGCGCTGCATCATTACCAACAAAAGTATATGTTGTGTACCTCTTCAATGCCGAAGTGAGAAGTATTGGATTTTTAAATATAAGTTACATGAAAAACACGCAAATATTTGCTGCGCACAGTACATTGAATGTCCTCAAACACTGGAACCGTTTTTTTGACACATGTGCGTCTAGTTCAGAAATATATTTGAGTGGTCTATACTTTTGAACTGTTCATTATTACTTCGTTCGTTGTTTGTGGATTTATAATCCTAACGAGCGTTTAGATTAAAAGCATGAGAATGAGAATGTCGAGAAGAATTGTCGTTAAAACGTTGTCTTTCTTAATCCAATGCATTTGCGTGATAAATGAGACTACTTGTTAGTAAAATATTCTCATATCAAATCGGTAGTTAGAGAATTCCTTGTACATTGGAGGAAATGTCACAATCGGGAATTTAGGGAATTTTCATGCGCAAAATATACTTACTATTAATCAAAGAGTGCGATTTCAATCGTTTAAAACATTTTAAAATATATCAAAGTTCCAATTCACTTCTGTATTTCAAAGTTTTTGTCTGCGCAATTAACGTTCCATTTATATTTACCGTTTTGTGTTAATGCTATTGTAATCAAATCGTTGAACGCACTGAAGTTTTTCGCTATTGCATGCCACTGGACATAAAGCATTCGTTTCAAATGTTTATATCAACACATATTAAAAATTGATCGACGTTATTAAAATATATAGGTTTTCTACACCAAATTTGTTTAATAATCGTTTGAGAAGTATTTTCAGTTACACATTTAAAAAATAATACTGGTGTGTAACCTATCGATTAAACAACAAGGGTGACCGCAAGTTACACTCGTGATAAATCAACTGCTTCGTTTTAAAATGTCTATGTCGCCAGTGTGAGCTAGAATAGAATTAGAAGACAATCGAGTATCGTAACGTACTGCGTCATTAAACTGCGTAATCTGTTTTGTTCGTTATTATTTGTTCTTTACATACTGTAGTCACAAGATTTACATTTGTAAATGTGCCTCACATGTAATGACGCCTACACATGCACCGCAATAAAGAAATAAATAGATCAGGATGACAATGTATACGATTCTATTCGGTTCGACGCGTGACCCAATTAACCCATTGATAAATAACCACGACTGTCGAGAA
Source organism: Congeria kusceri (assembly GCA_027627225.1). Taxonomy (NCBI): domain Eukaryota; kingdom Metazoa; phylum Mollusca; class Bivalvia; order Myida; family Dreissenidae; genus Congeria; species Congeria kusceri. Next base: position 62,043,859 of record CM051025.1, on the reverse strand, counting down.
GAATTGTCGTTAAAACGTTGTCTTTCTTAATCCAATGCATTTGCGTGATAAATGAGACTACTTGTTAGTAAAATATTCTCATATCAAATCGGTAGTTAGAGAATTCCTTGTACATTGGAGGAAATGTCACAATCGGGAATTTAGGGAATTTTCATGCGCAAAATATACTTACTATTAATCAAAGAGTGCGATTTCAATCGTTTAAAACATTTTAAAATATATCAAAGTTCCAATTCACTTCTGTATTTCAAAGTTTTTGTCTGCGCAATTAACGTTCCATTTATATTTACCGTTTTGTGTTAATGCTATTGTAATCAAATCGTTGAACGCACTGAAGTTTTTCGCTATTGCATGCCACTGGACATAAAGCATTCGTTTCAAATGTTTATATCAACACATATTAAAAATTGATCGACGTTATTAAAATATATAGGTTTTCTACACCAAATTTGTTTAATAATCGTTTGAGAAGTATTTTCAGTTACACATTTAAAAAATAATACTGGTGTGTAACCTATCGATTAAACAACAAGGGTGACCGCAAGTTACACTCGTGATAAATCAACTGCTTCGTTTTAAAATGTCTATGTCGCCAGTGTGAGCTAGAATAGAATTAGAAGACAATCGAGTATCGTAACGTACTGCGTCATTAAACTGCGTAATCTGTTTTGTTCGTTATTATTTGTTCTTTACATACTGTAGTCACAAGATTTACATTTGTAAATGTGCCTCACATGTAATGACGCCTACACATGCACCGCAATAAAGAAATAAATAGATCAGGATGACAATGTATACGATTCTATTCGGTTCGACGCGTGACCCAATTAACCCATTGATAAATAACCACGACTTAGAACGTTATATAACATATTACATACAGACATGTTTTCTTCCGAGATTGAACCTAAACGTTGACCTTACATTGAAAGCGGTGGATTAGTCTACCCTTCTGAATAGTGCAAGCATTGAATGTTCTTATCACATTTAGTATCATCATAACAAGCATTTGACAAACATAAATGACATTGTTTATTTGGCGTAGGCCATATGCTTAAAATGCGTTTAGATCATAGCTTGAGTCCATCGGCTCTAAATCGTGATACATATAAATACGTTTGAGTCTGTAACATAATGCGCTCAACCATTTAAAAACAACTTTGCAATGCAAATGCACATTCTGCAAGTCAATGATATAATGACAATTGGATTTTTTGTTATTTGTGTTCTATTTTAACACAAAACAATTAGACGAGTTCAGAAAAATTCAACTCTGAAACCGTTATATACGTGTATACGTTAACACAATGCTGTAAGTAATACACTTTTACGTTTAAAATAAGTTTGCACCAGTGAGAAATATGTTAAAATTCCACATTATTGTTAAAAACTGTGGCTTTGTAAGATATACTATTAATTAAGTTTATAATATTAAACAAGAATGTGGTCAGTTTGTTCGCTTCATACAATGTAACCTCTCAAATAAATTTCAAAACTCGGCCTATACGGGAACAACACGGTCAATATGGAAAAATGCGGCCAATATGAGATTCTGCCAATCAGGATTCACGGTCTTATACGAGATGAGATTTTGGCAATCTTTTTTATGCCAGTTTGCTGTTTTCAATTGTGCATTATTTTAGTAACGTGAACTGTTTACAATTGTATTTTATGTACTGTTTGGTCGTCATATTTCACACCACGCAGTTAAAAGAATAAAAACATTGGTATTAATTTACGCTGGCTTTGTTACTTTTTATTTATATCGAAATAATATTTATTATACTTGTATAATTACAACGGAAAGATGCAGCATACTATTATAAAGTTAATTAATAAAATTGGTCATTAATTAGTTGAATTCATATTGGCCTTGTTATTGGGCTTCAGACACCCTTATTGGCCTCAAGCCGATACGGCCTCAAGCCGATACGGCTGTCTTCAGCCTAATAACAAGGTCAATATGAATTAAACTAATTAATAACATTATATTCTTACCGTATAATAGAAGATTGTAATCATACACGGGAAATGTCGGATACAAGGTAAATGTGTCGGTTGGCAGTCGTTGATCATTTATTAAAATCAAAACATACTTGAAACCATTGAAGTGCCTATTATCTGTAATTTTGTAATATAATTCGCTCCATTAAATCCGCTACGTAGTTAAAGTTTGTCTTATCCAATATTGAATCGTTTTTTATTAACCGGAGCTCTTTGGCGTTAGTACACTTTGTTTCAGCTGATAACGCGTTCATTTAAGAAGTAATTGAGTTTCTGTTTGGAATTCCGATGCATATATATTAAACCACGAGGGCGATAGCAAGAGCATTACATGTTTGTCCTGGGTTTCCTTAGTGTATTCATGATACATTATTGTAGAAAGTGCTGAAAGTGCTCGTTCTTACGGTTTTCGAGTACCCCTATTTGCATGTTAAATACAGAATGTATTTATGACAGAAACACGATAGGTATATGATATGAGCTGTTATCAAATACCACCTGCAATTCCCTAACGCATTTCATTAACTATACTCTTACTTTGATCCACTGAACACTACTTACTACAGCCAACGTAATCTTTTGGATGAGGACCATGACTCCTTCCCATCGTCTACGCTGAATCGCCTGGGTTGGCAATTGCGCTAGGCGAAGCCGCTGAAATTGTCGCGTCGCCAAAGGCAATTTACGACCCTTTCAGTTTTAGTTTATTTAATGAAGAGTTTTGAATGCATGTTCTACCATTTCTTTGAGGTTCTGCGTCATGTACATCATATTCACGGCGCGCAATATTATCTCCTTTTTGTTACCCCACTGTTGTGTCATTTATATTCAAGGTTTCATAAAGTAACAGTTTATCATTCAGAAGAGACCTATAGTATCTTGTTCTATAACATAATAACCAGCACATCATTTTCCTTGCGGTGTTTGAATCCCTCAGTATTCTTTCAGAACATTAACTACTTTTTGCTATGTAAAATATGATTTGCAGTTATTTTCAATTACTGCTGTACATGCGCAGTATTTATCGCCGTAATGTGATACGACATGAGGGACAACACGTGCATGCATGGTAGAAAGGTTATAACTCTGACGAATATTTTCTGGCAAGTTACATAAACCAAACAATAGTTTCATTTTGGAACCACTGGCCTAGTTCAGCTTCCAAAATAGAATGGAATAAATTGGCTTTACCAAATGGCAATAAGCCAATAAGTTACTAAGTAAACATTATATCAGAAAGTTGTACGCATACTTCAATGTTTTGAAAATAGTCGATTAGGGCAATTGCACCTCAGTACATCTTTTTGCACGCAGGTACTTCACTGGTCAATGCGTTTGCCATTACACTAATAACACATTAAATTAAGTTTAACTATCGCATAAGTTTATCATTACTTTATAAAAAATTATAAATACCACAAATATTTACCGGTACTTGAATACAACATTGGACATGCAGTTACGATAGCAGCTGTCAATAGGCATGCCAATACACTATTAAAACATGACACTTATCTTAAGTAATTTGTTTAGCAATTATTATAATTAGCACAAACAGTTACTGCTTACAAAACAGAGGTATGTGATATTTCTTTCCTGTCGAAATAGTATCCGGATATTTATAGATATACATCGACCAAACTTCCTGTTCAAGATAACATCCTTGCACCTGTTCTGCACATTTGTTTGATTTCTTTTGTTATCACTGTGTAAATACACAATCAACTACCGTCTGGTATTATAATTATTCAACACTGTCGCTCAGTTTACAGTTCAATTCTTTTGAGGAAGAACAGTGTCCAGTAATGAGATTTATATTGTTTTATTTTGAAAGCCTTGCTATCAAATTACAGCGGCATACCATCTGTGTATGTCCTTCCTTAGAAAGAAAAAAATGAACATGTTCATCTACACCTGCCAGAACAAAAGTCGTTGTATTAAGTGCAGCCATAAAAGTATGAATTTATCGTTTTAAGTCAATGGCTTAGTTTCAGATTGTCAGTTTTACGTGTTGCGTTCAGCAAGGGCGAAAACATCGCGTTAGTAAAGGGCAAAGGCACGCTTGATTTTCCTTACTGCTTTAGCATTAAAAAACGCACATTGAACACATATGGCATTTCTTTATTTTTACGCGCTTCGTTGTTTCGTTAGTCTTAGTAAATGCTAATATGCATTGAATCATATTTTGTTCATCATTCTCTAATCGCGCATTAGTTAATCCGAGTGAACTCAAAGCGTCATTTGTTGGACCACTGAATACATGAAATTGTATGTCGACATTTATTAAATATTAATTTACTAAATTTGTTTGAATTAAATCAAATTTGATGTGTGTAAAATAATAAGAAGTATAAACGTGAACAAGCGTTTGCATGTAAAATCGAATGTAATACATGCACGAGATAAATATCAACAATGTGTATTTATAGGTTCGTTAAAATCTGAGCGTTTGTTTAATAAATCAAAAGTAATTGAAATCGCAATCAATTCAATCATCGTATAGCAATTACAATAACATGGTTATTGTTTCCGTTCCTTTAAAGAATATATCACTTGTACAAGTGTCATGTGTATTTGTATTTTGACCATCATCTTTAAGGTAGCCACCCAGTTCTTGTGAGCGGTCTTGTCTAAGTTAACATTTGTGACATATTATCTCAAAATTGTTTCATGCATTGAGACGTTAATGCCAGTACAAGCAGCAATTTTATAATAAAACGCTCGATTTTGACTTTTGACCTCAAAGTATGACCTTGACCTTAACTTTAGGTTCTTGCGCGCGACACACCGTCTCATATAGGTAAACATTTGACAAGTTATTTAAAAATCCGTCCGTGCTTTGGAAGTAAGATCCCGGACAAGGCGTATAATAAGGCGCTCTATTTTGACATTTTACCTCAAAGTATGACCTTGACCTTACAAAAAGTCATCTGGTATTTGTGCGCTACACACCGTCTAATATAGGTTAACGTTTGTGCCAAGTTATTTAAAAATCTTTCTATGCATGGGGTGTTAGAGCTCGGGCAAGCCCTATTTTGACAATAAAGTGCTTTATTTTGACCTTTGATCTCAAAATATGACATTACCCTTTAACGCAGAGCTCTGGTTCTAGCGCGCGACACATAGTCGCTTATCGGTTAATATTATTTCGATATCCTTCAATGCATGGGGTAGTAAGAGCCTGGACAAGTTTCGGAACAGACGGACCGACGGACCGACCGACTGACTAAATATGATTGGCATATAGCCACACCTGCCTACTGGTAGTGGACGTATAATAAGCTAATGTGTGATTTGTTAAAACATTGACCGACCAGCCCATACTGTAATGTCTTTGCACACAACCGTATAATGTAATGTCTTCGCACACAACCATGTTCTCATTCATACTGAAGCAAATCAACTAGACACATGAAATACATAAGTTAATTGTGGATATGAAAGCGTGCTTATTGATTTGCTCATCGAGCCAAGATAAATTGGTCGCCCTAATTAAAGTAACAATACATACACAACCGAAGTTGAGCGGTCACAATGGCTGGTAAATTCAATATCTATATTTTTGACATTGTGCTATCGAGGTAGTCGTGGCGCAACTGGTAGTGTCGGGTTTGTAATACTGACAATGTAATTCTGCTGCCCGGAATTTGAATTACGGTCGGAACATTCCTGTCAATATTTTTCAACACAATTTCATATTATCTGTATAAACTTTAATGTTTCATTAATCAGTTGGATTCGTTTCTGTATTTTAGAACTTTGATAGAGAGTTGATATGTTTGTTTTAATTCCGTAACGTTGTTTTGACATTACTTTTATCATTACACTATTTATTATACCACCAGAAATTTAAAACGAAAACGGCTTCCATCCGACAACTGTTTGTGAGATGGAAAACAATCATAATTAGAATAGATAGCTCTGGTACATTGAACATAATACTGTAGCATATAGTGGTTTTTATATTTTATATCATATTGCTATGCGACCAATAGGCTGATACGCTACCACTGTACTGCGTCGAATGATACACGATGGTAGACAAGATTTATCCACACCAAACCGATATTCAGGATAGGTCAATGTTTATTTACAGAAACTATTTTTAGGTCGGGCAAACTAAGTTTGTCGAACTATACATTTATTGCACAATTGTAATAATACTTATTTAAGTATCGCTTTCAAGCTGCTACGTCACAGATGGGGAAAATGACAAAAATGAAAATAAAATGTTTTAAATCTAGTAAATTACTATATATTATTTTATAAAACTGACTGAAATAACATTGTTGGCACACTGACACAAGTTTGAAACACATTTGTTTCTTCATTACAACACATTGTTTCAACCCGATTTCAAAAGCGACTCTTAGGTTGTTGTAGTAAAATTACCACGTGGTCCATACATCCGTTTGATTTCGCTTCCAGAGTTTACAAAAGACAAGTAGCGCTAAGAGCTTTAAAAACATGTGAACGTATTTAGCGGCGCGATTAGAGTGTCTGCCTCGCACGCAGAGGACCCTGGTTCAATCCCCCGTAGGATTCCGAAGTCGGGAGTTTGTTGCTTAAAATTGGTTTGTACGACTTTTTCCAATATATTTTATTTAATAATTTAAAAAGAAATATATCAATGAACGGAAATAAAAAAAGTAGTTAAAATATTATATAATCATGCTGAATTAACATCACATCTTCAATATTACACACCGAACAGCAGAAGTTTATTTTTAGAAGGGCATTCCCAAACGAGTCGTAAAGTCCGCTATTATTTGTATTGTTATTATACTATAAAGTGGTGCCTAATCGATTGCATTTGATTATTTTCGTAACATTTACCTTATAAACCAGATTTTTGACCTCAGTTATACATGTCTCTCATCGTCTGTGCAATAGCAGCTTAAAAACGAAAATATGTCCGTTCATTATTGACACGCCCAGTAGCTTTGCATGAATGCACTTAGACGCGCTACTTTACGTCATTTTGACAGAGTTTTCATTCTTCGATTTTACTGCATTCTAATTGCGCAATCCATTTCGAAAATTGACAACGTTGCGGTATTTGTTAGTTTATAAGTTTAACTTGTAAACGGCAGTTTATAATAGTTCCTGTATTTCATTATAGTAATTAAGATGAGCTTTATATAGCCGTGTTTAGAGTACTAAAATCGTGTGCAATGTATGAAGGGTTGTATTTAGATTGAAATATGAAACATGTCAAGAATGCATTTGTGTATATGTAATAGTCAACTGGTGTGTTCTTGTTGATTAACTGCGTTATTTTCATGCCATTCTGAGGCTTAATAATGATCAAATTGGACTAAAAATCTGACAAGACATGAATTATTAACAATGGATGTTCAAATATAATAATTATTATCAATTCTGCACTCAGTCTCTGACTAACTTATATACATTGATATGTTTTAGTATTGGTATATATATTGAATATTAATACAGGAGAAGTACAAATAAAAGTTGCCACTGAATCGGTTACATCAAATGGTACGGCACATCGAACAGCGTCGTCTGGAAGAGTCGTTGACGGCTTATTTGGAAAGTTTAGTGAATCTTCTTGTGCGGCGCTTGAAAGACCGGCCTGGATCCAGCTGAATCTGTCAAAACCTCATGTTGTGGAGCGGATCGTACTATTAGGACGCACATATGAAGGTGAAATACTACTATTTGTCGAGGTTATACGTGTCATGAACAATGCTTTTCGAATAGCAGTTTTACCGGGTCGGCTCGTTTTAATTTTGATGAATATTATCGATGAATGAAAGAATGAAAGAATGAATGAATGCATGAATGCATAAATGCATGAATGAATGAATCAATAACTAACTAAATAAATAAATAAATAAAATAAAATAAAATAAATAAAATAAATAAAATAAATAAAATAAATAAAATAAATAAAATAAATAAAATAAATAAAATAAATAAAATAAATAAAAAAGTAAATAAATAATACTTAGTTCACCTTTGCCAATGCAAGTTATTCTGGTTTTGGGACTGAATTATTCCAAAGCTGAAGACAACTACATGACCATATGTGAGATAGAGGTTTACCGGCAGAATGGTAATACATTTTGTATGACATTCGTTTAGTACCGTTTAACGGTATAATTTCAATATTATAAAAGAATGGTGTTTCTGGGATATAATATTGCTACATATATATGGCGTAAACACAATCATTTAAAGACCCGGTTATGTATAATCTGTTTGCAGTACCCATGTAAATTATGTTTGTAGTACCAAAAATTTAATTACACGATCGAACTTAAAATATTTATGTTGTGCAAATTATTAATGAAACGAGTCATTTAATTGAATATGTTTATTTTAAATATTTAAAATCATCACCCATTATTAACCGCTGACACAATGTCCAAAACATATCTGTGAGTTGCGACGATATGATACTAATTGCAACTCGCCACCAAGCGCCGAATGTCAGCACGGTTTTGAAAATAAACTATATTTAGTTTGTGCTTGTATGCATTAGCTACAATTGCTTGCGAACTTAAAACGATTCTAAACTAGTAGGTAAAAGTCACTACACGACATCCATACGAAATAAGGTGACAGATTTAGACGGGTCCTAGTACGGGTTTCTATGATTGTTTACGTCATTTCACGATCTGTGAAATAATATAGTCAAAACGAGGTTAACACGACTGTACATGATAATTCACGATTAGTGCATGGGTTCCATGATTTAAAGCGGTTATGCTGACTAGAGATTCCCTCCTCATTCAACATAGCACACTTCATTTGCACACATGCTGGCGTGCACTTAAACTAATATAATCATTTAACCACCCGCCGAACGACGAGCAAACATATAGTATTAAATTAAGTAGATATTCTCTTTAATTGTTGTTTAGTTTGAATTGCGATGCTATGAGGTTAATCTGTATTTACATTTACATGTATTATGGATAAATGTATGCCAAGTGCGAGGTTCGGGCGCCCGTAAACCGGTTTAAAAAACCAATGCTTAGAATTGACCGTTTCAAGGTGGTGACCATAGTTTTATTTAATTTGTTTTTGTGTTTTTACGTGTCTTTGTATTGTGATGTGTTGTTTCAGAAATGTATCACTTATCGTAAATATAAGAACTTGTGCTGCTAAGAGTTCTCTCCTGTTGCTGAAGTTTCACTTTATTTATATTCGTCGTGTTTTTTGTGTGAAATTATCAATGTAATTCATTTTTATCTACCTAACGTGAATAATACCATCTGACCCTCATTGTGGCATACATGTTTGGTCTAACTAATTAAAAACGGGCGGCTTGCTATCTTTACCAACGGCGTAAATGATATCTGTTTTGTTAGTCGCTTCCACTCTTTCGTTTGGGGCATGTTGATTTTATAGAGAATATTAGGCTAAACCGGAAGCATGAGCCATGGCGAGTTCAACACGTACCTAATATCCTATTTATCACAACATGTCTGTCTTTAATTTCGAAATGAACTGAAGTAAACATACTAAATTATCTGAACAACATAAACATAATCCAAATGACGTCATTGCTATGTACGTGTAACTGGCTGTTATCTTACCCATAGGCATCCGTGATTATAATACGGGACATTACAACATGAATAGATATAGAAGTTAGTGATACACAATGTATGGTGTTTGGATTTTTCGTACAAGTGTATTAACAATTAAGCTGACAAATATGTTTCCGTTTTCCTTGTACCAAATACACTTCACACTAAGCTATACCAATGAAACAATACATGTTTACTTTTAAGTATCTAGAACTTTAATACGTGCATAACCTACACATTTCTTATGATCAGATTGCGCCTATGGAACATACGGTCCTAACTGCATTGAGCAATGTCATTGTATGCACGGAGGATGTGACGCTATTACTGGCAGATGTGAAACGGAGGGATGCCAAGACGGATGGACTGGAGCCTCATGCAATACGAGTACTTTTATTTGTATTAGTAAAGTTCGATGGTCAGTGCATCTACATATACAGCGTGTTTGGTATGGTATTATTTCCTTGAAACTTATTATATGTTCGAAACCAGGAATTGTAAATCGATGAAATAATATACAATCTCGTTAAATATATAGTTTATGACGACGTATACGGAGTAAGGTGCTGTAACTAAAACTGTCATTGTTATGTTTTTTATGCAAATTGTAACTTCGATATTTGCTCGATTTTTAAGGGATACATGAGCCCTAGATATGGTTAACATTCGTGAATAAAATACTTAATAAAATACAGATATACATTACATCATAATTATTTAGTTATAGTTTGAGGTCATATTAATAACCTATCGGTATTTTGATATGTCGACACATTTTCCCATTAACACAGAAGTAAATAATAATAAATACCATGTTGACCAAAGTTTCTGAAACCAAATTTACATCACGTTGATGATATATAATTGCTATTAAAGAACTATAATGTTGTATTGTAAAGAAAACAAAATACCGGAAAATGAAACCAAAACATACAATAAGTCAGAGTACGAGTGCGGTGTTAATTAAACAAAAACAATGCCAATACATACAGAATAATATAAGACGATGATACAATACAGACAAAACGAGCAAATGTCATTTTCTATATTGACAAAATGTACAGTGCATATAAAAGGAAAATAACTAATGATTGGAGAAAAGCATTCAATTTTGTGTGGCATTAGGTAGAAAAAAAAGACAGGAAAGCATATTGAATTATGTTAACAGAGCATTACGCATGTCAATAGCCATACTTAAGAAAGTGGCTATAATTATTAATGATTTTTTCATTATCACACGACATCAAGAGGCTAAAGTTTGTAATACTGGGCCATTGAATATAATGTCTTGGTAAGTATTTAATACGTGATCAATTAATGTGATCACCTTCATAAAAGTGATTCAAAATATTTCTTTCTTTTATACCAAATATTGGTGATTCTTATTTAAGTAAACAAACTTAAATGAAATCTAGCTAATTCACCGTATACTGCACCAAGTTTGCTGACGCACACATACAAGTTTTTGTTTAAATTTAAGCTGAAATCTTTCGATATACCTAGCTCTATGAAAACCCCACACTTCAGAACCGTAGCTGAGTATAGAACTTATCATAGCATCATATATTGTTAATTTATCACATATGTTAAAACTCGTGGGCTTAAATAGCTTGTTTAAAGAGAACACAGCACGCAATGACTGTTCGGATAATTTATCTGTGCTAGCGAAAATGTTCGGTTTTGCGATAAAATGACACCAAGGTATGTAACATTTGTAACAATGTTGAGTTTGGTGCCATCAAAACCTATATCAATTGTTTTCAAGTTCATTACCTTTTCTACAAACCATAACATTGCTTTTTGCAATCTTTACTGTAAAACCACATATTACATTAACTGTATAACCTGTTAAACATCCGCAAATTACAACACAAATAATTGAATTTCATCAATAGTAATGGCATCAAAATTATCTTTTTTGATATATTCTTCCATGTCATTTATAAAAACAAAAATAACAATGGCGAGAGGGTTGCACCCTGCTTTAAACCCATACGGATAATTCCCCACACTAGCGTCAATACCACTTATGCCATTAAATTTGTTTAAGAACGATGTATTCACAGTTTTCATAAAACGAGTCTTTGCGATCGTGTGGCCTTTTTTACATAGCCGCACAACACGAGGATGGCATATTGACGTCACCGGAAGTAGCGGATGTGTAATCACCGGAAGTATAACTTGGATTTCGGTTGCCGAATGCGTTTTCTACTTGACCCTCGGGAATGCCCCTAAACAATTAGTTATCCCGCATCGAGCGCCATCTTAGATCTAACACGTTTTCGTTAGCACTTGCAATTAATCGTTTTAAATGTTCTTTCTCAGATTTCATAACAGTTTGTTCACTCTTTAAAACATCTATATCACGTATGTTTTGCGACTACGAAGCTAATAGCTCATCATACTGATCACTGATAAATGAATGACTGTTTTCAATATCCTCAATTTTGGACTCCATATTGGCACAGTTCATTGTCCATATTAGTCGTTGGAAAAGCTTTTATACGTAATCAGTGGTCGTATCTTGCAGAAACGGAGTTAAAACAGGAGAATTACCTGCCGTCATGTTCATATAATAAGGCGTTTGTTGGCTTAAACAAGTGCGGGCTAATGTGGTTTGCAGGCTTTGACATAATAAACAAGTGGGCTGTCGGAATAGATTGTTGTGGCGTCGGCTGTATCACCTGTGGTCTTTTTCCTGTGGCCATCTTACGCTTTGTACCTCGGAAAACGAGGTCCGATTTTCGGTTTTCCTTTATCTCGGTGTGAATTACTATTTCAAAAACATCCAGCACATAAGTGAGCTGACACTTAGGCTAGTTTGTAGCAGTTCCTATTCCGCACACATAATCCTCATAAAACCGTATTTAGTGGTAAATTTTCAAAGCTTCAAAAAACGCGGCCATCCTAATTCAACGCATGCTCATAACCATTCAGTTAATGTTTGAAGCATGTGAACAAAAAACGTATGGTCAGGAATGTTAAAGCACTTTCATCGCAACCAATGTTATCAAGCTATGTGACAAGGGCATTCACATGCACAACGACATGTGTAAACCTATGAAATATTTGAGTCATATCCCTAAGTGTGTTGATTCGAAGTATATTTATAATGTATACATGTTTATAGATCTATATGCGACAGTTTAAGAATTATTGTTTTTTGTTTTCAGCATGCGAAGAAAGTTCTTACGGCATTAATTGCCCCCTAAAGTGCAGTGAACATTGTCAAAACAGCTTCGTTTGCCATCACATTAATGGCGAATGTATGTTTGGGTGTTCTGACGGATATGACTACAGTACAGACAAAACATGTGCAACTTGTAAGTAAAATCATGCAACGCACATTTATGTGTTTTTGTATTACGCATAGAATATTAAGACCGAAAGTATCATTTATGCATATCTACGTTCATTACCAACATCTTTCTTATGAGCAGATTGCGCCAATGGAACACACGGTCGTAACTGCATTGAGCAATGTCATTGTCTTTACGGATGTGACGCTATGACTGGCAGATGTAAAACGGGAGGATGCCAAGATGGATGGACTGTAGAGGCATGCAATACACGTACTTCTATTTATATTTGTAGAGTTCAATGATCAGTGCACATTAATACACACTGTAGTTATTTAATGTATAAAATCGAGTAATTGTATGTTGGTAATGATATAATGGCGTTGAAACCAACTATATTTTCAAAATTATGAATTGTATGACAATAAAATTATATTACAACTCTAAAAAAGTATCTTTAAGTACGACGCTTATTTATAATGTTGCAATATTTAAAATTGTATTATTATTATTATTATTTATATTATTATTATTATTGTTATTATTATTATTATTATTATTATTGTTATTATTATTATTATTATTATTATTAGCACTAGCAGTGTTATTATTATTATAATTATTATTATCATCATTATTATTATTTTTATTATTATTATATTTATTCGTGCATACATGAGCTTCTATTCCAATTTCATCAGGTTAAGTTGAATCACTCGAGTGCGCTATTTTGTCTTATTACTTCAAACATTAATGGTAATCAAATCAGCAATCAGCATTTTCACCTGTTTGTCTTCTTACTTTTAACATCATACATATATATATCGGCAAATCATTCGTATGAATAATCGATGGATATTTTAAATACTTCATAAAATGATATAGTATGTGTGTATATTATCAACTAATAGCCATTATGATATACATGCACCGACATATTTTTCCTGCTACTCAGAACTAAACATATTCAAATATTCACTTAGTTATTTGTAAAACCGAATTTATATTACCTTTGATGATGTAATATTGCGTTTTAAGTAGACTTTCTTTGTATTTAAACGAAAACCAAATACCGTTATTGAAATACAAATATACACTTTCTGAGATAAATAATTCATTATAATACACCCCGTTGAATGAAAAAAAAAGCATTAGACTAGTATTTTAATTGAAGCATACGACTTCTTAAAATACGAGAACAATTTAACGGTTTTGTAAATTTTGATCTAACGTAGTTTTTTTAATGATCGAGCGAATATAAGACACGTGCCTTATATATATTCGTAGAGTATTATTGATTGTAGCATGCAATCAAGGAACGTATGGTCCCGCATGTTCTATGGGCTGCAATTGCAACAAATGCCATAACGTTAACGGCTCATGTGCGTTTTATGATCCGGGCTTTTACATGTGACAAGGGCTTTTACATGGGCAACGAATGTGTATAGGTAAACATTAATCTTTGTCCTTATTTGTTTTAAATCACATTCATTATGTTATATACATTGGATGTAGCATGTACAATGCATTCACCAAAGATGTGTTATATATGTCAGCAATTTAAACAATTATATTTATTCTATTTTATTTCCTTAAAACATGTGATTTAAAGCATATATTTAATATGTAAAATTCATTAAACAATTAATTTCATTTTTAGCATGTGGCCAAAGCAATTATAGCTTCAATTGTTCCCTGAAATGCAGCGAAAATTGTCAAACAAGTAATCGCTGCCATAACATAAATGGTGATTGCCAGTATGGGTGTGCTGACGGATATAACTACAATACGGACAACACTTGCATAACTCGTAAGTTATCTGAACTAAAATATAATATTACGTATATTAAACATCGTGTCCAAAAATCGTAATATGTTGCCTCGTACACTTACATACAAAACATTTACAATTAACGTGTGAACTCGCTTGTACGTACTCGTAATTTAATTTAACATTCCAATTCTATTGAATGCAACTTTTATTAAACACATATAGCAATTCAATCTGTAAAGTTAAACGTCAATTGCTACAACTGCAATATATATGTTACTACATTTGCTTATCTAAAATAGTCGTTATTCGCTGCAGGCGGCAGTGCCGTAGTTTAATATTAATAATTATAGGAAAAACTACAAAGATAAAAAAGTGGAACAATGGGTATAATCATTTAAGATTACGGGGTGCGCAAAATGATGACTCATTTGTAATAGATGTTTACAGATAAAGTTTGTATAATGTATGAAGCATTTTTTTAATCGGCATAATGGTATAATACATGGAATTAACTGTTTATTTACAAACTGAAAAACTGTAGTTGGAAATATATATAAAAGTGTAAACATACTTTAAAAAACTGTGTTAATCATAGAATAATTATATGGGAAACATTGTAAAACTCTTTAAAATTGATCATGGTTATGTGGCAGCTTGTGATCGTGGCTGGTACGGATACAACTGCTCCATGGACTGCCACTGTGACATTTGTGACAACGTCAATGGGTCATGTCTACCATCTGGACAGTGCGGAGCTGGGTACAGAATGGAGAACTTACTATGCAAACGTAAGAACTTGCATGCACGAGTTAACTCAATATAGACAAAAGCAAATAATATTTAAGTATTTCTCAAAAAACAGAAACACACGACCTATGATAGTTGAGTTTCAATGTTAAAACAATAACATAGCTGTGCTGCTTCCAAATATACATCTTACTACATTTTGAACGGCTCCTATTCAAGAAAATGATATATGTTCTGTTTTAGCAGTTACTCAATACACAGTACGCCAACAACTTGCAATTATTTTTAGCTTGTCCACAACGATATTTCGGCCATAACTGCTCCATGGACTGTCATTGCGACAAATGTCACAATATCAACGGATCCTGTGCATTGTACAATCAACATTGTGACGCGGGCTATCGAATGGAAAATGGAATTTGTAAACGTATGTCATCATTGCCGAACACCTAACAGATTAATTACAAATACATGCAACTGAAAATATTTTGTATAATGCAAACACTATCCAAAACAATGACCTACACTAGTAATGAGTAGTGTTTATTGTGCTATTTTACATGTTTTAGTATGACAACTATAATTAAATCTAAGAAAGAAAAAAATACATAAGATTTAAGGCACATCAGCATGATATTTTAAATAATTGTATATTTTGTAGAATAATTTACATTATTATTAGATATTATTTTTGAATGCGTGTGTTCTTTTTGTGCTCATTTTATGTTGTATGCTTTATCTAGCAATGTTTGTTTTACATATTTACATGTATATGATTCTTATTCATTTTATTCATTTGCACCAGCCCAATAGAGGTTTAAGTAATATAAGTTTCATATACAACTCATACACACATTAGTTGAGAGATATCATCCATTATAGCATAAACGGTCCGTTTTTAGTCCCTTTTAGGGGCGTGTTAACAAACAAAAAGTGGTCGGTTATGGTAAAAAAAGGTGTATTATTCAGTAAAATCACGCGCCAATAACGACCGGCTATATGTTTTACTAACGCGAATGAATCGACCCTCCTCGTCACTATTAATAGTCCATTATTAAAAGCTTGCAAGTTCGGTCCAAATCAATGGCGCATGATATCATAAATGTATACGTTTTACTACATATACATATATGTATATAGGCCATTAAAATGCTACGTACTCGGGCTTAAACTCAATGTTCGGGCCTCTGCGGACGCTAACGACCGAAAAAAAGTGTATTATCTCTATTGTATTATACACGAGTACTTAAGCTCCAATATGAAAAAAAACATCATCAAACAAAACCTTTTCCACAGCTTTTGAACCAGGCTGGTATGGTCTAAACTGCACCCAGGACTGGAACTGTGATATTTGTGACAACGTCAATGGGTCATGTCAGCTACACGGACACTGCCATGTTGGATTTTGAATGGACAACCAGCTATGCACACGAAAGTGGTGTATTTGTTTATATAAAGAAACTTTGATGTTGTTTGATACCAAGTAATAATCTGATTCAGTACAGGATTGTGACACGGGTTACCGAATGGGCAATGATCTGTGTATAGGTATTATATATTTGTTGGGCAAAATAATTATCCACATCATGGAAATTGGCAATTGTTTGTGTTAGGAAACACATAAAATCCAGCGCTATAAATTATAATTATTATATTAATTTTTATACAATTTACTCCGAGTAGTGAAATTTAAACACCACCAGTAAAATAAATCGTATATTGTTTTCAAAGCTTGCGAACCAGGCTGGTACGGCCCGGGCTGCACCACGGACTGCCACTGCTACATTTGTGACAACGTCAATGGGTCTTGTCTGGCATCTGGGCAATGCCATGTTGGGTTTCGAATAGTCGTATACTAGTTACTTCAAAGAAACGTTTTTAACGAGTTCGCTTCAAACAAAAAGTAATAAAGTAATAAAAGCAATGTCATTGAACAACATGCTCTGAATTTCAGCTTGTGATCCTGGCTACTACGGTCCTAGCTGCTCCCTGGACTGCCACTGTGACGAATGTCACAATATCAATGGTTCATGTGCATTGTTCAACCATATTTGTGACGTGGGCTACCAGATGGAAAATGAACTGTGTAAACGTATGTCATAATATACACCGGTTCAAACTGCATTAAATATTTCAGAACTGAGATGCATAATGTCACTGTATGTACTTAAATTATATTGGGAATGAATATATATTGGTGTCGACTAACACATGGACAGGGTACAGGTGCAGTTTTAAATCAAACATGCATTTGAAATTCACAAATAAATAAATAAATAAACAAATACATAAATAAATAAATAAATAAATGAATACATTATAATCGTAATTAACAAATGGAAATAAATAAATAAATAAATAAATAAATAAATAAATAATATTTCAATGTAGTTTTAAGCAGCAATATGTAAGGACAATAAGTGGATGTGTTTATGTTATGGAAATAGCCATAAACCTTTACTATATCTACATAAACAAGTCGGTCGGTATAGATTTTGTATACAATATGTTTCGAAGATGATTGTGCATAGCTGTAAATGGATGAAATATGCAGTTCTCATGACAATTGCAGAGGATATTGAAGTTGCAACGAGTCCGCCGTTGTCTGCTGCTGCTGTTGGTGGTGGTGTCGGCGCTTCTGCAGCCGTCATAATCGGGATCGTTGCAGCCGTCATTTATTATAAACGGATACATGCTAAAAAGTAAGACGACGTTTGTTTTCAGGTCTTCCATGAAGGGTTGTACAAAAATACGTCATATTAATAAAACAAGCTGATAGAGTATATTTGTTGATTTCTGTGAACGATTGTATTTTATTTCGCGAGTGTTCATCGAAAATTATATTTCCACGAGTGGCGCAGACACGAGTGAACTTATCAATTGTCTTTGATCACGAGTGAAATCTTACACCGAAATCAACATTTTTCTTTTAGTTTATGCTTTGTTCACCGTTTTGTTATATTTTAATTGCTACCTAATTGGGTTAAATTGAAAAACATTGCGGGACTCATAACAAAATGACGTCAAAATAATGACTTCATTTCACAATTTGACCGGTATCGCTGACGGTCCTTTTCATTTTCATTTACTGTATTACATCGGTAACCAGAGTGAAACAGTGAAAAATATTAAAATGGTAAATGTCACTGCTATAAAACGGTGAATTACCATTTTATTTTACTGACATTTCCCTATAAATCACTGGAAAGCATAAAATAAAAATAGTTACTTCTATTTTTCGATGTACACTGATTTAAATGATTGTTGTTGTGAAAAGGCTGGTTACATGTTACGTTTTGAGCATTATGTCTTAGAAACCGCGGCAAGCAGGAGTTTTGCAATGAAATCGAAACATTTTCATCGTCAGTCCCACAATCAAGTGTCAAGTCAGAAAAGCTTCAAAAAAGTCCAACTAGGACCAAATATGAAAATTCCTACGCCAATGCTAAAGGTATGTGTTACTGTTTGAACCTAAAACACCTTTAATTAATAATAAAATACTTTGTCTTTGCAATAGCTCTGTTAGTTCAACAAGGAAAATGTCGTATAATGCGATTTAGAAAAATATGTAGATGTTGTTTTTTTTCATTCCACTAAAGGTACCAATAATTTTAGTGTAACCTCAAAGATTCATGCAGTTTTCTATCAATTGCAATAATAATCTTACACAAAAAGTAAACACCAATATGTTTTCTAAACCAACCAACAAACATGGTTATTTAACCAAGCAAAAACATGGCTATTTAACCAACCAAAAACATGGCCATCGAACAGTGTTTAATTAATGATATGCAGTGTACTCGTATTAGGACAATAAAATTAAAAAGTTTAATGAATATCGTTTACTCATGTTTCTTCTCAGCTTCTGACACAGATTACTATGGTTTTTATGCCCTTGCACCTGGCATTCCATTACACGAACTATGGACATATATACGTGAGGCAAGCCAGTTTGGTTCAACGCATTTCGAGGATGAGTTTGCGGTAAGAATTGTTTGCTTTGCAAACTACAGATTATTGAGTAGAGTCTAATTTTATATGATTAACTAGTTGTACACATGCGAGCTGTTTATTTGATTTAATTAAGTATTTCGTACTATAACATATAATTATATGTGACTACGGAATTTCATATAGCATGCATTGATTGTTGAATGTATTTACGCTGTCACACTGAACTTGGCCCATTGTACGGATTGTTCGCAGTCAACTGCATGTTCGCAACATATTAATATTCCGTTATTTTTTTTAGAAATTACCTACCGGTTTGGTTCATAAGCACAACGTCGCCTCTGCTAGCTCCAATAAAGGCAAAAACCGTTACAAGGAGTTATATGCATGTACGGGCTAGCAAACATAAAATATTGTAATTGAAATATCAATAACGCAGCTTGATGTAACTTTGATGTAAAATGTAGTATGCCACAATTATGATTAGGTACATTAACATAAAATGTGACAGTTAAACGTATTCGCTCTTTAAATATGTATACGATATGTATAACACGAAATCAGATAAAATAATGCGTTTACAAATCACCCTTTGACTGAAATCTTGATTTGACCTGAATTGTGTCTGAATTCTCCGGATTAATGGGTTCGCATAATACGTGTTATTTAACTAGTTTTCGTTTGTGTTTGCCATTAATTATAAA
The DNA here is from genome assembly GCA_027627225.1 of Congeria kusceri. Taxonomy (NCBI): domain Eukaryota; kingdom Metazoa; phylum Mollusca; class Bivalvia; order Myida; family Dreissenidae; genus Congeria; species Congeria kusceri. The sequence continues at coordinate 62,023,818 of CM051025.1, read as the reverse complement.
AGAAACATTTATTTTTCTTTGATCGAAATACAAATGCAACTATGTCACCGAAAGATGTTTATTACAGAGTTGTCTTGAAAAAGGACTGTCCAAGTGATTCCGATTACATCAACGCCAGCTACATTCATGTAAATAATTCCTAGGTCGCATACGTTAAATATTGCTAAATTAACCCAGTAAAGCTGAGTAATATAATTATACTTTGAAAAATGCACGCATAAAAACATATATGTGTTAATTCAAATTTCAGGGATTAGGTAAATTGAACAAATTCATCGCATCTCAAGGTAATCAGCATTTTAGTACATGATTTTAGTACATCATTTTAGTGATTGCTCTCAATGTCATTCACATGTATAAAAAAGTATTTTCAAATTTGATCTTAAAATGCACTTTTGGTCAGACAGGTATACAACTTCTGCTGTGCAAAATGTCATCCATTTTATTAATTAGGCCCTACGGAAAAAATAATAGACGATTTTTGGCGTTTGATATGGCAACAGGGAATAGAGAAAATAGTAATTCTCACAAACCTTATTGAAATGGGAACGGTAATTATTGAGATGGCTTTATTTTTGTTCTTAGTAGCCGATGTTTCGATTAAAGATATTATTGTACGTTCTAAAACAAACATGTACACCTTACAAAGATACAATAGACTAATGCTTCTACATTTTGATTAGTATTTACATACATCTACATGTTCAGTAATGAAAATATAATAATGTTTGATTCAGCTGACTTTAAATGTTTAGCAGATGAAGATAATACTAGTTTTAGAGTATGATACATTTTAAGTATTCCAATTGAACTTTGGTGTTGGTAACTATCCTTCTCAAAGCTTTAATTATGATGTGGAGTGCCGCTTCTTCTTTAACAAGCAATATTTTTTACTGTAGCAAAAGTGTCTTCAATATTGGCCAGAAGACCTAAACGGTGAACACAAATATGGTGGAGTTGATATCAAGTACGTTGGTATCAAGGAAACCTTTGACTATATTGTTAGAATGCTTCAAATCACAAAGGAACGTTTTATGTGCATTTGTAATGCATAGTGGATAAAAAGACATGTCAGCAAAAAAAGTACACGTTTAAGCATAAGTACGAGTAAGAAATAAGGTTACAGACATTAAAACCCCTTACGTACCTACTTTACTATTTTGTTTATACTTGGATCTATATTTTTTTCGGAAAGACGTCCAATAAACAATCTATACCCACTTTGCTTCAGTACAGTGGTATTCATATCAATCGCATAATGATCAACCCAAAACGTTACGCAATACGAAAAATAATGCAGCGTTTCAAATGGATAGTACTGCAAACAAGATATCTGACCACTGTATACTCCGTTTGTGAGATATGATTAATATTTGATATGCTATTTTATATTTTATTTTGCTTAAAATAAGTATGCACTTTCTAACCAGGGTGACGAGACTAGACGAGTCAACCAGTTCCATTTCAAGTCCTGGCCCGACAAAGATGTTCCCGACACGGCCTGGTGTCTTGTAGACTTCTGGAGGGCGGTGGATACGAGTGACGACTCAAACTCTTCACCGATTGTTGTGCATTGCATGTTAATTTTATATTTTCTTAGTATACTGTATTCACGATATATTTGTCGCGGTAATTATGTAAAACACACTTTGTCATTTTACTCTAGTGCGGGTGTTGGTCGGAGCGCAACGTTTATCGCCCTTGACAACTTGATTGCACAAGCACGTATGGAAAAGTGTGTCAGACCTCTACACGTGGTTGAGGCTCTACGGCAACAAAGAGTGAACATGGTTCAAACAAAGGTGCTACAATAGTTATTATATCATATGAAATTATATAATGTGTAATATATACTAGTTTAATTATTATTCATATACCAAAGTAAATGATTTCAAATGAGACCCCGTCCTTATTCATTCGTGCCATATGAAAATTGTTTAGTGTTTGATTAGTTAACGTGGCTGCGTGTACATATGCGTTTCTTGTGTATTTACACACACATATTGACATGTACCTGTTTCATTCAGGAACAATATAAATATCTGCACGAAGCATTGGCCGAGGCCCTACTCATTGGAACACATCACTTGGTTACCAGGCAGTTTGAAAGCGTTTACAACTACATGATTGGAAAGGATGCTGGATCCAAGAAGTCAAGAATCGAGCAGCAATTCGAAGTATACTAGTTTTATCTTTATTGTATAATAATTGGACGGGTTGACTAATTAGCATTCATACTTGTCGAGGGCTGAACGGAAAACTGTTGCAACTCACTTTTTTTTCCAAAAATCACATGTTTGCATATTTTGTCTTATCTACAACTTATACAAATGACATAAAAATATTAGGACCATATTCCTTATTAAAACCCTCTAAACATGTTTAGTGCAAAAGTGTTGTATTTCAAATGCCCCATTTCAGAAAATGGAAAAATGTCGTAACTTCAGTTACAGACAGTTTTCCAGTATGTTTTGTCCTACATGGTAGTTATATCTAAATGGAAAACTGTACTCAAAATGAGTATGTACTACATTGTACATGCATTTTGTTTTTGTAATGATGTCTGAATATGACGATGTAATTAAACTGAACAATAGAAATAAAGGTTTTAAAATAAATCAGACAAGCATATAGAACCTTTACATTATACTTTTAACAGTTGAAAATGCAGGTGAGTTGTTTTACATATTAAAACAAACCAATTGAGCAAAGATGGAGTTAAAAGCCAAATGTGTTTTATTAATTAATATAATCACATTTTAAATGAAAATTAAAACAATATTGCACAAAAACATAACTAACTAAAGTCATATGGATTCATTAAAGAACATGGCCGCCAATGGATGGTGCTGTTTTCCTTCAATCTAACTTTATTAACCTTATTACATTAACTTTGAAAATCTTCCCTGAAATCACTTTCAGAGGAGTTTGTAATAATTTTACAAAGATGTTCCTATTGTGATCCTTTACCTAATGCCTTAAAATTGTTTTGACTTTTGTTTTAAAAATAACATGGCAACCAGGGGTGAGGCAGTTTCATAATATGTTTCTTTTAACATTTCGAAAATAGTATTCGCTGAAACCACTTGGGGACTGTTTTAAATGATTTCACAGACATCTGCCTTGGGCGACCCTCTACCAAATTCTTGCAAATCATTAGATACGTTAAAAAACACCGCAACCAATGGCAGGGCTGTGTTTTTTTTTAATGAGTGTATTAAAACTTCGAAAATCTTATCCTGTTTAACCATTAAGCAAATTTGGATATAATTTCATAGAGATGTTCCCATGTTGACAATGTACCATAATGCTCTAAATAGTTTTCATTTGTTAAAAAACTTTGTCCCCAGTGGAGCAGGGGGTAGGTTTTCCATATATAGATTTCTTTAACACTTTGAAAATCTTCATTGAAACCACTTTTGAGATTTCGATAATATTTTACAGAAATGTGCCTTGCATGACCTTGACTAATGTCCTCCAAATAATTTTTTTATTTGTATACGAAAAATCCCGCCAGGGGAGTGTGACAGTTATCGTCATTTGGCTGTTTGAACTAAGGGCATGACACTGGGTTCTTATATGTCTCTATTGAAAACTTTGAAAATCTTCTTGTAGTACACCACCTGATTGTTAGTGTCCCAGAGCATAAACGGACAAGTCGAAATTTGACAGAATTTATAACAGTAAAAGCTGTGAAAACAACATCAGTACTGGGTCAGTCGTTTTAAATGGTTTCAGCTCTCTGTTGTAAATCCAATTAAGTGGCCTTGTTATTAATTAAGATGACAATAATCTGCTTAAAACCACATGGATGTAGCCAAGTGAAACCTGACTGGACATAGTTGTTTTGTTATTTCAGCTTTTTTACTGTTTACTCTAATATTTTTATAAATAAAAACCATGCTACTAGTTACCAGTTTTTGCAGTGTTCATTTTCTACATATGTTTTGATAAATATAATAAGAAGGACAACAATTGGGACTGAAAAAAATTGTCCGGTTTAGACAGGGAATTGGTTTTAAGAGGGTTCAGTTAAGACAAGCTTCACTACATATAATTACTCTACAGACATGCTGCAAACAACTAAAAAAAAAAAAACATACAAGTAAAGCAGACTTTACCAACCCTGCCTTTACGGAAATGTTCCTTCTGTTACCCTCTACCGGAATATGGAAAAAGCATGCTCATTGTTTTTTACACCGGGGCCCGTACTCACAAACCCATTCTTAAACTAAAGAATAAAGAATATACTTAGACTAAAGAAAAAAAATACGCGTGTTTGCACAATCGCTGCGAACTAATGTTTTTAATGTTATCAAAAGTGTTCTAAATAAAGATTGCTATCATTAGAGCTGGTGATCACCAAGTAAAATTTAGATTTCCCTTGTTCATAGAATAGTAAAGTTTCAATAATATTATTTTATTTTTACAACTTAAGTCTATGAATGAGTTGGTGAATACTGGCCCGGTACATTACCCCCCTCGTTGAAATTACACCCCAGGCAAATGCCCGCTCGTGATACGAATGAATCAAGTATTTGAAATTAGGTTTGACGTCCTAATTTACAAAGTTTACTGTGGTTAATGATTAAGAAATGCATTCAGTTTGTGTTAAATTGTGACAATTATATCACATATTCTTTAATTAAATTATCATCCCCACTTAGTCAACAATAATAATAATTTAACAACGCTTCACAAATAGTCATTGTCCAGGGCGTTATTTCAACAGAACAGAACAGAACTGAATATTTATTTAACTTAAGCATTACAAGCACAATACAGGCACAATACGGCTATGATGAGGAAACGTACGTAAACAGTGTGGTTTCCGTACATATTTAACAGACATACCATATATAAACAGTCAAAATTAGAATGAACAAAAAAATGTATAAATTATTTGATAAATTAAATTAATGTTTCTCTTAGTTGAAATGCTTTATGACAATATGTTGCCAGCCTTTTTATGATCGTTTTATTTTCTCATTGCATGAAAGCAATATATTTTACTAAACTTATGCGAGTATAAAAATATTGTGGGATATATTGTTTTCGAATGTGGGTGTATATAGGGCACTTGAGGACAAAATGGAATTCATCTTCAATTTCCGTTAATTTCTTGGTACATTATTGTGCCGACCGATTTCAATGTTTAATTTGTGAGATGCCAAATGTAATTTGGCCAAGACATTTCTGTATTTTGAATTGTCCAACAGACTTACATATGCTGATTGTTCAAATTTAAGTTGTATTTCTCTGTATACATCTAGAGACGTTGATTGGTCTAGATCTGACCGCCAATTGCTAATATAGATATCTCGGAGTCGAGTTCTAAATATGGGAATGAATGCTTCTATCTTGACAGAACCGGGATAGAGCCATATATCATTTAGACCGGATGTATGTAATATATAACGTACCCGTGAGGCCCAATTTGTGCCAGAATTGTTTACATCTATATTATTTGACTGTTCATTTAATATGGTATATAAAATACAATTATCTTGCTTAACAGTGTGGAGTTTTACAAAATATTTAATCATTCTAATATATCTTTCAATAAACAATGGAAATGAACCTAATTCGCTATACAATGCTAGAGTATTGGTAGACTGTTTTACATTTAATACCCATTTACAGAACTTCTTATGGACTCTTTCTAAAACTTCTGACTGTACATAACCGCAAACTTCTGAGCAGTAATTTAAAACTGATAGTACGTATGCATCAAACAGATTAAACATAATATTTATTGGCACATTGTTATTTCTAATTAAGGACATTAATGAATGTAGAGATCGCAATCCTTTTCCCGCAAGTGTTTTCGTAGCCTGCGCGAAGGATCCGCCACTGGAAAACACCACCCCTAAATAATTGAACGAGTTAACAACTTCAACTTCTTGATTATTATATAAACATTTGTCGTTAATCCCCAACCTTCCCCCTTTTCTGAAGACCATGATTTTAGTTTTCTCTATATTAACCGTGAGTTCCATTGACGACAGTATGCACATAGACTATTAAGAGAATTTCGTAGGCCATCTTTCGATTCCGATATAAGAACTGCGTCGTCGGCAAACAATAGTACAAATATGGCGATTTGATCAATATTAATGCCAGCATCGATATTTTCTTGTAAATGCATTTCAATGTCATTTTGGTAGAGAGAAAAGAAGATCGGAGAGGTTATCTCCCCTTGGAACAATCCAAGGTTGCTGTTAAAAAAATCGGACAATGTTCCCAAATGTTTGACACACAGCTTTACCTCATTATACATTGACCGTACAACGGACAATAATTTGCTGTCGATTCCTAATTTAATAAGCTTGAACCACAGCCGGTTCCTAGTCATAGGCTTTCCTGTAATCCACAAAACAACAATACAATTTTTCCTTATTAGTTATTTGTCTTTTTATCAACGAATGCAAAATAAATACTGAGTCGAGAGTGCTATATTTGTTTTTGAATCCAAATTGAGCGTCCGTTAGAACTGAATTTTCATCTGTCCATGACTTTAATCTCTCGTTCAATACAATGGTAAACAATTTAGAAAGACAGCTTGTTAACGTAATTCCCCTATTATTATTTGGGTCGGATTGATCACCTTTTTTATGAATAGGGATAATAATGCCTGAGGCCCATATATTCATGTAACACATTGTCAATGGAAGGGGATTTATTTACATCTAGCCTTTTAACTGCTTTTAAAATTTCATTATCTGAAAGTGTTATATCTAGTGACTCGAACGTCGCTCTAAATTCTTGACTATCATCAAATTGAGTGATAAAGTCCGAATATTCATCGTTAATTCGCGTGTCACCACCAGACATGATGTTACTAAAATAATTTATAAATTATTCATTTGAAATATCATCTCCAGCAGTGTATTTTTTTCGCGGTTTAAATATTTTCCTAAATTCATTGGGTGACTTCCGCCTTAGATCATTCGTCTTGCGACAACGCGAATGATTAAAGGAATTTTTGATTTTCGACATTGATATTTATAGTCTTTTTTCGCATTATATAATATCACTCTGTCTGCGTCCGATAGTGTGTTGTTAAATTGTCTAACGGATTGTTTATATACGGTATATTTACGTTTACATTCGTCATCAAACCAATCGTTTGAGTTGTTCTCCTCATGAAAACGTACATTTCGTTTTACAGAGCTTTTTTCAAAATATTTATTTCCGTAAGCACATAAAAAGTTCTTAAATATCGACGTGAGACTATTCACATCTCCATTCCCGTTGATTTCAACATTTAAATAATTTATTAGAGTATCTAAATTATTTGTTATATCGCTCACAAACGAGTCTTTATGTTTTGAATCAAATTTATAATACCGCGATTTACAATTTCCAGTGGCGTTCCGGCACACAGTATTTATTTTAAAAGAAAAGGAGAGTGGCGCGTGATTTGAAAAAAAGTAGTAAAATCCCCAACAGTGAAATTGGCAAGTAGATCAAAATTATTACGAGGTGTCAACAAATAATCTACCACACTAGTACCGTTATGAGTCATGCAAGTGAAGTTGCCCCCGTCGCCTGGCCATCGACCGTTAACTATCAGCTGATTTGTCGCTTTGCACAAATCGAGTAAACGCTCACCGAAATGATTTGAGGTGGTATCTCATGGTTTCCGAGGCGTGGGTGTATCAATAACAATTACGTCATCTTCCCCTATATTGCGATCAAACTGGATATAATCTGGCTTAATACCAGTTCTACAATTTAGGTCGCCAGACACAAATATTTTCCCACGGTCCTCAAAGAATAAAATATCTTGCTCTAGTTGAGTGAAAATATCAACATTATGCATGTTATGGACCGGGGATGATTCGGGAGCTATATATGTAAAACAAACATATACATTATCCTTCATATTGAAAAAATTATTATCAAGTGTAATCCAGATAATACAATCTACTGAGTTTTGAGCTAGGATTACACCTTTTCTGATATTATCTGTAATGTAAACAATGAGACCGCCACTTGATCGTTTTGCGCGGCGATTTTGATATTTTCGATACGAGTGAATGGGGTTTGAGTATCCCTTAACATCAATGGCAGAGTTAATATTAGTCCATGCTTCGCTTAGACATATAATGTCATATTCACAAAGAATATTTATAAAATCGTTTGAGAGTTTTTTCTCAATAATAAGTCCTTCTACATTCCATAAGCGACACTTTAATACGCTCTCACTTGTGTCTTGAAACTTGTAAACTTGAAACGTGTTTATGTGCTTAAACGCCTATTTCTACATATAAAATACATATTCAACGGCGTTGTACAATAATAAATAAATGTAAAATTAAAACATCATCTACACTGATACATGAATAAAGTGACACTCATGAATAATCAGTTATCATAACTCATCAGAATACAAATACCTTATTTACAGAGAGATATAGAAGTGAAAATTATACAATATATATTCACTAATAACACCAACGTACATCAAATCACTAGCAGAAGGATTCTTTTTAATGTTATGTGACTACACATTTCAAAACAATGTAAAATATTCTCTAAAGAAACGACTTTTCAAATGTTTCTTGAAAATGTTCACTGACTCGCTTTGTCTTAAGCTCAAAGGCAGTTCATTCCAAAGCCTAGGCCCAACATTAATGAAACTTCTGTCACTGAAAGTCTTCATCTTATTGAAAGGAACAACATAACAACAAATGATGATTCTGATGATCTAAGTTTGAGACTTTACTGGACAAAAGTTCAATTAGATATTGTGGGGCGTTCCCAACAGAACAGTTGTACATGTAAGTAAGAATTTTAAAATTAATTCTCCCCTTAATGGGTAACCAGTGCAGATCATACAGTGCCTGTTTGGAACTGTGATACATATTTCTGTTCAGAACAAGTTTAGTACACATATTTTGAATACGTTGCAATTTACCAATTTCTGCCTGAGTGATACCATAGAGAATGACATTGCAATAATCTAAGTGAGAAATCACTAATGACAGAACTAAGATCTCAGTAGCTTCTTTGGTTATGAATTTACGGATACTTTTGATTTTAAATAGTTTAACATTGCAGTTTTACACTTTCGTTTAACATGCTCTTTGAAATTTAGAGTGTCGTCGAGAAAAGCGCCCAGATATTTGATACAATTCTGTAATTTAATGTTATCACCACAGACGTCAATTTCTTTGGTTTTACACTTATTTAATTGATGGCGACTGCCAAACATTATGAACTCTGTCTTAGACGCATTCATTTTTAGTTTATTACTGTTCATCCAGTCATTGATAACAAGAGCACAATCTTTAAGTTCCTGAATTGCTGTCTCCACTGCGTTTGTTGTTGGCTGGAAGCGTGTATTCGCCGTATGGTCGTCCGCAAATCAAAAAACGGAAATGGATGGGGGCACAATATCAAAAATAGTTCCCGCATAGGTCAGGTAGAGCCAGGGACCCAAACAACTTCCCTGCGGAACACTACATCTGAGATCGCGTTGAGCTGACAATGTTTCATTCACCCTCACACAACAGCTGCGTGGTCGCAGGTATGAGTCTACCCATTTCAGCTCTGAACCACAGACACCATACTGCTTCTTCAGAACTTGGATGAGGATGTCATGGTCGACCGTATGGAATGCGGCACTAAGGTCTATAGCTATAAGTGCTGTAACCTCTTGATGTTCCATCCCATCAGGTATATCATTCACTAGCCGAAGTAGAGCCGACTCGCACGAGTGGAACTGTCTATAAGCGGATTGGTTCTTAGGGAGTAGGTTGTGATCATTTACATGTTTATTCAGTGTCCTAACAAGGTCCGCGGTAGAGCTGGTGATTGATGTAGAGTTTATCAATCCTTAGGTACGCCTCTTTACCGTCCTTCCGGGCCTGCAGCATGATAGGAACCAACTGCCGTCGCTTCTCAACGACTTCCTTGGGGAGCTGCTCTGATATGCCAAAGTTTGTTCCCTTGAGTTATTTTGCCGTTCGTCGTACATTCTCTCGAACAGGATAGTCAATAAATTTCGCAACAATTGCCTGGTTTTATTGGTTTTGTGTGGACCAACACGATGCGCTCTTTGTAGCCGTATGAGTTGTCAATCGATCTTGAGTTTCTTTTGAATAAATTGTAGCACGTTTTGCTCGCAGTTTTCATCTTTTTCCTCTGGCAAATTGTGAAATAAAAAATTGTCACGCATAATGCGACACTTTAAATATTGAATTTCATTTTGTAGGGTGTTTACAGTTTCTGAATGCTCATTTCCACTTTGTTTGCTATTGTTTATAAAGCTTTCAAGGTGTTTATGTTGGTTGTTTATTTCTGTCATAGTTTGGCTGTCAAACTCTCGGCTCCGTTCAATGTCACGCACTTTGCTTTCGAGGTCATTGATCGTTTTTTCCATGTTTTGCATGTCTTGGTCGTCAAAATTACTAGGGGGCTGTGTCCTGGTTGTGCAAAACAGTGAACGGGATTTTTTCCGGGAGGGCTTTTGTCCGTATTTGCTCTCTACCATATTCTTTAAAATTATTTTGAATTTAACAAATAATGGCGGCAAAGATTTCATCTTTTGACTAAATTGAAAAATGTGAAACAATTTATTGTCAGAAACCATTGTTTTAATCTAAAAAAAAAATAAAAAAAAATGTTAATTGAGTGACTCTACCGAATTCCTTGAAAATATTTCGATTTGTTAAAAAGGCATTGCTGTTTTAACTATGTCGTTGTCAAAATTTCACTTTAAGCAGATCTGAACAGCCAAATAAACTTTTACAGGCCACTATGATTAATGAACTCAGGTTAGCGGCCTAGGGCCATGTTAGCCCTGTTGTTCTAGAGTAAAAGTAGGATAAGACTAAAATAGTTTCGTTGACATGGGGCCAGATCCCATCACTATAATAATAAAACCAATAAAAGCTGTTGCAACAAACATGTAAATTTCATTATTATCATTATTATTTTAAACATTGAACACTTTAATACACTCTGTCTTGTGTTTGATTATATTAAGAACAATGTGTTTTTATACCGGTATTTGAATTGTCTGCTGTTTTTGCTATTTTGTAGGTCATAAGTAATAAAGATTATTAGAAATAGAATATGCCAAGTAAGTAAGTGTTAACTAAATTTGTAACAAACAGTGTCCCATTTGCTAGTTATGGTGAAAAATCCCAAATGGAAAGTTATAGTGTGTTTTCTTTTTTACTAACGACAGTTTTCCATAACTTTTTATACTGAAGTTTGAACAGATTTCAGCGGAAAACTGTGGTAAGTGAAAAACCTTTTTATATAATGTTTAATATTTCTTTTGTGCAGACTTGTAGTAGTTTTAAAAAGTAAAATAAAACATGTTATCACTTATTGGTTAAACAGTATTTTTAAAGCTGTATTATTTAAGTAAAATAACAGTTTTCCCTTCTACTGTACACTTTAAAAAAAGTGAGTTACGACAGTTTTCCGTTCAGCCCTCGACGTATCTCTTGCTTTCATATGTACCGTATAATATTCATTTTAGTTAATAGCGCAGAGTGCAGAACATAACACAGAACTGTCGACAACAGGCCCAGAATATGACAATATCGCCATTGCGGCTTTGCAAAGTAAACTGCAAAACGCTTGTTTTGATATCTTAAAAAAAAACGAGTATCGTAGTGCGAATATAAATTACGTTGAGCTATTATTTTGATCTATACTCTCAAATACATCTTCTGTTCTCTGACTTATTCATTTGTTTAAATAACACGTGAATTACATATTAACGTCCATGAAATGACACCATATCCTGTATATTTGGATTCTTGTTCGAACACTTTCATTGCAGATGAATCTTTAAACACATATAAAAGGTTAACGGAAACAAACCAGAAACTCGTTGTCTTACCGGTATGTTGAAGTTAATATGTTAAATATAAATTTTATGAAATAGCATAGTGTTTGTTTTAATATATTTTACATATAGCTTTTATTAATTATATCAGCAATGCTTAGACCGACACCGATGCAAAATATGCCAATAGTCACTAAAGCATCCATTCAATTTAGGCGCTTGGCGAGAAGAAAGTATTTATTGTGTTGACTTCATCACACGATAAATCTGCTGAAACTATGTGGTCTCTAGTTGGGAAGCTACATTGTAAGACCCTGATTGAGTTTTCACAACGGTCGGAGCCTTCCCAGAAGGTAGTATATTTTTCAAACATATTAGGTGTGATAATATTAGTCGCTACCATATACCGGTTACGATATTACATATATGTACTAAAGACTAAAACTGAGAATAAAATCATTGTTATAAGCAGTATTACGAGTCTAATATCATTGCGCGTAAAGGACAACCATAATAATAATATAATGATTAAATTATCGAACTGTCAATGCATGTCTGGTTCAAACATGCAATATGCAACCACTGCTGTGCAATCTTTTCGTTTCAAACAGGATATATGACGTGACTGCTTGCTGAGTGCAAAACAGCTATGACAACAATTGCATTGGTTTAAATCTATGTGCACATACATTTTAGAGGAACATGTACCTTGGCGTAAAAGATGGCGGCCGTGTCGGGAGATATTACGTTTCTTTAACCGAGGAAAACAACGAAAACAGTTTTGTGGAGAGATCATATTCATACAAATAAGACACTGTAAATATATATAGTTTGACATTAAACGCAATTAACATTTAGAGTTTACATCATTTTGAAGCAGTATTTTGACAGTACACTAGTTTAAACATGCTAAAATAAACACGTTTTGTTCCGAATGTTTTATAGTTAAGTGTGTACTTTGTGTTGATTGCTCCAAATGGGTTGTTTTCGTATTGGTCAAATAGAAAATGCGGTTTGACCAAAACGTAGGAATAAAATATATATTCATTTTGATTTTTTTTTAAATGCAGAAAGGAAGCACTCTTAAGACACTAAAACAGTTTCATGTCACCGACTGGAATGAAGACCAGGACAGACAGTCCATGATGGATTTTATCGAGACGGTACTAACGTGGCAAAACCAGCTCTCGAGCGACATACCGATATTAATTAAAGACAGGTACGACAGAGTGCTAATGTATAAAATAAAATTTACTTAACACGTTAACTGATATAATATGTTATATCATTAATATACTGTAGGGTATATATTTGTTTTGTGTTTATATTTATATGCGACAACAAATTTACATATTGTTTCAATTTATTGTAGAAAATTTGACTCCTTACTATTTTATGATAAGATCTCCATTCACTTTGTTTAGAACATCTTGTTTTTTTTTATAAAATTCTAATATGTATTCAATTTCTGTTAGTAAGAAACTAAATAATGTAAAAGCTTCCTTAATCACATTAATAAATTTAAAGCATTTCATTTAAATTTCAAAATGGTAAAACTGTTCATACGTCTGTTTGCATCTGCACATCAGAACTGACATTATAAAAGTTTGCATTACCAGTTTATTTATTAAGTTTGTTTAAGTTAAATTATTTCCTACACTTGAGAGGTGCGTTATTATAATATCCTTAAGTCATTGTAATACATCGTTACCTTAAAGGATCGGTAAACACTAATTATTGAGATATTTATGTAAACTCGTTGTATATGTCGCGTTTGTATCACGTTGCATATTATTAAGAAGTCCGAACAATTCTTGCATATGTTACCCTAATAATTCTGCCGTTAAATACAGGTTATAATAAATTTATAAAGTATTAAATACACGTAATGTACGATATGTTTTTCGTCTATTGAAGAATAGACTATGGTGAGGACTGTATATTTTTGAATGTTATGCTTATGCGATACACTTTATACATGAAACTAAAAGGTGTGTCGTTTTATATTAATTAGAAACAGAAAATACTTAAGCAACTCTTCTAATAATGCTTTTATATTTTTAAATCACCATAAACATTCAATAGAAATCGGTTTTTATAGGTTTCTTAACCAAGACAAGAAAGTAATAATTGGTAATAGCGACTCTTTAATAAGTATAAGTTATACAAGTAGTAGAACATATTTCACGATGTGTGAGTCTAATGAACATTGTCATTAGTTCTAATGGAATTAAATAAAATGCCACTATCATGCATCTGAACTTAAACTGCAATTATAATTTGCATAATACAAAATTTCCGATATTCTGGGAACGTTTTGATTTAAATAACTCCAAGATTATTGTGTTTTTTTTTAATGAAAACTTTCATAATAGTTAAATATAGACAAACGAAAAAGACCAAAAATGTATTAACTTAAGCATGAACGTTGACTTTAGTTTTATTCAAATATCGTTCGAAAACTGTATCATTATGTGACACTTTAACACAAAGATTGTTTTTAAACCTACTATTGCACTAGATGTGTACGTATCATTTCAGTTCCAACTCCCGCACATGTGGGTTATCAATGAAGCAGCAGAACAAACACATCATCCACAACGCTGTAAGATATAATAAATGTTATGGTATTTTATAGCACATGCATGACAATTTCGCATTGAATATAGTGTCTTTTGTAGTTAAAAGAAGATATATATCAATCTAATACATAACTATTAGAAAAAAATAATTGCTAGTAGAATGTGTTGTTAATTGTTGCTGTGGTAGTACCACTAGAAGTTTTTATTTAAAGTAAAATAGGTTCGTTGCTATAGTAATATCGGAAGTGTTGGGGAAATAAATGTGTATACATACAGGCTACGCCCAAACGTGTGGTGTTACCATACCAACGTATTGAGTGTTTTGTTCGCAGTCTCAACTCAAGTTCTGTTACGAAGCAATCCTGGGCTACGTTCAGAAAACAGGAGTGTATCAAAACTTCTAGAAGCCGCGTTGAAAACTGTCAAGGGGATCATACATATTGAACTAATGTGTAATAAAACTATCAAACTTATTTTCATGATTCTACTAAATGTTAACTATTGATGCGTATTGAGTTTAAAGTTTATACTGAACTCACAACTGATTTGTGTTTTGTTATATTTGTTTTTCATGATCAGCGATGGTTGTTCTTAACCTGCCCGATAGTTTATATAATGTGCCAAGTGTTCTAAGTTATCTGAATCGAATACAATACAAAAGTGTCAACTAACATATACAGAACAATAGAAAAGAATAGAAGTATATATCCGTGTGTAGATTATATCCTAACAAAAACATTCATATGTAGAGGTTGTGACTTCATCTACTGCGTCTAATAATATTTTGTTCATATCATGTTTCCTAATCCTGTGTTATCTTATTTATTATTATTATTTTGTGGTATTTGCTTGACGTTTATTCCTTGTTTTGTTTGATGTCCGTACTGTTGTTTGTTGCGCATTACATTGTTTATTTATACTATTAAAACACATGTTGAACAATTATGAAACAACAGTTTCATTAGGTGTAATAAAACACAAGCATTATTGTAACAAAAGTGGAGGGAGGTTAAAATTGTGTCATGTCTGGGTTGTGTGTATTTACTGTAGCTAATTATGATAGTTCTATATTTTAAAACTATCAATAGTATTACTAATTAGTTAATCTACATAAAAAACTAACATTTACCATGTTGTACCATGCTGATGCCGTCAAAGTGCTGACTGCAAAATCTATCTTTATCTAGTTTTTGATTAACTTATTATACATTTAGTATGCTTCCCGAACAATTTCGGGGGAACATATAGTCGTTGCTTTGTCCGTTCGTCCGTCCGGCCGTCCTTCCGTTCCACTTTTTTATACGGGCTATTTCTCAGCAACAACTGGCTTGAATTCAACGAAACTTAATGGAAAGCTTCATTAGTCCAAGCGGAGATGTGCTAGTAACTACTAACTACTACAACTACTAACCGGAATTAAACAAAACTTTATTGGAAGCTTCATTACCAAGAGGACATGTGCATATTACCAGGATGGTTCGCTTCAATGATTTTCATTGGAGTTTGAAGATTTCTGAAATTAGTTTTTAATTCGGAATTATTGTCCGTGCTTTTTCTCATCAACTACCGGCCATATTTCAATAACACTTTACGGGAGCTTCATTGCCAAGAGGATGTACGCATATTACCAGGACGTTCCGCTCTCAATGATTTTTCTTGGAGTTATGGGACTTTGAAGATTTCAATTGTGCCATGTCTATATCTCTAGAACTGCTGTATAAAATTCAATGAAACTTCGGTTTAATAACTAGCATGAAATAATCATGTTAGAGTAATGATCCATCACTTTGATCTGTTTTATTTTGTTTCTATTTTAGTTTAACAAGTTTGCTTCTTCTTCATGTTTATGTGCTATTTGTTTGATATGCTAACATACAATTTTGGTGTCGGATTTGGTCCTGAAGTTCTATGGAATTTTAGTCATTTCACTATCTCCGCCCTTCGCACTGCATTTATACTGCTTGACAAAGCGCATTGCAGGGGAGCATCCGTCAGTTTTACTGATATCCTTGTTTTTATTGCTTTCAACATACATTTTTGTTAATCGATATTAGAGAAAATAAAAATAGGTCAATAATTTAGACTTTTATTTTGTACGGAATATTGCATTTTCTGCACTTTACTAACACTTCACGCTTCAATCAAAATCGGTACGCAAATATCCTTTAGTCAAATATATTTCAACGTTGTATATTACGAGTAAATAAAGTCGACATTACAAAACTATAACTAAGATAGTAGTGAAAACAATGTGCATGCACAATGTTTATACATTTAAAAAGAAGGGATTCCGGATTGTGTGTGTGTACGTAACGGCCAAACGAATGCTACGATCCAGATACGTCCCCGATAATTAAAATTACTAATATTGAAAACAAAATACCCATATGCACATCACTGGCACAAAATAATATTTCCATAGGAATGCAAGTGTTCCAGACCCGTATGAGTGGTACAATGTGCCCGACAATTACAAATGTTGAGTGAACGTTTAGGGTTCTAGTTTAATCTGTTATAAATCAAATGAAATGCAATAATACATGGTAATAATTGAAGAAACGACTTCCTATTACACCATATTTTGTGCATGGCTGACAATATATTAGTAATTAGCAAATACTATATTATCTGTAAACAAAGCTTTCTCTTTGGCAACAAACTATTAACATTTCTATATCTACACTACTAAGAGTATTTATAAAATGTGCGAATGTTAGTAAACAATCACACGAGAAAAGTTTGTTTGTATGTTATCTTATTGGAACGATCTTTAAATCAAATGAATACACATTCGTAATCAGGATCACAGATTATCACTAACGCTGTAAAGCGAATAACTGTATGGTTCATTTTAAAACAGGTATACGTGCCGCATTTGTCAGTTAATACGTGTGAATTCATGCGCTAGTTATTTTAACTTCCTTATGATGTTGTCTTCGTGTCTGATTTCAACCATAGTTTGTTCGTGTATGCGGCCACAGGTACATGATGGAACTAGTTAAAAGAGATGCATTACTATTTATTGGAATATTGTTTCATGTGTGTTGTCTTAAAGGTAAGGGTAAACTAAATGAGTTCAACTTTTGCGTGCGTATAACCTTTTTAGTTTCTCCATGTATGCCTAAAACCTATTACATTCGTTGATTTTAATATCCGTTATTATTATACAATATTAGTATTGATTAAGATATTTTAATTAACTATATTAATGTAGGGTCGTGGTACATGAGTAGATTGGTGTTTATACAAAGGGATACAGATGTGGTCCTCCAGATGAGATTAAACGAGTTGAGTGATTATCATTAAAATAAAAATATTAATTTTGAGGCATTGCCACGCAAATTTTAGATATTTAATATATGGGAGCTATATTTGCTTTGTCAAACGTCACGGGTATTTGAGAAACCCTATTATACGACCATCTTAGGTCAGTCGATAGCAAGGTTTTCCCACATCAGAACAGATTCCTAGTTTTGTCAACACGTTTTTGAAACGATAGACTGACGCATCCATTAGTATTATACACCGATTGACAGACGGACAAAGTACAATACTGACGTAAAATTTGCTAAGCATACACAAAATAAAAATAAAAACACTATCGCATTAAGAGTGTATTGGACTTTTAATTGTTTCCGGCGCAGTCGTGTTTATCTTAACTTATCATGGCAACTCATATTCTTGGTGGTGTTATTAATAACTCAGAAATTGTCCTTCAGACACGATAAGATCCATTCCTTATAATGTTCTATATAATTTCTATTCAATGAGCATTTAGGTTAACTTTACCCACATCCGATATATATTGCTCGCATGCTGGTTTGTAAACCTTGGCCGGTACTCGCAAAGCAAATGAACTTGTAATTAAGTTAAATTTTCAGATCACGTTTTCTATGTGAAATCCCACGATTTATGTTTACAATTCACTAAAATAATACAAATTTAGCAATATTTAATAGTTTAAAACATTTAAATGTATTCAGACGTATACTTGATACTGCCGGAGATTTAAGGAATGTTCTTAATTTAAGAAATTAACGTAAGTTTCCCCTAAGAGGCTTTGTAAATATGGGCGCTGGAAATAGAGTTGTGCTTAAACAAAAACGATTTATGTAGAACACACATGTGCCAATACCAGTATATCAAGCCTGGATCGCCCAAAAGGTTGTCGACGGTAGATCAGGATATGTAATAAGCTGTTTGTGCTGTACGTCTATGACGAGGCCATCATGGGTCCAGCTGAAACTGCCCAAACAGTGTCTTGTGGAACGAATTGTACTTCTGGGACGCATCGATGGAGGTTTTATTCAATCATTTAAATCCTATTTGTTTTTTTACAATAATTGTTATTTCTACAGAAAACATTAGACACGTTTTAGTTTTTTTTACCAGTGTCTGGTACTTAATTATAAGTTATTGTACACGTTTTAGTTGAACTTTTAACTTTATTTTAGCCTTATTTGATAAATTATATTTTAGCATTTAACCAATTAGGCGAACTGGCGAACTAACATTATCAGTCGGAAATCACGAAAGGTCAGTGGCGGATAAGGGGTTTAATTCAAGCGACGTCACCGAGAGGCAAGCCCTTTTCATTCCACCTATGCCGATGCAACTGATCAGAGTTGAAGGACACGATTCAGTGATAGCCAATGACAATTGTATGACAATATGCGAGATCAAGATTTATCGTCAAAATGGTAATATTATTAAGATATCTGAATAATTGAATAAGAATACGCATTAGGTTATACGTATGATTTTCAAATTATGTATTCAAAGTTATAACTATAACCATATATATGTGTTTAATTTGAAATAAGACAATGGCATACTGGACATAATTTACGTCATAAGCTCTGCAAACAATGATGTTTTCGAAATATTTTAATTTACGTATTTGCACAATTGGCCCATGCATTACAATGCGGATCACTGAAAATATGTAACAATAAATTGCCTTTTGTCAGATCGTCCAGTTGGTCGATTTGAACCTAATTGCGCCGCGGAATGCCATTGTGTGTCCGGCAAATGTGACAGTATCACTGGCCATTGCGAACAAGAAGGGTGTCAAGACGGATGGAACGGAATTTCCTGCAATATATTTAATTGGACTGTTCTTGATGTAGTAATAATAACAACATTTACTTTGACAGACATACTGTGGTAATAAACCATACAAAATCCTTAAAATAAAACAAAGAAGTGAAATTACAAAAATATCCAGGACAGCAATAATTTAACATTTATTAACTTGACCGTTTAATAACCAATATTGATTGATTATTGATTAATAAGTATCAGGATCAATGTTATAAAGTAAACACACACATATATTAACACGTGGAGAATTGTTTTGAAAATCAATTTCAATACCTGTGCGGTGCACGCACGGGTTAAACCTAATAAAATGAATTAATTAGTTCAATGGTATGTTTTTGAAAGTGTATAAGCTTGCAAAGAAGGCTGGTACGGTAACAACTGCACCATGGACTGCCACTGTGACAGTTGTGACAATGCCAATGGGTCGTGTTTGGAAACGGGTCAATGTTGGATTCAAAATGGAGAAGGAACTATGTAAACGTATGTTTTGATATACACGAATTTTATCTGGACGTTGTGTTCAACAGTTTAAAGCATTTAAGTTAAACTGTTTGTACTATACAGTGAGTATTTGTTCTCGTGTGTAGGAGTATATTTTGAAGGAAAACAGCCTCGTGCAAATTACAGCCAATCATCAAATAGACTCAGAAACTTAAATCACTGTATTAATGAATCCGGTACTTTTTGCAATAGACAATTATAATACTATTGTACTATCACTCGTTATATATTTTCAGCTTGTTAACAACGGTATTTTGTGAACAACTGTTCCATGGACTGCCTTTGTGATGAATGTGATAACGTTTACGGCTCCTGTGCGTTGTTTGGGCAACAATGCGACCCGGGGTCCCGACTGAAAGATGAACTCTGCAATCCTAATATTTTATGTTAATCCTATTCAATTAGTTTTACAGTGAAAATACACATTTAAAATGAGCCTGATACACAACAGATGAAGCCAGTTTAATAAATGCACAAAGACAAACACTAAATTCAAGCCATGTTTCTTTTATATAATAAAACATTTCGCTCAGTAATGTAAAATAAAACATTATATGTTTAAAGGATGAGTATATATTTTTTCTTTTTCCGTTCCAAGGCTTAGTACATATTTAATCAAAACAATGGTTATACAATCCTTATGTAAATGTGTGAAGAGTTACAACAAATGCGTCATTACAGTTTGCGAACATGGATCTTATGGATACAACTGCACATTTGACTGCCACTGTGATGTTTGTGAAAAGGTAAATGGATCTTGTCTGCCATCTGGATAATGAGATGTTGTGTTCAGAATATAAAACCAGCTATGTATACGTATGTTTTTACATATAGTGTGTTTTTCTTATTAAATGTCACATGGTAGCATAACATAACATAATAGAGAAAACAAACACAATAATATACATGTATTTTATAATTAGTCATGTGCATCGAGTTTAAGGTAGCTTTGTACGATGTGTAAACCATAAAAAACAAACACACATATTGTTTGTTAATATCTAACTGTAAAATTAAGATAAATATAATATAGTGCAGTGATTTACTCATTCACGTGTTAAGAAGAGTCGAATACATGCGTATGTTAAAGTTTATTTCATAATTAAATAAATCTTAATATCTGTAATTGTTGTAGGTAAAATAATTTAAAATGACAAACCAGTCATGTTTCATGGCATAGAATAAGTGCGCGCACTATTATGTTTACCTTTATTATCGATTTGCCAACATATGTCAAGTATATTGTTATGAAATGCAGCTCGGTTGTTCATGTATTTAGCTTGTGAACAACGACAGTATGATATCAACTGTACTTTGGACTGCCATTGTAACAGATGTCACACTGTTTTGACTGCTTCCAGATGGACAATGAATTGTGCAAATGTAAGTAACGTATTCTAAAATTATGTCCCTTTGTATTTTATTTAAGAAATATTTGTCGATTTACATTGTTTATCGGCCGGTAAACAACGATTTGGAGTTCTGATGCGAATGAATTAAACCACGAGGGCGTTAGCCCGAGTGGTGTTGTAGCCACGCATCAGAACGACAAAGAGTTATTTCGTCATCAATTTTTTTGTCATTAATTGTATAGTTGTGCTGCTATACGTTATTTGAAAAACATGTTGTAGTGCACTAGTTTGTTCTCATGATGTAAGTGACTGACTGTAGACAATTAGAAAAAGGATACATTACTTTAAACATACTTAACGCCGGTATGGCTGTACGGCTAACGCAGTGGTTGGCACACTCGCTTTTCACCTAGGCTACCCGGGTTCGCTCCCCACTCGGCGCATGTGAGTTTGGTTGGTGGTCACCATACCGTACAGGTGGGGTTTCTTCCGGGTACTCCAGCTACCCCCCACAGCATCGCCACACCAAAATTTGGAAAAAAAATATTTCAGTAAAAATATAAATAGCTGGAAATTGCAGCTATGATTCTAAATTCATCCCAACATTCGATGAGTCTAAATGTAATTAAGGCTAGGGATCATGGGACACACCCCGGGTCCTAACATAATGCAGCTTCGGTGCGGAAGGACCTCATAAACTTCGAAAATACATACATACACAGAACGCCGGTATTATATTAAAATTTTTACTTAATAATACTGGCGATATTTATTGTTTAGCAGAATTAATGGTAATATTATAAAAATATAATTAATTTATGGTAATTATGATGCTACTGATTTTGTGTAATGCTTGTTGTTGGTGATGTTGGCAGAGAAGTTGCTGGATGTTGTGGAAGCGGTGATGATGGTGATGTTAACGGTGCTGCAGTAATAACGACGATTGACGAAAACACTTCACAAGTTAAATATTATAAAGAAATTCGTGTTTACTTGAAATTCATAATATATTATATTTTATTCACGGGTTCTTCAGAAATTGTGGACGTAGCCCAGCAGATGTACGCACGAATTCACGACCAAATGATTATTAAAGAATGTCACAGCCAGAGCATGCGACTGAATTTTATCAAGGATTACAAATGGCCAGCGGTGAGCTTAAGAAATGCACAAACATGATTACGTATGATTTCAATCGTAACTCTGGCTTAAAAAAGCTCGCAAATCGTTGGTAATCATTGATCTAATTATACGCCACTGCTTCTGTCCGTTCAAGGCCTGGCAGGTCGGTGGTATGTTCGCGTGGTTGTACTACTTACAACATGTGCCCGATAGTTTTTCTGAGCCGATTTCGTCGTATGTAACAATATTTGAGTGTTTAAAAAATAAAAAATGTCCTTTATTCTTGAACACATCATTATTTATTTGAAAACAAACGCTTATGCTAGTTTCGTTTTTATTTTGATACCATATATATATATATATTCTTGAACACATCATTATTTATTTGAAAACAAACGCTTATGCTAGTTTCGTTTTTATTTTGATACCATATATATATATATATATATATATATATATATATATATATATATATATATATATATATATATATATATATATATATATATATATATATATATATATATATATATATGCTTTATGGTTTTGAATGTTCAAAATAATTACAATTACTTTTGATTGTATCATGTTACAGTCTTCTGATTGGCTAAAATGCATCATGTGACAGGTTTCTATTTTTCAAGGAAGCCAGTTGCCTTCATTAATATCCATGACTTAAGCCATTTGACGGACTAATTTTTGTTGTTTACATGGATTGCTGAGTGAATAATATGAAATACACTTAAGCAGATTTATTCACATTTCACATTGTGTTGTCAAAAAAAATCTAAATAAAGTAAAAACATGTAAAATGAATGTTACTTGATTCTTTTTGCCAGTGAGTTTATTGTTTCCTAATGATGTCCAAATACCTTCAGATGAAATTCAATATATTCTAGCATTTCTTAAAAAGTCGTTTAATTCATGCTGGTGTAACGTGACCTCAATAAAATCTGATGTGGATTGTTTTTACACCCTCTAGTAATGTTTGCCTATATACTGAAATAAATTCTGGTACTTCATTCAATATGGAATTAAATGCATACTATCATATTTTAAAAATACCATTTAAATTTATACTTAAATGATAAGCCTATTAAAGAGTTTGTAAGACCGTAGTATAAAATATGCACATGTATAATTACTACCATTTGTCCAGTTTATGACAATAATACTACTACTACAGTAACTGCTACTACTACTACTACTACTACTAGTAGTAGTAGTAGTAGTAGTAGTAGTAGTAGTAGTAGTAGTAGTAGTAGTAGTAGTACCAGCAGCAGTAGTAGTAGTATTGTCATTACCTGGACAAGTCATTTTGAGGGTCGTCTATGAAACATGTTGTGCAGTATTTGAATGAGGATATATATTATACATTTAACAATTTAAACTCAAAATTACTTGCTCAGTTTTTGACCACTAATAAGTTAATTTTTTACCACTAATAAGTAAATTTACACTGTAAAACATGATGCTTTGTTCATAATTACCAATGTTTTCCCAGTGTTTTGTACCACTGTATGTCTTTATAAAATTCACACTAGTATAGGTTTAGTAGACGACCCTCGAAGTTCTGTTTTGTTCTGTATAAGACGACCCTCGAAATTGAAATACTTCACCGACCACGATGACGGGATTTCTCCATGCAAAAATCATGCGTGGGATGTGCATTCCTTTTACGGGAAACTAGGACACCAAATGTATTTAACGTTTAACGTTACATATCAATTCTAATTGTCTTATTAATTTAACTACACGTGGACAAATGAGAAATTAATCATGTAAACACTGTAAATAATATAGCTTCCGTGTTGCATGGGACATGTTGTCTGCAATCTGACATTTGTTTTAATTAAAAAAAACACACACATTGGCAATTTTCAAAATATTGTAAAGGTGTTAACAATATGTTCCACGTTAAACTAACCTTTATCAGCCAAATTTGATATAACAAACGCATTAAATAATGCGTAATGAGAGATATACGTACACTTATTTCAAATAATTGTATTTGTATTCATTATATTTGAACAGTTTAACTTTTACATTTGCAACAATGCGAAACTGGCCGAAAGTCTTCCTGTTGTATGCATGATATTGTGATGCTCGCCGAATGTTTACGGTGAATTGTTGAATTTAATCCGCGTCGCCACTATATTAAACATGTAAATAAACCAATGTTGTTCAACTGTTTTACTTTAGGTTCAGGGTTTGCAATAAACAGTATGTAGCAAACCAAATATTCCGATTTAGGTTAGATACCAATACTAAAAACAAAACAATACTAAGACACACAATAAGACGACCGTTTGTGTAGTCTACAATCGGCCACTTTATTAGTGTGGGTGACTCTAAGTATTTGCATAACGATCATTCATCATAACATTCAGCTCTAACTTTTTACCATCTTATATTATTATGTGTTACATGTTAGTGGTTGGCGTTTAGCGCACGCTGCATTTCCTGGATTCAGTACCTGCCTAATGTCATCAATATATCAAAGAGCATGTGCTTTATCCAACTCTTTAACATAACTATATATCTTTGTTATAACTTAGGCATATGCAGTGCTTGCACAAGTATTTGTAGGAATTGCAGCAGGACGGTGGTGATTTAGCATCCATTGAATATTTTTTGTTGAGGCCTATACCAAGGCCAGTTGCTAGCATGTAAACGCCTTTCCTGGGTTAGCATTATCAAATGGTGCTCGTGTAGTCTCGATGGTGTACAAGTTCATGTTCCTCAATTCTGAACATTGTCATTCATACTGCGTATAACTGTAGTTTTGTCGCGCAAATGCTTAATGTCAGTTGTTGTTGTGAAATATACATGTTTATCAATACTACTTCAGTTGATCATATTTCCATTTGGATATTTTATATCTGTGTTTGAAATAACACGACAGGAACTGTTGTAAGTGACGTTCACGGATGCAACTGTGTAACATTCTACAAACAAATATAATTATTGGTTTGTCTGTCAATAAAAGACGATTCGGAAACGAATCATATCTGAAATAAAATCCGGTTAGTAAGTATTTTAATATATGTGTCCATGTGTGTTTTAAATACATGTATTATACAACATGCTTTAATTAAAACAATTCCGCTTTGCATTCAAAATTACGTTGCTCGTATTTATCAATAATATTATGTTAATATCGTCGTATGTAAGTGTAATTTTGCATGTGAAGTTGTAAAACATTCAAGTGTTAAGTTAACTTGTATTTATCGAACAATTCATCTTCCTTATTTTCTTTGAATTAGGGAATTATTACTTAAAGCAAATTAAGATAACTACCAATAAATCTTAACGGCCAAACACTTAACTTAGATCAGCCATGTTGTGTATTTTCAGTGTGTAGTATATCTTAAAAATGTGATTATATTCAATTTACAAAAACGCTAAATATTTCCAAAGTTCTTCCTATGATAATCGAAAATAGTGTTTTCTTGCTTATTAACACAGACGACACTAAATGGGATTTTATCCATTTTAGCTATGCTTTTCTATAAGTGGCTTATATTATGATCCTAAACAAAGCTAATTTTTTTCAACCACACACGTTTGTATTGCGCGGTTATATTTGTGTTAGTATAACTTTAGAGCATTATATTTATGCCCTCATGTGTGTGTTCTTTTTAATCCGAATTCATGATCGGTAGATCTGAATGCAGCGTAAAGTTGAAGTGCATGTTCGTGTTAACTTTGACTGGTTAGTATAAATCACGATATTCTCCGCTCTAATAGTCTGACAGAGAAACTGTCTGATTTTTATATATTTATTTCGTGTCTCTTTCTTTACACACTAACGTCAATATCGAAAAAAGTATTTATCTTGAAAAATGACAATATTTAGTTTCTTACGATATAGACCAGTGTTTCCTACAGCAGCGGCTATATTCTGTTTTGAATTAGAAAATAAGGACTGCGCATGCGTCATCAATCGATTAGACTTGTCTTGACGCTGTGTATACATGTATATAGAGAATATTAGTTTAGTGTCTTTGTGTACTTGAATTTATCCGACGAGTTGAAGAAAGGTTTACACGGCGAGGCTTGCAGAGCCGTGTAAGCCTTTCGGAGACGAGTCGGATAATTTCAAGTACACAAAGACACTAAACTAATATTCTATTTATCCTACAGTAACTTTATTTATTTATTTTATGTTTAACAAACACTATATTAACGTTTGATTATTTGAATGGTATATAATAAACATCGCCGAGATGTTTATTATATACCATTGCTATTATCTTTCAAAACATACACACAACTCGTGTGACTCATTTTTTCCAGAATGACACAACATAAAATTAAAAATGAAATACACCTCCACTCACCCGCGTTTTTCATTGATAAAAACGTCGTGTAGACTAGTTTTACAGAGGTTCTAGTTTCCATAATGAGTTGTTAATCTGCACATGACATAATCGATAAAGGTGCAAACAACATCATCATTCTATTCCTTTTAAAACAGTTGGTGTAAGCGGGCAATTCTTCGTGGATATACTTTCTTTGATCAATCAACAAAGAAACTGTTTATTCATCAAAGAAATAACCCTTTATGTAAATTTCCTTTCAAAAGTAAAATAATCGAAGACTGCATCCAAATTACTAGTCTACTAGATCCAAATCCTTATGTTGCCAACTCTGTTCTCCACCCACAACTATCCAGCCAGGTATCGGAATACACTCGACTTATAGACAATTGAAATTGGATTAATCTCACCGGTTCCATTCGAGCCATATATTACATGGATACACTTTTTGATATAAATCTTATTATCATAATCCATCCATAAACACAGAAACACTAAATATTGTATTCTGATTGCTCTTTTTAAATTCCAACAGTGTATAAACTTACAACTCTACTGAATGACGTAAAACAAGTGATTGCGTCATTACGCGCGCACGTGAATTTTGGCGCGTTATTTAAACAGAAACTACCTGTATTGGCACGATAGCTAACGGTTATTGATTATTTTCCATTGAATGTTTAGTGTCTTATTTCCACCAATAGATGAACTGTTAAATATCGCCCCATTTCGTAACCTTTAAACTTACTTGTTTATGACGTCACTCACATTCCTGGAAAAAGTAGTCCGTCAAAAGTATATACATGAGGGTGTCAGATAAACCTTGCCTGTCGGATAAAGCACAAGTTTATCTGACAGGTAGAGTTTCCTTCTATAAAATCATTTAGTGGTAGGATAAATAATAGTTCGCTGCGCAGGGAAGTGTTTATTTAAGTTTTTAAGTTCTCTCTTAATTCACATTTCTGAACATACGTTATTCTCAACATTTATCATAATATTATGTTATATTATTAAATATACTGACCTCTTTGGAATCCATAGTTAGAGTTACATAATAATTTTGTACAAAATCGTGCAATCCCTCTTTAACCATTTACAATTAGTTGCATTTAAGTAGTAGATTGCTTTATCACCCATGAGGCAAAATTGTCCACTTGAAATGTATATATAGGTTTGCATTCTCGCTTAACAGTGTAATATTGTATACATGTTAAATTGAAAATGCGTCCCGCGTAGTTTTACATCCGGACGTTTATGTGTGCACTTTCCCTCTCGTAGAATACACATTTATTTCGAATGAGAAAGGAACATGTGAATGAGCAATATGGGTTTAATTTTTTAGTATTGCATTCAATTATCTCTCTATTATACGTTTCCGATGAAAAGGCGGATGATCTGAATATATATAGTAAATTTATTTATTCGCGTTCAATGCTCAGCGTACTAAGGGAAATTCTGTGTGATGTTCATAACCATTTACACATGTCATTTTTAAAACTATGTCAATTGTCGAATTGAAATTTTGCAAGCCAACTATGAACCGAATTGGGCATTCGTGCTCTAGTGCACACTTGCTTCTTAAAGCGTAGCTTTTCACCTGGATGCTATTTCGAGCAAAATATTTAATGATGGGAGTTAGAAAACCACAATTGAATGACCATCTTCAGTTTTAATGTGTGATTGTCTACACAATGATATATCCATTCGCAGGGAACACTTTGTTCGTATTTGGGTTTCTCCTCAATGTATGCAGCAGTTCACGTAAGATTTGTTTCCACTTTGATTTATTAGTATTATTAATAAGTATAATAAGTATTTAATACGTTTAAATAAGCATTATCATTGATGGTTTGCGATGAAATAACATATGCAATCAATTGTATGGCACTTCGGTGTTACCTGCTTAGTATTTTTTACAATAGTATGAATTAGGCTAACCTATGGATTTATGTTTATTTACACATGTATTTAAGTAAATTAGTGTCGATTGATTTTGCGTTACGTCTGGCCAATATTAATTTTGGCAGATGTCCGTATGCAAAAGGTTTTTTTATATACATAATATGTCAGCTTGTGTATAAGGCCAATACAGCAATAAACGGTATCAAAGCGACTATGCCATCGAAAAGGGCCTGAAGGGAGCAATTTATGAAAAAAAAAATGAAATTCAGATATTTATACTTATATAATTATAATACTGGTTAAAACAGGGTATATATAATGAAAAAAGAGTGCACGGATTCTGAGATAAAAGTTCAATTTATAATATGGATATATAATATAGATCAATTTATAATATGGGTCTTGTTTGTTTGGCCCTTTTCATGTTTACATTTTTTACGTCATAATTGTGGGTATTTTCTATAACAATAGCTTACACTCTACTTTTTACAAAGCATGATAGTGTAGTTGGTTAAAGCGCTGTCTACTGTCATTTCTTCGTAATACTCCTAAGTCGTGAGTTCGATCCCTGCTTAGGGTTTTAATTTGTCAGACTTATTCTGTTTAGTTGTTTTTATCAAATATCTATTATAAAAGCGCATTTATATCGAATAATATCATTTATAGTGTAATAGGAATCCAATGTTTCAACGACATCGGCCCTTTAAGTAACGGTTTGGTGCAATTCATTGTAGTTGGGAATCTTCAAAGGAGCTGTATACCGATAGCGCTTTATATTATTAATAAACGTAATATAAGTAATTGAATAAATACATATAACCATATACATATATATCAATCAAATTGCAATAATTTTATGAGGTCGATGGTTTATCAAATATAATATTCGTCATCATTAATCAAAACGTTCATGTGAGACAGTGATGGTGTAGCCACATATGGAATATTCATTTTTTATGTGTAGATAGGTCCAGAATGCTGTAAAAACGCTAACTAATGAATTGCATGTATGTTTTCAACATTGTTGTTATAGATACATACTCATATATTATGAAATAAGACAAACTGACACAATACTGTTCGATATTTTACTTTAAACGCAAAAGATAGTAAGCCGATGTATGAAGGTGGTACGTCTGTATTTTTTGGCAGTTTATGTTATTCTAAATTGTCCAGTTTAGATTCAGAAACAAAATAAAATTACATCAACATTTATAAAAACTCACTGCGTTACCGATTTGACCAAGATAATTGACGCACATGACAACAAAGCAATTGCATTGGAGTTATGTATAATCAACTCATTTTCTTTCACTGTTAATGAGCAAAATTTGAGCGTGGTGGCTAGGCTACAAACACTGCTTATGGTGGGGAAAATAGTCCGGTATTGTAATGGAAAGCTAATGTAATTAACTGTGGTGAGAAGAAAAGGTAGATAAATAGTGAAAGGTTGCATAGATTAAGTAGGACCTTACGCCCTATTTTTTGTTTTAGTAGTAAATATGTAAATCAGCATCAGTGAAAGCAGCAATCTTATTTATAATATTAATAGTTGTTGAAGCCACCAATAGAACGATCGATTACCAATGTGTTTAGCAATTTAAAAAGCCATGGCATATTTGGTTGGCAGCGATGTATGCTTCGATAGTGCCTGCGTTTGTCGACTTCGTATTATTCAGTGCCGTTGAAAATAGCCCCGATCCCAGCATGCTTTGAGCGAACGTACACAGCACAGGTCATTCGTGACCTATGTGCACACAATGGTCATTGTATAGATCTATTCCTTGTTTACTTTTTACGTAAGCGACATTTCATACAAAAAGTAGTACCGAGAAGTGGGCGGATACTAAAGAATCATTGAACGTGACACCGGAGCATGATATTGTTAAATGCGGGCTGGGCTTAACTGTGTTATCAGTCATTGGCATGATATAATAATAAATGGGCGGAGTTAATTTGAGTTATCTGTCAGTGGTATAATAGCACTTAACAATATTGGGTCCGGGTCTTCAACGTAATTGTGCACTAGTTGCATAATAATAATAGATCCAATACTGACATACAATTTGGTAAATATCAAATGCGACAATTTAAATGCAGCACAAGATAAACCATGAAGCAAAGTGTATAATTGTGTAAAAAAAAGAAAGGAACCCTACATTAAATAAAAGTATATATGTATGATGCAGTTAATAAAACAATAAACTCATATCATATCATATTTCCTAGGGTTGTAATTATAAAACTAAAATCCTTTAAAAAAGCGAAACTATGAAAATCCTAATTAAATTCCATTCATATGTAATGTCCGTTCAATAATCCGCCTAGTGTTTGTCATCAGTGATACTTCAATAATGTAAATAATTCACACTAGCATATATGTTTTGCGATTTGTGAGGCAAAGCAACATTTAAAGAAAGGCAATGCAAGAAATATCTCGTATATCAGCATCATACCAATGGGCGATCACATAATTATTTATGCTATGTGTACCCAATGAAAACAATCGTAATGGCACTATCACACAAAATATGATTTGGCATCATTTTTGGTAACCAAAACATATAATTATAATAGATGATGGCGACATAAAATAGTATCCCTTAAGATACACATGTCTCAAGCGTTTCTGTGTTTAACTATAAAAGTAGACAATCAATTCGAAATAGGTATAATAAATAAAATAACAATACAGCAAATGTTTGCAATTTAATTACAAGGTCATAATTATAGTCTATTTATAGAAAGATATAACCTCTATTTATAAATTCAATAACATCTACAGACGTAGTTGAGAGAAACATGTAATTCTAAATAATTCCAAATAAAACACAACCGTTATTTATATTAACATACGTGGTGATATTATAAATATAAATAATATATAAATATAAATTATATATTCAGTATTAATGTTATTGTCTACTGGCAATGCTGGATCTACTAGTACTTCAGGCAAGTGTTTGTTAAAATACAAGATAGTAGATTCTCCTTTCATAGGCTTCCGATCAGAGTCATCATACAGACGCCGCTCTCATTTAAATTAAATTAACCCAGCATGCATATGACACTGCATTTATTAGAAACAACAAACGAAATACCGACATAACTGTAAACATATTTGACAAATCTGGCCCCACGTTCACAAAGGATTAAATGCAGGATCAAGATCAATCTTAGCTGATCTTGATCTTCAACTGAGCTGAATCTGAAAAATATTTTATTTTGAAATAACTTTTGTTCTAGATTAAATAATCAAAACATTTTGTAAAATTTTGATTAAAATCTTCATATCAGATAGAAACATAAGCTAAAAGGAGTTCATACTCGTGTATAATGTATATTTGTTAAACAAATAAAATTGATACAGATTTTTTGTGAACAACATTGTTGAGCCTGATCCCAAAATATCTGGCTCAAGTTCATCTTGAACCTGAACATCAGGCTTAACTTGTTAAAAAAACAGAGAACAGAAGGTATTTTAATTGGAAATTCCACATAGACTTTGAGCTGACAATAGACCCTGCTCCCAAACCCCTGGGGGAATTTTTGGTCGTGACTATGTTTTTATGAAATTCCATATCCAAGCTGGCATTTGCTGGTTGGGTGTACGATGGCGGTTGGTTATTTTCGATTCTGCGCCATTTTAATAATACTTTCCCATGGTAGAAATAATGATAGCAAGGTTTATATTGCATAATGACTATTTTTTTAGTGTTTCTAATTCGATGGCTTCTGATTTAGGTTATGTTGTGACAAAGGCGTAGTGGATAATGACAAAAAAAATCACACTACCAATGAGAGTACGTCACCTTACTGGCAATGCAGAAATTATAAGAATCCTGAACAGATTTGGCCATGATCATTCATATAGCCGAACTTTAGAAGTAGAAACTGCAATTTGCAATTTGGTCCTTGCTACTTAGTCTGGCTTACCTGCAGTTATAGCCTGTCAAAACAATGCAGTCCTTCACTTCTGCTTGGACAATTTTGACTTGAATGAAGATACCACATCTGGTAATGGAACAACCCATTGCACGCATAAAATTGTCATGTAAGAGGTTGTTGATCCGAGCATTGAAACATTTGATAATACTGCAAATACCAAAGAAAGATCGATCTGTAAAACCACACGAGGTTCAAATCGAGGCGTGCTATGCTAGGTCAAACGTTAAACCCACAGTCGAGGTGTTGCATAGTGAACCAGTGTTCCACTTTTCTCGACATGAACAACATATGTTTAAATGGTTGTAAAATAGGAAGATAGGTGCTAATTCTGAACGTTGTGGTCAGGATGGCTATCAAAAACTGGTGATGAGAATGTAGTGACTCCATTAGTAGCGGAATACATGACTCCAATAAACAAGACGATTAATGAAAACGCCACCGTCTAAAGGCATCCTTATAGGAAACTGAAGAAGTCGGCCAGATGTATGTCACAGTGACATGTGACGATGCAGTAGCAAAGAAGGCATACTCTTTGTTATGGCAATACCCAAACATCTAAAACTTTAATTGCAAGAATGGGTGTTTTCAACATGTTGTGCTCGGTTTTTGGAACAGTCGGCAAGATGATTAGTAGAACTGGCTTCGCAGAAATAGTTATTGAGTCAGGAGTGTGTGCCAGCGCATCTCTGTAGAAGATTATTAATGAAAAGCATTTTAACAAATCTCTTCGTGTTCACAAGTCAGTCATGACGGCACTACATCGACTGCTGTTCAATTTAGTTGAGCAGACCAATCCCGAAACAGAACGTATTTCTGCCGAAACTGACAATACGCTGAACAATCTAGCCAAACATCCATGCAAAGAACACCTGCAATGTGTCGAGGAATCAGTTCCACGAGTATTTATCATGGTACCAGAATTTCAAAGCAGTTGTTCGAAATGGTGAATATGGTAAGACAGCAGCGTTTTGGATGCATTACATATAAACCATACAATTGATCCACATACTAATCATGGCGACAAAACAAAATGACTTTCAAATGCAAATTGCCTCGCTGTATTCACTGTGTCAGCTATTGTTCGCATTTGACCACACAACCTATGCAATATACATACCACTGTATGTTCTGACTATGTTGAACTTAAAACATCACACGAAGGGAATCTTGAAGTACTTGTAGGAAAAGGTTTCAGTGTATCAGGATCAAATATACCCAGATGCAGAAATACTGTTGACATCACCATCGAAAAGTCGATCAATCGATATGCAAAGTCACACGGCGGTGTTATACGCTTCAGCACGACCTACTCGGCCTACAATTGCTGTTGTGTAACTCGCCATTTGTGTACGAAATATGTAGAAGCTGTCTATGACGGATATGGTGTTTGGTGACGAAATGGCCCACAATTACACAAAGAAGAGTCAGATGTGTGACAGTGAAACACATGTAAAGAAGGTCATTAAAGTGATCTTTTAATTTACCAACCCATTTAGCGATTATGGCAATAATTATAAATTGTACTGTCTCCCATCACAGTTACCTGGAACTGATGATGTGATCTTCTCGAGGAGAACTTCTTGGGGTACACAAGATAGGGGAAAAGACAATATGCTTTGGGAATAACATAAACCAGAAGCCATCGAACCATTTACCCCTTTAGCAAAGAAGGCAATAATGATCAATTGTACCGTCTGTCATCAGGGTAACCTGGAACTGGTGAGTTGGCTAAAAATCGTCTTGAGGTACACAAGATTGGGCAAAAGGCAATAAGGACCATCATCGGCGAGCGTCTGGTAACAAAGGCTATTATATTTTATGACTCTATTCGAATGACAAAGCTGAAGACATTTGCATTTGCAAAAGTATCAAAAAAGCTAACTTGTGCTCAAAACAAAGTCACACAGTTTCCAACAGAGAGAAACGTTTTTGTAGAATTTGTCCTACTTGGGGTACAATATGGAATTGAACTTGAAGTCACACTATCATACCCACTAGAGTCTGTGCTTTAGGCACTCTCAAAAGCTGATAGCATTCCCACCAAGATATATAAACAACTGAATTTCAGTGATGTTAAACAATGATATTGAGCAACTAGTGTGTGCTATGTATGGCAAAGAAAAGTACACTGATGTCAACAAGCTGAGGTATGACCTTTTCGTTAAGAAATATGATCCACTAAGAGGTTTATTGTCAGGACAATCAGGTACTGACCTGAGTCTGCTATCACCATGTTGATTATCTCTGGAACTGCACATACTGCAGGCCAATTGTCAGGTGTATATTATTGTTGTGTGGTGACAAAAGTATGCATGTGTTAAGTAAGAAGTGAGTGCGAATTAGAATTTCGTTTAACAGTGTCAGTGTGTTTAATTTATGGTAATAATATAGCAATAATAAGACAAACGTTTAATGTATAAATATGTGATATAATATGATTTAAGGTAACCTAATAATGTTACATTGGAAACGGACATTATTACCAAAAGATACCATGTAATACTAAGACAATAATTGTATATCTTACGGATGAATACAAAATGTTAACACATTAAGTGTCCTGACTTGAATGTATACATGGTTTAGAGATGCAACACAGCATAGTAGAAACCTCATAATATCATTACTGACAATACGTATTTAAAACATCATACCATATATTAATTTGAAATAGTTAAATGTTTACAATTGCAATAATTAACAATTGCGTAATACCTTTTGAAGAAAACCCTTGCAATATCGTAGTTTAACGGTATACACATCACATGTTGGCTTCCACGTAATTTCGAATCATGCAGTTCTATACAATTTAAAAATCCACATGCATTAGTCGAAGAGAAACCGCCTATTTACATGCATATGTCTTTAATATCACGCAAGTATCCCTATGTCCATATTGATTATCTTCGAATCCACCTAAAAAACACGAATATACAAGAATAGTCTTAATTACGGCGAAAAAAACGTATACTACTATTACTTGTAGTACTACTTCTACCACTACTACATCAAAAACTACTACGTGTACTCCTATTAAATATTTTGGAATAAACAATAATTATGTCATCCCCTCAAATGCATATTGTTTTGCCTTTGACATCGGCGGTCTGTTTAGATGGCCATGTATGTTTCTTCGCCAAAACTCCTGTACATTTTAGAACTTTATAATCGGGCGCAGAATTTGAGGTCTCTTAGAATACATGTTTACACACATTCCATTTATAGTTGTCTTTACATCTATATGCAAGTTTATTTTTAGCCTTCATTGAAGTCAATTAGGGGCAAAATGCTTTGCAAATGTCGATCCACATTATTTTTCGCCCTAAAAGCTCAACATGTTTCAACCGATCTTCACCAAACTTGAAGACAATGTTTTAAGAAATAATATATAAGCCAAGTTCAATACTCGGACAAATCGCCATAAAAAGTGAAGAGTTATGGCCATGAATTGTCTAACATGTCTTCTTTTTAGCCATTTTCCACTCTTTAATTTAACAGTTTTCACCCTATCTTAAACAAACTAGACGAACATGTTCATAAATATAATATAATGGACAAGACAATGTCAACATACAAGTCAGGAAATGCAGAGTTGTGATCCTTGAAATATCTTAAAGCGTCTGTTCATCCGTTTACACTCTCTTAGTCCGCCGGTTTCAAGCAAATTTATCAAAACTTGACATTGTAATAGTCATCCTGAGTTCCCATTATAACTTAATAAGATCATGCACATGTAATATGAATTTGCATTTCCTTACAAATAGTGTAATACTTTGTATTTTGCCTTGTCATACTCTTCGTTATGTTACGGAAATATTAGCTTTACAGTTTAAAACATATCGATCAAATGTTTCAGTATGTCAAATATTATGATTAACCAAAACACAATACTTTTATCTTCGGCGTGTCAGTTAACATGCCAATAATAGAAAGATAAGAATCCTCCTAAACATTTACCTGTTATCATTATGGCGTATTTGTATATTATTTCATTTTTAAAAATGCTTTGTTTAGGAGAAATTAAGAAGAATTAAGCATGCCGTTTTCACGCCGAACTCAGTTATTTAGATATTTAGTGACTGTCACATATTCTTTATTTTTCTTTAACGTTATATGTTATATTGACTAAACAAAGAGTGCAAGTGTTGACAATTAACAAACTATACATATTTTCTATGTTCCATTTTACAACCCTTATATATAACGAAAATGAGTTTTGACAATCAGGAAGTAAAATTAATTTGTGACTATTAGTACGAAACTATTCAAAAGTTCATCATTCAATAGAATAATCTTTTTTTCGAGACGTTAACACATTTTCAATGTCATTGCGTTGTGTGGTGTACCTGTCAAGCACGCATTATTTCTTGTAAGTGCCGTAATCATTTCAGTGTTATTGGTAGTCCATATACAGGTATAATGTTCCTTGTCAATAAAGTTATGTGCACACAGTAGTTTCTCAATTCAGCAAAATATATGGTGATAACTTAAGCAGATGTACCCTTTGTTTGTACAATTATAACTTATGTGGTTTTGATAGGATAGCGGAGGTGTTGAGCATTTTGAAGCCAGTGCATCGTAAGCGTGCAAATGGATATTCACTCGAAGTCTTCTTCTTGTGACTTGAAGCAAATTCAGTTGCAAGCCTGTCGATCTTTTGCTTTTTGCTCTTGTAGTCTAGTTGGTGTTTAAGTTTGTGTTTTCCTTGCTGATTATTGGTAAAGGCAAAGATGTTTTCACTAGCAACCGGTTGATTCCTCCGTGTGACCTGGCAACCATGGACACAGACATATAGGATCTGACACGAGTTGTCATTTCATACCATATTTTATTAAACAAGTTAAGGAATTTTGTTAGGAAGCGAGCCTGTGCCAAGCTTACTAACGAATTTCTTGGACGAGTTTACTAAAATAGTGTATGAAACTTTGTCAGATTTTTTTATCACATGTTTTAAACGAAATAAAACCATTCTTATTTTACCGAAATAATTTGATAAATCATCAAAGTTGTGTACTGACGTGACGTCAGTTCATGTTGACCTAAATAAAGTCATGCGATTGGTCATTCAAAAAATATGTAGCCAATGAAAACGCTGTGTAAGATAAAAATATTTGTAATGGCTGTATTACATGGAAAACAAGGACATGTGATAAATTCTTTTCTGCTGTGCATGTTTAGGCAGTTTCCAGTAGACCCATATTATACTGTTGGCTATGCCCTCTTAACTTCGTGATAGTTTAAGTTGGAAGGTGAACACATAAAGCTTAAAATCTAAACAATACATGAACATGCATCAAGTCATATTTTACATGTTTACAGGCATGTATCACGGTGAATATGGTCACCGCATACTGATCTCGGTCAAAAACATGTACCTGTATTGAATGATATGCGTAATTCGCATTTAAACCTTAAGTTTCAATAACAAAGTTTATAATTCCAAACGTATTTTTTCGACAAAAACACAGTGATAAGATCACATACACTTTAATGAAATATAGCCAAAATGGAAGAGAAATCTGAACATATATCTGAAAATTCACTTCATACATAAAAGACATGGACACTTTTTTACTTCGTCTATGACGAGGGGTACATTTCAGGAAAATA
The DNA here is from genome assembly GCA_027627225.1 of Congeria kusceri. NCBI lineage: Eukaryota > Metazoa > Mollusca > Bivalvia > Myida > Dreissenidae > Congeria > Congeria kusceri. The sequence continues at coordinate 61,985,564 of CM051025.1, read as the reverse complement.
TGTTGTAAGAATATTTAATAGCGGTATCCACTGTGTTCCGTAGAACTAAAATTAGTGTCATATAATGATGAAAACCCAGAGAAACTAACATTTATTTTGCACTACACTCTGTTTTTTTTCCCATAAGTATGCGGTGCCCATCCATTCATTATAAAAGTAACGTAGTTGTATTACATCAGTATACGGTGACCATATACGCCGTGAGTATACTAGTAGAAAAAATGGAAATGTTTGGCATCACCGGTCATGCGTAATGTCTGTATGAGGCCTGTTTGCTGCGTGCTTTTTATAATGAAACCATTGGTAATTTTAACTTCTACAGAGATTACAAAAATAAACATCATGATTATTTTGTTTAAAAAAGTTATTGAAAAACTTGCTAGTTGAATCAATACAGTTTTATAACAGTTACATGTAAAACGACATTTTCAAAAATACAAGCAATGGTGTAAAAAGTCTACTCTGCTAGTTTTACATTTCATTATCTTCATTTAAACACTATTCTGAGTTTAATGTACACATTCAGCCAAAAAAATCACTAGACGTGTAACATGAACTGATCCGTAGTTCACGCTACTTGTTTAGTAACGTTATTCAACTTATTATAGACTGTTGGTACGCTCTTGATTACCATTACTAATTTAATAGAAGGATATGCTAAATGTAAAATAAAATTGTCACAATACATTACAAGACCTATGTGTTGTTAGTCACACTGCGTTTACAAACTGAATTGTTTCCTAAAAAGTTAAATGTAATTTATTTGTGTTGTTTTTAAATTGTAAACTGATGACTCTGTTTTATGTTTGTGTTTTATCCGATCATCGTATGTGCATTTACAAAATATGCATCGGTTCTATAAAAGTTGCTTTATTTCAACAATGTGGGATAAAGAAAGCACGCGAAGTTTAATGACATCATTTGTTAATGTTCGTTACGTCATTTTATGTTGTTTGTTTTATTTAGTACATTTGCTTCCGTTTATTTTAAAATAAAGACAGAACATGTTGGGATAATAGAATACTAAATGCGTAAATGATGAATAAAGCTAAGTTTATTTGCTCGGCACGCAAACGTAAACCACACGCCAAGACTCAATGTTCAGGTTATCAAATCATCGCTAAATAAACTGATCATTACTCATCACTAGCCTAGTATTCTCTAAATCAATATTTCTCAGACTGATCAAATTCCCATAATTTGCATTTGTCAATTATATATTTATAGGCGATATACACGACAGGAAATGGTAAGTGGCGCTCACGGAAACAACTGTGTTTCTGAAACAGATATTGTAGTTTGCTTCAAGACAAGAAGATTCGAAAACGAATCATATTTAAAATTATATCCGCTTAGTGAGTATTTTAAACATATGTTTCCGACATATACATGTAGTTATACAGCATGTGCTTGATCATACCCCAACAAACGAAGTTAAAGGTGTATATAGGAGTGAGTTTGTCGGTCCGTCGGCCTGTCGGTCTGTTGGTTTTCATGATTTCGGATGATAACTCAAAAAAGGCTTGACACAATCAAATAATTTTTGGTATCATAAAATACATTTCAAGTTCTACTTTGGTTACAAACCACTAAATTTTGACAGAGTTATGGCCCATTTTTGACTTATATTTCCGTTTCCTGACAAAAACTCATGACAGGCTCCACAAATTGAAATTATTTTTGTACATAGATGTAACGTCATAAAATACAGGTCAAGTTCGACATTGGTTACAAACCACTAAATGTTGACAGGGTTATGGCTCCTATTGAAATACAAATTTTCCAAATACACTGTTCAACATTCACAAATTAAAGCGTTCTCTGTATCTCCATTTCTTTCGAATGGATGCCATACTCATGTGACAAGGCTATATTGTGGGGTTATATCCGTCACTCACGTGACATGTTTAGTTAAGATAGCTCCGCAGTCGCACAATAACAGGGTTCGAATGGATAAAGAATCTTAATTTAATAATGTTTAACTTATGTGTGATTTTCCTCTTGAGTTATCAAGTATTCCAAGTTTTAAGAAAATGTGTACCTTACATCAGTTGTTGTGTTAATTACCAATGTATAGAAGGTATTAAGATATGTGATTTCAATTTACTTAACAAAAAGCTTGTCAAAATACATTTTTGTAAGTCGATTAATAAAGCACACTTGATAATAATACATTTAGATAAGATATTTGTCATGAACTATTATTCTATAAAACTATCCAGCTTGTTTCTTTGAGAAATAGCGATGACGAATGTTTGTTAACATTCACTGAAATAAAATCGCCCTATTATTTCATAAACGGTCTCTATGTACATGTAACTATATTGACTTTTCTCCTGGTGATGCAGCTGCTTAACGCCGCATTTGCGGTGATTTTAAACGCGCATACAGAACGGTTTTGTTTTGGCCGCGACGCGCAACGCATAAAGCAATCTTTGCATTCGTGTTTAACACACACACATTTCATTTATAGTTGTATCTACATTTTATGTACAAATCGAGAACATAGTATACCCATATCAAAGATGGTGGGGTAAATTGCTTTGCAAATGTCGGTCGGTCTGACGGTGGACCGCATTATATTCCGGTTTAATGTTTTATCCGCTCTTCAGTAAACTTGACATAATGTTTATATGAGTACTTTTCCGCCAATTTTATTACTCAGATTAATCGCCATTCGAACTTGCCCTTGAATTATTTTAAAGGTATCATTTTAAGCCGTATTTTACGCTCTAAGTCGAACAGTTTCCAATCGATCTTCACCAAACCTGAAGAATTTTTTATATGAATACTTTCTGGGCCAAGTTCCATAATCAGCCAAATCGCTATAGGATCATCGGAGTTATTTAACCCTTGATTCGAAATCGTTGCTAAGCTATGAAAGCTATGTGATGTTTATAGATGGCTACTTTAAAACAGTAGTACTTGTACTCAACCGTTTTCGCATAAAACTGTACAAATCAAATGTTTCGATTCATATTCAACTCCATAATGTCTTGCTGCGCTACCGCATGTTGATCCAAATTTACATTTAAACTCAGAAGTTATTGCTTGCAATTTTGCTCACTTTTGGACGTTTAAAATGCGATGAAGAAAGTTTGCATGTGAACGGTCGGTGTTAGATTTAATATGTAAATTGAAACGCAGTGATGTTTACATATGCTGGGACCACTCTGTCCATATGTGTTTTTTTTTCTCAATGTATGCGGTATTACAGGTATTATTATTATTATTATTTTATTTTTTTATTTTTTTTAATTACGAATAACTTGTGCATATACATACTGCATATGTTTATAAATGTACTGTATTTGTATTTCATCTCGTTGTATTTCATATAAAATTTAGTATGTACGCTAGCTAGAATCCGGTTTATATCCCTGACCCACAATTTCTACACAGTATGAACCTTCTTTGCGTTGCACTGGCGTAATTCCATTTTCCCTGGGGCCCTTACATGTGCGAGTATAGTGTGCACAACTTTAATAAATATCCGTACGTGTGTACGTTGGAAAGAAAATTCTAAAACAGATTGACGAATCATTGTGATAAGTGGCGATGTTCGAGCCGAGCAAGATAAACTTCCCCATATTCAGCGCTAATCCAAGTATTCTATTTATCCCATCATTTTTTGTCAAAAAATTATAAAAAAATTGCGTAACAAACTGTTGAATTCATACACTGGTAGTACAACTTCTTTTACTAGTATCGAATACAAAATGTACAAAATGTAATAAAGAAGTAGTCCCAAGATTATAGAATTATAATAAATACAACTTGGGCTGTAAACAAGTTTTACTGTATAACGTTTATGTTATTAGTACAAAAAATAATCGAATAGTAACAATCACAATTAAAAGGACCTTTTAAGTAAAAAAAATACACAACTGCGTAATGATCCTTACAGTTTATGCTCTTTAAATAAATCAATACACAATAAATGACCTTGACCGTTCGTTTTCAAAAACTCTGAATCGAAGCACATATGACTATAAATGTAATATGCTTGCTTCGGAAAACATGTTTGCGTATTTAAAATACAATGCTCATATCTTCAAAAGAACGACCAGAAAATGCGATCGGCAAAAGTAAACAATGCGACTGTATCATTAAAACGTTTTCCGTGCACGCGACAGTGTGGAATACAGCTAAGTTTATCCCATGGGGTGTTTTTTCGTCAATGACAGCGTGAAGATGGGATAAAATCTATTATTTGTCACGAATATCCTACGGATTTCTCAATGGAAAAATATATAAGGAATTTTAAGTTTCATTCCCTCAGGTATACGATAGTGACGATGAGCTTTAATACATAAAAGATAAATAAACCAAACATGTATATACCTATAATGTGTTGTCCTGGTACAGCGGCAACTACGGTTACACCTGCACACTAGTTTTAGCTAGATGGTGTCGACAGTAATTGGCTTGTATAGAATATTCCCGGGTATAACCAGTTATTAGTATCTTTTGAGAATGATTATTTCAGTATGGTTGGACTCACGATCTCCAGATCGTATGACGGACACGATGTCCGTTATACATATTCAACTCTGGAAATGAAATTACAGTTCGAAATGCTGATTAACCAATGCGAAATTTCTGATTACCTACACAATAAAGAAAAAGAGCAGCGCTGATTTTACTGAACCGACTTTTACACGTTCACGTACATGTAGTTATTGATTTCTAAAAGTTGACTGGATAACACCATATTATTAACATTTCGTAATGTTAAATGGGTTATTTTCACCGCGAATACATAGATTACACACACGTTCATGCATATATTATTGAAAACGCATACTAAAATGGGTGACTATGATCAATTTTATCGGAGTACTCACAATACCGAGTTGTTCTGAGACGCCATTTTGGAGTTGTGTATTGACATTGACAATTTCAATATTGTGTCAATATTGACAATAGTGTGTTGAACTTCTTTGGTAAAACTGCTTGTGACTCAGTATAAAATATTCCTGTGTAGTGAATGTTAGTTTACTTATTTGGAATGAATTGAAATAATTGTGTATGGATGATTTAGTGTTCTACTGATGACGTCATTACAGTAACAAAGTACGCGTTTATGTATATATTTAAAAATAACGTTTTTGAGATAGATGCCGATTAAGAATAATTCAGGTATATACATTTTTGGTATTACATTGTTTGTTTTGTTGAATCTGATTCATGTTTACTTAAACTTTTGACTTTAGGTTGATTCAGAGTAAAATACGTAGATCCAATAATTGGCTTACATAAATATATCAGGCACCTTTGTATCAAGTCGATTTCAGCATAGTGGTATGATAAAATAATATAGAAAACCCTTTATTTAAGTGATAGTTTAGATTTAATCAATAACTATGCAATATTTGATTTGCGAAGAAACTTATTAAACAATATGAACATACAAAGTGTTTAGTTTTTCTGGGTGGTAATTTGGAAGGTTTTTGTTGAATTGTTTAATGTGTACAATAAATGATTTATGTTATATACGTGGTATATTTTTAATGACAATAATAAACCTTAATCCTGAGTTACCTATAAAAGACCGAAAATAATGTTCGGTTAGGAATTGAAAAAAGAAACAACTACTGATATATTATTGATCGTAACCATAATATGTTAGTGAACTTTATCAGCATCTTTTTATATACATGTATTTATTCATGAAATGCAATGACAAGAATACCCGTAATGATAACCCGATCACTATGGTTTGAATAAAATTTTGCTCTGGTTTTTATGTTATTACTTTTCACAATATTTTACCTTTCTTTAACGGATATGTGAATGAACTCGTCGACCGTGCTTTCGTAAAACAACAGCTAACAAAATAAACAAAATATACAATTCAATGAACATATCATTTAGCAACTACGAAACATAATGTTTGGCACTATATTCCCACCCTAACAATGAGTGACAATCATAGAATCGTTTTTTAAAACATTTATTACGTAAGAATACACACACCTGTGCTGTATCAACGTGATTTGCGCACGTTTTTTTATGTTTTGTCAAACAGCACGAAATATAATAAAATGTGTGGATTTCAATGCAAAATCGTCTTTCATTCCAATATTTTTCATATTAAAAAATGCGCCAATCGTGAAAGTAAGTTTTCTATGACGACTCATGAAATAAAATACGATCCTACTCTGAAACCAACAAATATCAAATGCATCTGAAGTTGCGAAATATAATAATCATATTAGTGTCATCACATATTTTTATATTCAGATCCCATACAGATCCATAATTCAACCATCAGGGTGACATCAAACGGAACAGCATACTCCGACTGGATCGCAGTAAGGGTCAACGATGGTGTTGTACATAACCAAACTATGCATGCCCGTGCGGACGGTTGTAGTTGTTGCACCGCCCTAAAAAGACCATCTTGGGGCCAACTGACATTGGACAAGATTTATCTAGTGGAACAGGTTTTAATTATTGGGCGTCAAGATGTAGGTATGTGGAAACATACACATAGTATATAGTTTTCGTGGTGGTAAATAATACAAGTTAAGTACGAATTGTCTTAATTTGCATTACCCGATCGCCGTTGTGAAATCACGCTACACCATTCTATTTTTTGGCAAATAAATATGCAATCATTGTTTTGTAATATGTGTTCGTTCCTTTATATTAAACAACAATATTGATGAGAAAGATATTATTTTAAATAATAATTGTTTTCTTTCACACTATATACCCGTGTTTCTGAGAAAACTGCCCGATGAAGTTATGTCGCACATGACGTTTTTATTTGTTTATGTCCACGATAGTTTGGAAAAACACCTTCGAACAACTAAGTTTACTCTAATACGATCAATTAATATATTTTTCGCCGTTCGATAACCTTGCAGTGCTTTTACATGTTTATTGCAGACCCAACTCAGTTTGCCAACATACTATTGTCATTGGGACTTTACGAAGAATCACTTCAAGGCGACGTATTTACTTCGAAAGACGGGACTGTTGCGACGAAGATGCTGAATCCTCCACGCGAAGTCCATGTTGTGCGAGTTACGGGAAGTGGCAGTATCAACTTTATGACAATATGTGAGATAATGAAACACCGACAAGCAGGTAACTTACTTTGCAGCTGAATGTTACTTCTAGTTTCGCGGCTGAAGTTATGAATTGATAAGTGATCAGGGCTGGTATTTATAAGAATCTAAGTCGAAAATTAAGACATATATTAAAATTCTCAAATTTAATTTTTGGACTTTCTGACAAAGTTATGCATTTCTGGAAGATGTTGACACATAATTTGCAATGTAATTCAAAGTGTATTAATATCTAGCATTAGTCATGCAAATGTTCCAAAGCATAGTGTTTTAAACACAAATTCTAATTTTGACTTATGTTCAACTTAAGTTAAGAATGGCTTAAGAATCTTTATAAATATGAGCCTAGGTCATTTCATCTAAGTGAACTTACTGGTATCTACAATTGCCGCAGAGTAGTACTAAAACAATATTTCTACAATACATCACACGTTACAACATTATCTGCTTAGTGGCGATTGTTACATTGCAATCAGTAGTACATAAACTATATGACAACACCGTAGACAGCAAAAAATGCCGACTACACACTCATTTATTTCTTTAATTATCCCCCAAACGATAATGTTTTAGTTGTAATAATCGCACTCTCAGTATCATTGTTTTGATCGAATGATCTAAAAGTCATTAGAATAAAATGTTAAAGGGTAACAAACACAGTATAGCTATGATCATGCGGTTTTCGCATCATGTTTGTTTTTAAAGCTTGAAACGTATTCTTGTCAGAAACCACTGGATGGATTTCTAAATATGTTCAATAAATATTTTTTGGTGACCCGTTGCCGTATTCAATCAAATCGTTTTGATTCGTTAAAATCATGGCTACCAGCTGGCGGTAAATGGCTTCTTGTTTGCAGCCATTGCTTTTGTTCCAAAATAAATTCACCGAATCTTACCATCTACCTAATTCTTTCGAATAGTGTTGTTTCATTGCAAACACGACCGCCAGGCGTCAGAGTAGTTAGGCATATTCTTAATGTTAGTATTAGTAACTTAAACACTTTCTAGTCTGAAACCACTGGCTGGATTGCGAAATAATTTTACGGAAAGGTTCATTTGATAATCATCTATAACATTACTTTAAATTATTTTGTAAGCAAACATGGCCACTATGAAATTATTTAATTTTCCATGTTTAGCTTTATTGAAAATATTCTTATCTCGAACCACTGCAAAAGTAAAAATATACCTTACATAAATATGTTTCTTCTTTGAGTATATAAAAGTCAACGGTCCGTTATTAAGGTTAATTTCAAAATGGTAGTTAGCGGGCCAATAAAATAGTATAGTGCCCGGAGCCAGCGGGCACAATTTCGTGTGGGTGCCCGCTAAGCTTTAGTTGTGTGTAACCGCAGTTGTGTGGGCGTTTCATCAATATTTACGATTTTTCTACGATCGTAATTTGCTTATCGAGATTTATGTAGTTGTATACGATTATACAATAACAAATTCCGTTTCTTCAACGAAAGATTCGCATAAGCAGTATACATAAATAAACGACTACACACATTATGGTGGTTGTGTACCGAAAGTAGCGTGACGCAGTCTAAATGTTTGAAATGACGTCATTGTCGCGCGCTCTGCCAAATAAACAAGTTAAGGGTTTACTTTTCAGTATACTGTATGTGTCATTGCAACAATGCTTACTGCAACGTAAACGACACATCGCCGCTTTGGTCTTCTTTTATGTGATAGCATTAATACTGAAAAGTGTTGCTGTCACCCGTACAGCATACCGATATTTAACAATAGTATAATCTCTAAAAGGTACAATTGTTCGAATTCAGCGTTGTGTATCGTATAATTTTAAAACATGTTTAATTCAACGTGCTCATTGTGAACTTTTGTGATCACCTTTCGTCGTGCGTCGTCCGTCGTGCGTCCTACGTCAACATTTTCATCAAAACATCTCCTCCTAAACCACTTTGCAAATTTTCACGAAACTTCACAGTAATGATCCTTTGGTGACCCTCTTCCAGCATACCGATATTTAACAATAGTATAATCTCTTAAAGGCACAATTGTTCAAATTCATCGTCGTGTTTAATTCATGTGCTTATGGTGAGCTTTTGTGATCGCCTTTCGTCGTGCGTCGTCCGTCGTGCGCCCTGCGTCAAAATTTTCATCCAAACATCTCCTAAACTGCTAGGCAAATTTTCACGAAACTTCACAGGAATGATCCTTTGGTGACCCTCTTTCAAAGTTGTTCAAATCGTTTCGGTCCGCTGCATATGTAGGTCACCAGGGCTAAAAATATATTTCAAAAGTGAAAACTTTTAAAATCTTGTCTAAAACCGCAAGGCTCAGAGCTTTCATATTTGAAATGTGATATCGTCTTGTGGTCCTCTACACAGACTGTTGAAATCATGCCCCTGGGGTCAAAACTGGCCACGCACCGGGGGTCACTTCGTTTATATAGAATTGAATAGCAAAATGAATTAAAAAAACGTCTTCTCTGAAACAACAAGGCCCAGAGGTTTCCTATTTGGTATGTAATATCATATAGTGGTTCTCTTCAAAGTTTGTTTAAATCATGCCCCTGTGGTTAAAAATGGCACGCCCCGCGGGTCTCATGGTTTATATGGACTTAAATAGCAAATGACTTTTAAAAAATCGTCTTATCTGAAACCGCAAGGCCCAGTGGATTCGTATGTGGTATGTAACATCCTATAATGGTCCTCTACAGAGACTGTTAAAATTATGGCTCTGGTGTCAAAACTGGCCACGCCCTGGGGCTCACATGAGTTATATATACTTAAATAGCAAAATGATTTTAAAAATATTCTCTTCTGAAACCAAAAGGCCAAGAGGTCTCTTATTTGGCATGTAACATTGTATAGTAGTCCCCTACGAAGATTGTTCAAATTATGCTCCTGGGATAAAAAGAAGCCACGCCCCAGGGGTTGCAGGGTTTCTATAGACTTATGGCAATTGGATTTTAAAAATCTTCTTCTCTGAAACCGCAAGGTTCAGAGCTTTTGTATTTGAGATAAGACATCCTCTAGTGGTCCTCTACTAAGTTTGTTCAAATTATTCCCCTGGCGTCAAAATGGGCCACGGCTCGGGGTCACATGTTTTTATAGACTTATACAAAAATGACTTCAACAATCTTCTCCTCTGAAACCGCAAGGGCTAGAGAGTTTCGTATTTGGTATGTAACATCCTATAGTGGTCTCTATAAAGAGTGTTCAAATGATTCCCCTGGCGTAAAAACTGGCCACACCCCAGGGGTCACATGGTTGTGTACACTTAAACAGCAACATGAATTTAAAAATCTTCTCCTCTGGAGCCACAAGGCCAAGAGGTTTTTATTTGGAATGTACCATTGTTTAGTGGTCCTCTACAAATATTGTGCAAATTCTGCCCCTGGGATAAAAAGAAGCCACGCCCCTGGGGTTGCACTGTTTCTGTAAACGTATATGCCAAGTGCACAATTCTTCTCCTCTAAAACCTAAAGGCCCAGAGGTATCGTTTTTGGTTTGTAACGTCCTATTGTAGGATTCTAGTGGTTTATATAGACTGAAATAGCAAAATGACTTTAACAAACTTCTCCTGAAATATCAAGGCCCAGATGTTTCTTATATGGTATGTAACATTGTATAGTGGCCGTCAACAACAAATTATGCCCCTGTGGTAAAAAGAAGCTACGCCCCAGGGTCATATGTTTTCTATAGACTTGTATGGCAAGTAGACATAAAAAATCTACTCCTCTGAAACTGCAAGGCTTTTCAAATGATGCCGCTGGGGTCAAAACTGGCCACGTCCCAGGGTTCACATGGTTTATATAGACTGAAATATCACAATTATTTTTTAAATCTTCTCCTCTGAACAAGCACGACCCAGAGGTTTCATTTTTGGTATGTACCATTGTATAGTATGTACCATCCTCTACAAAGATTGTCTAAATGATTCCCCTGGGTCAAAACTGGATACGCCCCAGGGGTTGCATTGTTTAAATTGACTGAAATAGCAAAATGACTTCAAAAATCTTATTCTCTGAACCTCAAGGCCCAGAAGTTTCGTATTTGGTTGGTAAAATTGTATAGTGGTCCTCTACAAAGATTGTTCAATTGATGCCACTGGGGGTCATATGGACTTAAATAGCAAAAATTAGAAACACCCTCTCCCTTTGCAACCGCAAGGCCCAGATATTTCACAATTGGTATAAACATTGTATTAACATTCGTATTTGGTTGGTATCATTGTACAGTGCCCCTGGGGTCAAAACTGGCCAGGCCCGGGATGTCACATGTTTTATAAATGCCTAAATAGCAATTTGATATTAAAAATATTCTCATCTGAAACCGCAAGGGCCAGAGGTTTCATATTTGATATATAACATTGTATAGTGGTCTTATACAAATATTGTTCAAATGATGCCCCTGGGGTCAAAACATGTCTCGCAACGGGGTTCACATGTTTTATATAGACTTAAATAGCAAAACGACTTCAAAAATATTCTCCTCTGAAACCACAATGCCCAGAGGTAGCTGTCTAAGATCACTTTTGAAATAGATTTCATTCTGATAATTATGCAGCGGGAAAATTGAATGCCAATATAATTGGGCAAATTTTCAAATTTTAGGGAATGGAAACTTCAAACAATGGTTTAATGTATACCAAAAACTGTTGCATACTTTTAGGGATTAAACATTTACATAATTGTTTACATAAGCGGTTAAATTAATGTTATACACATATCTTCGACATACACTCTAGAAATGAACATAATAATGAACAATTTTACTCATTGTATGTTATGATCAGAATGTTACAGTCTCTAACATAATGAAATAACTTTATTGTTTAGCCTACATAAACGACGCGCTCTATAAATAGCAATTTCAATGCTACAATTCACGGGGACGACAGTCGGTCACAACGTTCAATGTTGCCTGTTGAGCTTGCAAGCACACAATATAAAATAGTAAATTTCTGGTAGTTTTCTGATAAATAAGCAAAAGAAATATGAGCAAATTTGATTGAGCTTATATTCCCTATTATTTTATCATTGTATAAAAATGTTATTGTTCCCTGTAACCGACTGTCTTCTCCGAGAATTAACTCTAGCGAGTACAACTCCAGCAGGAGAATCATTCTAAAAATGGCGCGTGGTAAAGCTGTATTAATACACACGCATCAATTAGCGTCTGGAGAATCATAAACCCGAGAATTGCAATAAATGGGGAATTCATAAAATTACTGCTCATTCATTCCCGCTTTTATTTTCTGAAGCTATTATTTTCTGACAATGTTCATTTGTTAATATCCTGACAAATTCATGTATCAATTATGTTTACGTAAATTACTAGTATTTAGCTTATTCATGTATCACAGGTGAAAACATGGGGCGGTATATGATCGGTTTATTCACGGTACAGATATTAATAATTATTGGGTTTATCTCAAATTAATTTTGGGGACCGATACGTTTTCTTATAGTGTCCGACAAATCTAATGTCCGAGAAGTCTCCTTAGTAGGGTCCGAACATTCTGGGGTCTGAGAAGTCTCCTTAGTAGGGAACGAACAATATGGAACCCGTGAAGTCACAGCTTGGTCCTCTTGTAATATATTTAGGGCAAAAAATGACATCTCAATATTAATTTCTACGCCGATTGTCTTTTTTTTAAAAGACATTTCTTGTAATATTTGGTATGTAATATGTATTGTATAGTGGTCCTTTACAAAGATTGTTCAAATGATGCCCCTTGTGTCAAAACTTGCGACCATCGAACAACCGTTTTATGACGGTTGTCGTCAATGTCCTGTCGCAACTAAGATGACCATGCGCTATATGATTTATCGCCACGCCTACTTAGGATAAAGTCCAGAAAACACATATGACAGTAAAGGAATGTTTTTACAAGACATGTCCTTCCAACAATTAAGTCCTAGCTTTTAAATGTCTGCACGCATTGTCAATCAAATCTCGTCGTTAGATCAATCCATGGTCTTAGTGCGACAAAAAGGAGACATTATTCTGCAAATAATTAAATTTTCCGAAATTCTGTTGCTTTAAATAATTATTTTATTTTTACAGATATTATGTGATATTGAAATCTTAAACTGATGATTTATTTAAACTGTTTGATTATAAATACACTCCAATAGACTTCTATATTAATTATTAGATGGTTACTTTGAATCTTCATACAAGGTCACTTTGCTGCGATTCATCAGTAACATTTGACATGTCAATCTATTAATCAACGCTCACCTTAGCCTTAGATCATAATCATAATCATTGTAAAATATTTCAATAGATCTAAAGTCAAAAATTCTTAGAAGCGACACACAAAATGACGCAACAGTGGTTACAGTAGCGTAGCTGACCATGGTTTGATTCCGCTTGGTAATCTTTACTGTACACATAGGTGTTATTGTTTTCTTTGAAAAAAATATGAGCAGATAAACATTATTCGTAAACTAAATGAAATAACATTTTGACAATGTGACAATGTGATTTTACTCTAAAACAGTAGTTGTATTGTAAAATGAGTGCATGCATTTATTCACTATAGCTATGCCACTGTGTGTGTTTTGAAAGGCAAACACGCCATCATGTGTTCATTGATGACTAACTCTTTATCAAATATCGATGAATGACAATTAGACGAAAGGTAACCGTTAATAAAATAAAAACACAACGTAGATCTACAAAGAACTATTTTATAAAATAAAATGATAAATAAATTCATACGCATCAGTCACTCAGCAACTTTCTAAATTATTTTTTATCAATGGCTCAATTTGACATATAATTTGGCCCTATTTTGAATTTCTTCACTCGCGTTCTCATCCTTAACATCAGTATTGATTACTTAATGCGTAATCATCAAATTAATTAAAAAAAACCAACATTTTATCAATTATTTTCAATTTAACAATCCAACGGCATGAAACTATTTTCACAAATTTAGGCAATGCTGCACTACTTAGTTACTTGAAACATACTTACCGGACAAAAAGAGAAAGTTAATTTCAATGTTAGCAAATGAACAAAGAGATTGTGTAAATTCTACGTCTAATACTAGTGCTACTACTACTTCTACTACTACTGCTACTAGTACTAGTAAAACTACTTCTACAACAACAACAACAACTACTACTAATACTACTAATACTACTTCTACTTTTACTATTTATACTTCTACTACTACTCCTTCTGCTGTTACTGCTACCAGTACTACTACTACAACAACAACTACTACTACTACTACTTTTACTAATAGTACTAATGCTATTTTTACTACTTCTACTACTTCTACTACTACTACTTCTACTTTTACTGTTACAACAACATCACTACCACTACCACTACTACTTATACAACTACTAATTTCACTACTACTACCACTACTACTACTACTTCTACTACTACTACTACTACTACTACTACTACTACTACTACTACTACTACTACTACTACTACTACTACTACTACTACTACTACTACTACCACTACTACTACTACTTATACAACTACTAATTTCACTACTACCACCACTACTACTACTTCTTCAACTACTACTACTACTACTACTACTACTACTACTACTACTACTACTACTACTACTACTACTACTCCTACTACTAATTCTACTACTACTACTACTACTACTTCTACTAATACTACTAATAATAATAATAAAACAACTACTACTGCCTCTACTATTACTACTACTACTACTACTACTACTTCTACTACTACTACAACTACTACTACTAGTACTACTACTACTACTACTACTACTACTACTACTACTACTACTGCTACTATTACTCCTACTACTACTACTACTACTACTACTACTACTACTTCTACTACTACTACCACTATTGTGACTATTACTACTACTACCACTAAAACTTCTACTGGTACTAATACAACAACAACATCAACTACAACTACTAGTACTACTACTACTACTTTTACTACTACAGTTACAACTGCAACAACAACAACAACAAATAATACCATTGCTAATAATTATAGTTCTACTCTTAATGTTTCTACTACTACTTCTACTACTACTGCTACTACTGCTACTATTACTTCTACTACTACTTCTACTGATACTACGTCTACTTCTACTACTACCGTAACAACAACAATAACAGCAACAACTACAACTACTACAACTTCTTCTACTTCTACTTCTACTACTACTACTAAAACGTCTACTACTAAAGCTACTACTACTAATACTACTACTACTAGTACTACTACCACTACTACTACTAGTACTACTACTACTACTATTCTTCTACCACTATTACTACAACAACAACTTCTGCTACTGCTACTTCTACTTCTTTTGTTTCTACTTTTACTACTACTACTGATGCGTCTACTGATGCTACTACTACTACAACTACGTCTACTACTACTACTACTACTGCTACTACTACTACTTCTACTACTACTGCCACTACTACGACTACTACTACTACATATACTACTGCTGCTGCTACTAATATTAATTTAACTACTACTGTTACAACAACAACACCACCAACAAATTCTTCATCTATAACTATTAATTCTTCTGCTTCTACAACATCTTTTTAAATAATTATTACCGCTTCTACTAATAACACTTCTACTTCCACCATTGCTACAATCACTGCTACTACAACTGCTACTAACATACTCCTACTACTACTACTACAACTACAACTAATATACTACTACTACTACTACTACTACTACTTCTACTATTACTACTAGCACTACTATTGCTACTACTAGTACTTCTACTACTACTACAACAACAACAACAAACAACAACAACAACAACTACTACTACTATACTACTACTACTACTACTACTACTACTACTACTATTACTACTGCTACTATTACTACTACTACTACTACTACTACTACTTCTACTACTACTACTTCACTTCTACTACTACTGCAACTACTATTACGACTTCTACTACTACTACTACTACTACTACTACTGCTAATACTACTACTTCTACTACTACTATAACTTCTTAAACTACTACTACTACAACAACAGCTACAACTACTACTACTGCTTCTACTACTACTACTACTATTACTACTACTACTACTACTACTACTGTTACTACTACTACTTCTACTACTACTATAACTTCTTAAACTACTACTGCTACAACAACAGCAACTGCTACTAGTACTTATACTACTACAGCTACTACTGCAAAAACAACACAAAGATAAAGTCATAGAAACCCAATGTTCGCATTTGTATTACTTGTATCAGCCCTCTGGGTTTCTAATTGTTATTACCGGTTATGAAATAATGATACATTTTGCTCGAGAGGGTGACTTTTGTTGATTATTTAAATCTTATGCACTAGCATGTCAAGCCCGTAAACACTTGCTCTATAAATGAATGGAAAGTATTTTGACAATGCTTGCATATCATTGTCATTGTGCTCTGAGACAACAATATTAATTTTAAAGCTGCACAGATGATGAGAGATATATCACTAAGGCCAACAATCTTGTTAATAATGTACAAGTAACGAAACTCATTAAATGCGATCGTTTGGGAACCAAGTTATGGTATAATAGCAAAACAAATAATAGCGGACTTTATGACTCGTTTTTGTGAAAGCCCTTCTAAAACTAGACTACTACTGTCGGGTGTGTGATATTGAGATGTTAATTCTGCGTGTTCAAAAGTCAACTATTAAAACGAAGGGATATATACTATTTTAACTTTTTTTAGATTTCTTTTTAAATTGTTACATGAAATATATTGGAAAAGTTGTACGAGTTGTACAAACACATTTTAAGAGAAAAGTCCCCGAGTTCCTTCGGGGGATTGTAACAGGGTCCTGTGCGTGATTGGCAGACAGTCTAACCGCGTCGCTCAACACGTTCCCATAGTTTGGAAATCTCAGAACGCTACTTGTGTTTTGTAAACGCCGTAGAACTCCGGAAGCGAAATCGATTGGTTGTATGGACCACGTGATACATTTGTAATTGTACAACAACAACTTAAGTGTTATAAATAGTTGCAAAGCGTCTCGAGATGCTTTTGAAATCTGGTTGAAACAATGCGTTGTAATCAATAAACCATCGTGTGTCGAACTTGTGTTAATGTTTCAACAATGATGTTTTGGTCAGTTGTATCAAATAATATGGTAATTTACCAGATTTGAAATAATACTTTTTCTTTTTTGTCATTTTCCAAATTTGTGAGCAGCTTTAACAGCTCATATATTGTGCCTGTGCAGACAGAAACAAATATATTTTTCGACTACGATACAATCCCTGAATTTACAGGTTAACTGAATCAGAAAAGCATTTCTGTTACAGTGCTCTTAATATAGAGAAACAATTTTTAGATATACACGTCAGTAGACAACAATGCAGTATTCAAAGAACGCATTGAATTGTGCAATAGCTAAATGTGACTATTTTAATGCGTACTTAGAACAATACCTAGTTGTCCACGTTCGTGTTTATCTATATCAGTGGTAATTTTGAAATGTGTTTGTATATTTTCATAATTGTGTGTACTGACAATTCATATATAGATGCAACACATGTATTGTGATATTACTGACATTTACCTCTGCGATTGAGGTAAAGTTTTACCTGGCTTTAGTCTGTTTGTTAGCAACGCGAAAAAAGATATACACGGAATTACATAACCATGTTTTGGATGGTTGAAGATGGACCAATGAACACATTATAAGTTGTTGTTAGTAGTCATGGTCACCGCGTGTATCCAGGATAGTTTCATGATTGGGATATATTTTATCAGCATGCTGCATAACTCAGTAGTTGCGCATCATAAAAATATGTGGTAAACCAGCTGCCTTTGCGAGCGTCTGTGTTTTCATGGTGCTTTCAAGTTATAGTTTGCTTATATTTGGATTAACAGCAGGCTATTATTATGTAAGGTGATGGTACACTATTATGAGTTGTAACGAGAAATATAGCTCTAAAAATAGCTGGCATAGTATGAGCCTTTTACCAAACGTCTCGTACGAGCCCAATTCCCTTACATATCTTGGAAATATTGACTGCACTGATAAATAACTCAGCTGGGTCGATCTATACTAAACACCTGCCAACGCAGTTAACAATATGATTCTAAAAAAATCAGTGAAATTGTCAATACCGTGTGATTTGTGCATTCAAATACCATACTTAAAACACTGTGCAATGAGAAAAATGATACTCAGCAACATACACTATTGTAATTTATACAATATTGACCTAAGTATGTACGAACGTGTTAAAGTGTTTCGTTATATATTATAAGAGTCAAACTAAAAAACGCGTTGGTTGGTGCCAGATAATTTAAATTAAATTATAATGTTCTGTGTTCTACAACTCAAGTGCTAAACGAATCATAGAGAATATTATGTTAGTGTTGAATAAATATCAAGTTTATCATGCTTCGAAAATGTAAAGCATATTTATCCCACTTTTCACGCATTGAAACTGATTTATTGCTTTCAGTACTTTGATTTCCATTTAGCCATGATCTTTGTCAATGTATTACTCCCCGTTCCAAAAAATACACAAATATAAATAATTGATTAAATCATCAATATAATGTTAAATTAAACGATAATCTATAGTTGAGTGTGATTTTATTACGATTTGTTTGCATATGTTTAAGGGTTTTTAACAAATACATATTCATTTCATGTAACTACACTTTTACATTCCTGGCTAATCACACACTCACTTTTTGTTTCTATGTTTGGGGAATGGACTTTTATGGATTTTTACCAGCATTGTTTTCTGCATGTCGGTGGACCTTACGAAAAACTCCGGATATCACAGACTAATTATATTATATGGAAATTCTAAATATTGAATTAAGCGCCAAAATTGAAGAGGCAATTTGCTAGACCGTGAAAAAGAATGTTGCGGCGAGCTAGTGCTGAAGTGACCGGGTAGGGTGAGCATTTTCTGTTGCGGTGAAGTCAACATTTTGAGGCAAGGTCAGAGGCTGCCAAATGAAGATTGGAGCTGGGACGTGGTAAGTCGATACTGTGCTTGAACTGATTGTGATATTGTGATTGGGATATTCATACATGCAGTTGTTATAGGCAACGAACGAATGATTTTGATGTATCGATAAATGTGTGTTTTCCTTAATGTATGACGTTAACAAAGCATGTAATATGAGCAACATTTTGACATCAACTCGATATAACTATTTTTTTCTTTATTTTCATTAAAATTGACAGAAAATGCTCAGTGTTCTTATTTCATCCTATAAACACAACTACATGTAACGTTGAGTGCAACAGAGTGTTAAAACTTAGCCCGGTCCAGTCTGTTTAAAAAAATAACCGTTGTGTTAACCCTACATGTTAAATAAACCTTAGGTTTACACCTTGGGCTGTTATCCAACCGACTTCGCTGTAAAAGTGGGATAAAAAGTTATCCTTTTGATATGTTATTGTCCTTTGCGTTACAACAACAGTGTATATGTGTGCGATATGTGTGCGACAATTGCACTTATAAATATTACAGCCTGTGAACCACGAAAGTATGGGAAAAACTGTTCATCTGAATGTCACTGTGGCAGGTGTCACAACATCAATGGTTCATGCGCATTCTACAATCAAGTTTGTGACAATGGATTCCGTATGGAAAATGAAATATGCATACGTAAGTATTTTTCCATGTACACTCACACACTAACCTGCGTCGCTTAATTGACCGATTCCAAGACACACGTCCCATAGCTAAATTAATACACAAACTATTAACAATTGCAAAACCATTATATGACGGTTTTTCTTTAAGTTTTCGATGTGTTTGTTTTGCCATTGTTTCAACATCATTGGTAAGACAGGTGAACGTATTCGTGCAAACTATTGATAATATTGATTATAAATTCATAAAATATTATAATCTGTTTCAGCGCCAACATTGATCGGTGAAGAAGCAACTCAGAGAAATACAAATAAAGTGCTGTTATGCGTCAAAATTACCGTTTCATCGATATTGGTTTCTCTCATAGTTTGAAATATCCTGGTTTTGGCGATATACACTCAGAGAAGAAAATGCCGATAGATAACCAAATTTGAAACACTGACGATAAGTGCACACCACTGAACTAATTACACGTAGCTCAAACACTTTATTCGTAGTTTTGGATTCAAATTATTCAATGTTTACTTAATACTATCAAAATTTGTATATAATAAATGTTGCATGGCTTTCATAATTAAATATTAATCGTACTGCATTTTAGTAACCGTACAAGTAATCCTGGTAATACATACGACACACTGGCACCGTCTGTGGAAACAGCTGGCATCTATGAAGGTCTACAAATGGCACCTCGTGAGTACATGAGTGCATTGATATTTCTTTAATTTTGTAGGCGAGCTTTCCTACTCAAACCCAGCGTCGGCGTCTGAATTCCGGTTAAACGTTCGGTCTTATCACTTCAGACTTAATGTTAAGTTATTCACTTGAAAATTGGAATATAACTTTGTCATAAATTCCTGCATCGGCACTCCAAATACCGAGTTGTGCCCCTTTTTTAAATAGATTTTGAGGTTAACGTTTTGGTTCGAACCACATATAACTTTCATACAACCTCAGCACTAAATAATTCTAAGGTATTTACTTGGAACTTGGACAATACATGTGTCATCAACTCCAATAGCAGGCTTAACAATAACAGCTTTGAGTTTAACAGAGTTCTTTTTCATTTCAAACTACACAAGGTATTAAGTTGAACTTCTTAATATAACTTTGCCATCTGATGCAAGAATCGCCATAATTTAGATTTATATTTCATATATGCATGTCCAATATTTTATTAATTTTTTTTAAATTTCCGATTAGCAAAACAGAAAATTAACTTGACACTTAAATTGTAACATTTACAACAAATTCTACATTACGTACAACGATGCATATAACTCAAATGTGATACTTTTACTGAGGTGCAATGAAAAATGATACTACTTTACAGTTGTATTATTTTGGTTGTGGGTTCATATAATAGAGACACGTTATACTAGTGGCTAGGTTTATTATTCAACTGCTTACTAACAAATGACCGTGACCAGTACCGAGCATGCAGCAATATCTAGTAGGCGAGGCTTATCATGCATTGATAGCGTTTAACAGTATGATTGGCATATTTTAAAAACACAACAATTCTCCCCTTTTAAATTCATTGATTATACATTTAAAATCAATTATATTACATTTACATATACATATTGCATACATGCATTTCAATAATTTTGGGTCCATATAAAGGTTTCAAATTTCTAGCAAACATGTGCTACTATAATTGTTTTTTCATCAATAGCTTGCCAATTGCTGAATGTCCTGATTGCATCAAATCAATTATATTAAGCAGAGTAATCATGCACAATGTTAACCTTACAAACAGTCATTAAAGACGTTTCTCTCCCTGGCTAGCTAAGGTTCATGACAACCATTAAACAATGTATTCCCCAAGAACACAACAATTATTTGTATTAAAGTCTCTAAAGCGCTCGCCTGTTACGTAACGGATAGCGTCTTTCTTGAGGTTTAGATTGCTTATCAGAAGTGATATCTCGGATTTCAGCTATTTCCATCTGAATTTGATGCGCGGCAGTTGGTGTTAATGGCGTATCAAATTGAGTTAATTGCGCGTCATTCCTAATTACCTGCGATTCGTGGTGCGCGGATAACGTTTGCAGAATTTACTGATCTACATGTCTTTTCCAAACAACTCCGTTGGCTATGTCTACTCTGTACATAAGCGGCCCGTCTCGAGAAACAATGTAACCGGGTATGCACTTTTCTTTTGAAGTGGGCCTAAAATCACGAGCTAAAACGTTGTGTCCTAACTTAAATTCGCGTACACCTTTATTGTCAGCCATTGACATTTTCATTTGCCCGTTTGTAACGCATGTCGATATGTCGGGTTTCAACAAATCAAGTTTGCTTCGTAAACATCTCCCTATAAACAATTTCGCGGACGTCTGTTTCATGGTTTAGAGCGCGCATCGCGGATTTGAATGTACCGTTGAATCGTTCGACTAAACCATTAGTGGATAGTTTCGCAACCGCGGTTTTTATACTACAAATGCCATTATTTGTCACGATCACGATACCTGGGTGGCTGACATGCAATAAATAAAGCAAGCGCTCGCGCAGTTTCACGGGTATTACTACTCGAATCCCCCACATGAAACATCCGTGATGAAGCGACAATTCATTCCGTCGCGCATAATAGCCTTTCAAGAGTGGGTCATTACTAATGGCGTTGCAGCCCTGCTGTGTGTTTTCTAATACACGAGATGATACTCCTTATCGCCTCGTTCCACGGCTGATTTCCGCGCTCGTTACCGGAAGCTGCTCTAACTACGCGGTGAAGAAAACGTCATCGTCTGACATTTCTTCGTGTTCTTCGTTTGACGGCGTGGTTAAACGTGATAATCCGTCTACATTCGTATGTCTTTTAGTACTTTTGTACTCGATGTCATAATTAAATCCCGAGAGAAACAGTGCGTATCTCTGAACACGCGCGGCAGTCGTTGCCGGTATGCTTTTACTTGGAGAAAATATTGACATAAGAGGCTAACAGTCCGTAACCAGTGTGAATTTTCTACCATAGAGATACGGATATAATTTTTTTACTCCCCAAAATATTCCCAATGCTTCGCGATCAATTTGAACGTATTTTTCATCTCAGTT
Source organism: Congeria kusceri (assembly GCA_027627225.1). Classification (NCBI taxonomy): domain Eukaryota; kingdom Metazoa; phylum Mollusca; class Bivalvia; order Myida; family Dreissenidae; genus Congeria; species Congeria kusceri. The sequence continues at coordinate 61,962,793 of CM051025.1, read as the reverse complement.
TTAGTGATAGACCTTGAAGCGAACGCGATTGGCTTCTCTGAGCCGTCCGGCATAACATGTGTCGAAATTGCGGAAATGCCATACGTAGAGGCATGCGAAGCGAGCTTAACCGGAAGTTCCGGGTTATAGTGAGTAAGCACGGGTTATGAAGTGAGAAGTTTCTTCGATTTCTCAAATGCGTTTTGACATTCCTTAGACCACACGAATATTCTGTTTTTCTCAAGCAACGCGTTCATGGGTTTCGTAACGTTCGCGAGATCCGGCAAACACCAGTAATAATCATTGAGTACACGGAGATATGACCTGAGAGATGTGACATCAGGTGGAGGTGGTTCTTAAACACTGATTCAGCTTTGTCTTTACATTTCCACAATCCCGTTTGTCAATCTCATGGCCACATAATACGTGACTGAAAGAACAGGCATTTGTCTTTATTCACTTTAATCCCATATTGATCGAGTCTACACAGCACTTTCTGCAATGTGTCCCGGTGCGAACTGTCACTTCCGCCGATCAGGACCAAATCGTCGAGGATACACTGCACGCCCGGAATTCCTTGTAGAATCTGGTCCATCGTGCGCTGCCATATCGCCGATGCCGATGACATGCCATTTAACAGTCTGTTGTAGCGGTACAAGTTCCGGTGCGTTTTGATGGTCAGCAGCTCCTTGATGTCATCCTCGCATTCCAGTTGTAGGTACGCCTGTCGTAAGACAAGTATGCTGAACTTACGCCCGTTAGACAGATTGGCGAAAATGTCCTTAATTCTTTGTAGAGGGTATTTGTTAACCACAAGTGCCTGGTTAACTGTAACTTAGAAATCGCCACATATCCTAACGCCACCATTGGCTTTGGCGTGGAACAGATGGAACAATTGGCGTGGCCCAATCGCTTGTCTCCACCTTGGGGATTATTCCTTGTTATTCGAGATTGTCGAGCTCTTTCTCGATTTTGTGTTTTAATGCATACGGTAACGTCCTTGCTTTTAAAAATTTCGGATGTACAGTTTCCTTCAATGCCAATTTTGATTTATTTCCCTGCACTTACCGATGACGTCTTCGAACACATGTTTTTGTTTATCTAATATGCCATTTAGGCATGCATTCAGACTGTCCTCTGTCAAGGAGTGTACTGGCATTATCTTGTCCCAATCTAACTTTATTTGGCTAAACCAGTCTCTGCCGAACAATGCTGGACCGTTTCCTTTTACGATACACAGGTTTTAATATCTCGTCGTAACATACTGGTCCTTTGAGTATCCCTTCGTGTTCGATTACATCTCCCGAGTATGTCTTCAATACAGAATCTGCAGGGTTCAGCTTCATATTTTCGAACCGTTGCCGGAAGTCGTCGCTTGACATGAGCGTCACCGCTGAGACCGTATCTAACTCCATTAGCACATTTACGTTATTTATTCTTGGAGTAACCATGATTTTGCTTTTATCAATCTGCTTGACAGAGTTGATGATAAGTACCGGTTCAGAGTCATAACGCTCTAATGACTGCACAGATTTGAACTTGCGGACATATTTTCTTAATGTGTCCTTTCACCTTGCAGCGGTGACAGATTACATTTTGCAATCTGCATTTCACTGAAGAGTGGTTAATTTTGCCACAGTGAATGCATTGACTTTCATTGCTGCCTTTCGTCGCCGGTTTCCCTTGCGTTCTTGCCGTTTTCGACCTTCCGACCTTGTTGACGTTGACGTTTGCCGTGGCCTGGAGCCCAGCAGCATCTTTGTGTGCCGACTTCATCGCGATTGCAATTTCAAGAGATTTCTGAAGCGTCAAGTCTTCTATTGACAGCACTTTCCGCTGTGTGGCTTCATCTCGCAAACCAGACACGAAACTATCAATTAATGCGTCGTTGAGGTTAGTTCCGAATTTGCAGAATTCCGACAATGTCCGGAGCGCAGCTACGTAGCCATTCATGCTCCATGCATTCTTGATATGATGTCCATGACTCGACAGTGCAGTCAAACACGTTCACATTTCCAATCAGTCCCGTAGCTATTGTGAATATATCCAGAACTCTACGCACTTTTTCACGGATAACATTCCCGAAATGTAGTTCACAGCTAATAGCACTTAAGTCTCATTAGCTCTTATAATCCGCGTCACCAGTTTATTGTGTTTGTGGGTTCATATCAGAGAAACGCGTTATACTAGTGGCTCGGTTTATTATTCAACTGCAAACTAACAACTGACAGTGACCAGTGGCGAGCATGCAGCAATATATAGTAGGCGGGGCTCATCATGCACTGATACTAACAGTATGATTGGCATATTGTAAATACACAACATGTATTATGTATTTTAAATTTTACATTTGGTAGATATTGAATATTGAGATCATAGGGTTTATCTCGTACTTTACTTCATGTATTAATAAACAAAATATTTTGGTATTTTAATTTTAATTGTTTCTTTTTCCTTTCTACTTTGAACATTATGAATCAACTGCAATACTTCGGATAGTCTAGTGCGCTGTCTTCTGATAGCTCTTGTTTAATCATATAATTTGATAAATAACTAGTTATATTGTACCATAATGTAATGCCAATTTCGTCTTAACATAAGCAGGTAGTCTTTGTCATTTTACAAGAAAGTTTCTAAATATTTTGCAATCTAACAACGGTACGTGTTAATACCAAATACGCTTTCTGTAACACATTTTGATAACAGATTTTCTATGTAAACAACTATATCTATAGTATCTAAACTATCTCTGTCTCGGAAGTTTGACAGAAGTTCTCAGTTCTGCTATCACAAGTGTATGTGTATATGCATTAATATAATGATGTGTATTGTAACAAAGTGTGACATTGCAAATATCTATTATGTTACAGAGGGCCAATCACAGGACAGAAATGACCATGTGTATAGTGAACCATAAGTTAACAATGATCACGGAGTTAAAGACTTCTAACTATTGATGATAAAGTAGCTCAACAAGTCGCATGTGATATAGGTTTGCAGGCCTGGATAGTTGTGTCAATATTATAGTGTCAAAAATACAAGGATTTCTTAGGTCCACTCGGTAAATAGCACACTGTACCTGACAGAGAAACAAACAGGATACGCACAAGAAAATTAGGACGATTGCAGTTTGTGTGTGCAAGGATGACGCGCCGTTATGAGGTTCTTTGGAACATGCTTGTGGAAGTCCCACCCCGAAAACCACCCTTACTGAGATCTATTGTCTTTATTGTCCTTCAGCAATTAGATGTAACAATTGTTTATCATAGTATCTTTATTGTCTTCTTTCACATTATTTTAACGTACATAACATGTTCTGTATATTAATACTCAATGCATGGGTGTTATCGTATATTATTTACATAGATACAAAGTCATATTCAAGCTGTGATTGAAATTATTACAATATATTGATATGGACTAGGGTTTAATGAAAATGTTTACCATTACAAATAACTTGTGGTTTCAGTAATTGTTCATTTAATCGAGTCGATTTACAGACGTAATTAAAATATGCCTATGAAACTGATTTTACACTGATCCAATAATCTTTTAATCTTCGTTATCGTGTGGTCATGTGTTATGGTATATAGTATTTCTCTAAATTTTAATCAATTCTTTTCAAATATTTTGGAATTGTATGTACAAACCCCATTTATTGGAGATATATATTTATATATATATATTTTCAGTATTAATATATACATAGTCATTATATTTATAGTGGAGAGTGCTGTTCTTTGCGTTTCTTAATATCTGGTAATTTGGTGTGTTTTAGGTGAAGTCTAAATCTAATTTGTATATAGTATGTTTCTTCTACTATGTATATCCTGCTTTTTAATACGATGTGTTAGATGCGCTTGTTTATACTGATATAAATTGTATGGTCTAAAAATTGTCTTTTGAAATATTAAACATATATCCTGTGTCTTTCTAGATATAGTTTATCTATAGGTTTTTTATTATATAATTTTCTGATTATTTAAGAAGAGCTTCTTTGTATTTTGAAGTAATTAATATTTATCCTGTGTGCTTCTATATAATGTTTAAATCTAATGTATATGTTGTTTTTGTTATATTATAGACTTGTCCTGTACGTATGACGAGAATATGTGTCCTTTATTCTAACACGGCATGCGGCTAGTTTTCCATAGATGAAGAAGGAAATCAACCGTGGGTCATTATGCAACAAATTATGGGCGGAGCTTTTTTTTTTTTAAATAGTTCCGAAAAATCGAAGAAATTGTTCCATAAAATGCACGTGCTTAAACGCGCGGTACCACAAATGTGACAAACAAATTAGTTTCGCAACATGTAGCGCAATAAAACCACATTTGTACTACATAGTTTATATTTAAGTTCACAAAACACTTATGTCTTGTTAATATGCTTTAAATTTGCGCTGGTTAGCATAATATTTGCACTGTATCAATAAGTATGAAGTCATTACTCAAAGTTTATCGATGAAGATGACGTCATTCGTAAATGTGATGATTTATTGACGTCACCGAAATGCACGTGTGAATGTACGTTACGGCATATAGGCGGAGTATAGATAAATATAGTTTATAACCTTTAAAAATACAGACGATAGAATCGCCCTCGTAATTTAATTCCTACGCATCGGAACTCCAAAGCGTCGGTTATTACCGCAGAACCAACGCTAACCCGTCAAGTATTTCTTAATTATAATACTACTGTGTGTGTGTCCATTTTATTCTTATTACTGTGGCATGTATGTATCTAATGTGTATATAACTAATATATTGTAAAGAATATACGTAGGCATTTTTGTATGTTTAATTAAGAAGTATTACATGCCAATTACCTTACCTGTTTTGTTCTCTTTGTTCGACTTCTTTTTCACTTTGCTGCTTTTATGTGTGCCGTCATTTTCTGCACTATTGTCATGCATTGCCTTTTTTTGATGTAACAATTAACAACACCAAAACAATTCTTATTAACATTTTTGGTCCAAATACTGATTCGTCGGGTTCTACGAACATATTTTTAACAATATTGAACACATTAAATTAAATTAAGACTCTTTCATTTGGTGTGGAGATTTTAATTTAGAGTTAAATCAGAGCATATATTGATAACTACATGTATAAGCACATAATCATAAAAAGCCAGAAAACGTTTTAAATGACTATATTTCAAATAACAGCTTTGACGATACATTTGGAGAAATTCATGGAGACTTCAGAAAGTTTTTCGCGGAGAAGAACTAATCCTATTCAGCAAGCAAGGTGTTTCGAATTAGTGGGGACCTTTACCACATGTGATGGGATGTAACATAGATCACTGAGTAAGACGTGACACCGGATATTGGCAAATTATCGAGCCAAAAGAGAGCAGCGATATAGAAAACAGCTCCAACAACGGTAAGTAAATCACCGATTTCAAGTATTTTGTTTACAATTTTATACTTGTATGTGCTGACGTAGACTTCCTAATAAATTGCAAAGACCGTCATAAACTTACTTTGACCGATATAATAGATGAACAGTGAATAATCAGTAACTAAACGTAAACTGCTCGCTGACAAAATGCATCTCCACGTTTGTTTCTTTCAATTATTGATGAGTTTAAACCTGTTTAGATAAATGTGATTCGAGCGATTGTTTACGAATACTATAAAGAACATTTCCTGAAATTTTCAGCTTATTTTGTTGCGTTTTAAGTAAGTTCTACTTCTTAAACAATGCCAACTCGTGTACTGAGTATTGCATGCTCGTGTACGGAGTATTGCCATCTATCAATATTTAGTGTAATGGGTATTGCGCAAATAGCCATTACAGTCTTTGATGATTTATACCATAAATACCTAATTTTCATTAAATGAAATGGTAATTATCCAAAGCTTTATCGATACATACAATATATTATAAAATAATACTAGTAGATACTAGTAGAATCGATAAATATTATACAAATAGGGACTTCAATATCGTGTGATGGTGCACAGCAAAATCCATATTGAACGAGGCAACATACATGATATTGCACACCTAAAAAGTCCGTAGATCTACTTGTTTTATTATATGGCTTATAAAATAAACGACAGCTGATGAAATTGTTACTAAAACTCCATTTTATTTTTCAATAATTATATTAAAACAAAAAGAAGTAAATTAAATGCTTATCTTATCTCACGTTTACGTGAGTTCTCAGAGGCACCGGTGCAGGGCTGTTTTGTTATAAATTGTATTATTCTAATTCACCTTCGCTAAAGAAAATGAAAATGAGAATAACATTCAGCGATGTCGATAATCTGTGCATTTAATCAAACACAAATACACAATACATATATCCACTGAGCATAGCATCACAAATCTAATCGGAGCTAACGTTTTGACATAGTCGTTTATATATGACAGCGTATTATGACGTCATCCTTATACAAAACAACTTCCTGTGCAATATCAACATATATTTGCACGGTTAATGTAAAAAATGTGCAATATCATGTATGATTTTCTTTGGAGGGTGTGTCGCTGAGCCAAAAACCACGATCAGCTACGAATGGCCAATCGTGGCGGATCGCACGACAGTGGGAACCTTGCATAAACGGTGTATTTATCGTGCAAGCTTGATGGTATTCCCGGTTTTAGCGAGCAATTTATTGTTTTGTTGACAAACCCCTTACTGAGTACCTGGACATATTTTCGTCATAGCATTTATTGGCTTAAAACAACATACCAATAAACTAAAGACAGGCAAAAGTTACACAATTAGCCATATACACTATAATATTTAAAGCACTTTGAACGACAAATGACGTACTCGTACACAAAACGCTAAGTATGTCAAACTGCGGTGTAATAACAACCAAAAAAGACGCACACCATACACCGGCTGACTTACACCGATGAGACATCACAGTATATAAGTAAACATTACTTTGTACAGTAGCCTGCAATACTCTGTACACGAGCAACTGAATATATCAATCCCCAGTACACCTGTCACAATAATATTGCAGTTCATATCTTAGCCAATTATTAATCAAACTTACTGGAATTCGGAACATGTGTTCATTATAGCATATATAAACAATCGCTCGATTCACATTTTTCTATACATGTTTAAAATATAAAATAATTGACTGAAATGAGCGAGGACCGGCAATTTTTCAGCGAGCATTTGTTTTTAAACGATGATTATTTACTGTTCATCTACAACATGGTCATAGCAATTACACGAATGTCTTCCACATTTATTTGGCAGTCTACGTAACAGCTGTTTATAGAATACTATCAACAAATTATTTTAAATCGGCAAAAAACTTACCGTTTGTGTACTGAACCTGCTCTATTTTGGCTCGATAATGGGCCAATATCCGGTGTCACGTCTTACTCAGTGTAGATATACGTTATCGATCAGATCATTTCATTACAACCTTAACTTTTTCTAAAATATTTTTCACGGCAAAGGATTTTGGATGTTTAACAACTTCTTATTACTTGACAAAAAAATGTTTATCGCATTAATGCCAAAATTGAAGCAATTAAGATGCAATATGCCCTTTTTATATACGATTTTGATAATTTCACTACGGTAAGTAACGAAGATATACAGTTCTGAATCGATGACCAGCTTAAAAAAAATAATACTGATTGAAATACGGGGGTCTACAATATATTTTTCTTCATACAAAAACAAATGTAATAAACGTCTTGAACACACATTGATACAAGAAATTGAACAATTAGAGGGGAATATAAACAAGGAAAACAACGAAATAATAACACAATTAAAAATCAATTACAAATATTAAGGGAGTAACAAATAAAAGGAAGTGTTGAGATAAAGGGCATAATGGATCGGTCATGAAGTGGAGCCAACACAACTGTTTTGCAATTTAGAAAACATATTTCTTAGAATACAAATAAAGTTATTCATTTTTTAGAATCCAGTAATTGTGAATTGATTCATAATCAGGAAGATATTTTATTATAAACTGAATTGTTTTATAAAAAGCCGTACTCCAAAATTAAGAGTCTATAAAACCAGACATTGAATACGTTATGGGCAGTAATAATGTTCCAAACGTAAGTAATGATCAATCCGATCTGTTATAAAGTTCCTTCTCACTCGCAGAAGTATCTAATACATGAAAATAATACGAAAATGACAGAAGTCCTCGACCTGATGGCTTAACATCAAACTTCTTAAAAGTGTTTTGCGTTAAAATCAGAAATTGTGTGGTTCGTGCTTTAAAATTGTTTTAATCAACGGGGAACTGTCAGTTACTCAGAAGGAGGGTATTGTTACAAGCATACTCAAAGCAAATAAACAATTGTTTACAAATTAACACCCAATAATTATTTTAAACACAGTCTAACAATCAGCGTCAGATACTATTGCAGCAAGGTTAAAATCAGTCCTGGATGTTTTAATTAATAAACATGAAACAGGATTTATTTAGGGAAGATTTACTGGAGAAAATATACTGAGAAAAATAGTATCACAGGGCTGTTAATGATGTTAGATTTCGAAAAAGCATTCTATATCCTGTCTTTTGATTTTAGGAATATAATTAAATACGGCAGAGAATGGTATATTAAAATGTGTATGCATTGGTTAGTTCGTAATAGAAAATCAGTAGTTTGTCATAGACAGTATATTTCAGTGTCCGGGGAATATCGTGACAAATAGTGACGTTATAATACACGACGTTGTAATCGACGTCAAACTGCTCCGTACTTCGTGCGATGCACTGTTTCATTCATCTTGTATGTGTGTTTTAACGATTAATACGTTTAAAGTATATCTTGCAAACTTAACAAATATACTTGTTTTCAGTTACTAATGCAGTTTCCATTACTTTTCTTAACGCAACACACATAATATTCGAGCAGTCTACGAACTTTCCGGACGATCCTCGTATCATTAGAGCATTGTATTTTTTAATTTGGACCAATTTTCATTCAATGGATTTCCAATGTTTACAATGAAACACATACTGCAGTGCAATTAAATGGTTTCCTTTAAAATAGGTCGTGTATTTTATGTGCAGACTTACTGGCTATTAAAATCTGAAATGACAAATATATTAAGAGTATATGCTTTCATGATACAGAATATAAAATATCACAGTTTGTAGATGGTACTATAATATAATATAATTCAGCTTTGAGATTGATCAGAAAAATCCCTTAAAATTATCTTACGTGTTCTTCATAAATTGTCATTACATTCTGCCCTAAATGTTAACTTTGAAATCACGTATGCTATTTGGATTGGGGAATTAAAATTCAGTAAAATGATGTAAATGAATATTTACGAAAAAATACAGAGAATTGAACAATTCATACAATCTTGGAACACCAACAATTGACACCAATTGGTAAGTAAAATAAAAGTCATTAAATCAATATGTGTGCCTCTCTTAACAAATAATTATGTTAAGCACAGTGCCAAACTCAAAACAGGATGTGTTGAATAAAGAAAGTACAGTGTTTTACTATTTTGTCTGACTAGGAACTCCTAAAATACAAATTAACATTTGACCAAAGAATATAACGGAGGTGGTCTAAACATGATAAACAAATATGCCTATTCAAAAAAAAACAACAACACAAAAACCAAGACGAATCGCACCTGGTACTAACAACAGTTGCTACAATCTTGTCTCAAAACACATATTTGAAACCAATAAGCTAATAAACATAGGAAAACATTATGTAGAAAACATTAACAATAACATAGCTATGCCTTTCATGAAAGAGGTGCTACAATTATATGCCGAGTATTTTTCAGGTTGGCAGCATAAGTACATTTTTAGAATTAACATTGCTTTTAAATCATAATTTGTTAATCGGACACAAATCATCCTCGTTAAATCATGGTTTGATAGAGGAATTACTATGTAAAAGATATTATGAATCAAAGTGGAACATTTGTACAAAGGACGGCGAATTTCCTACTGTGTTGAGGGATTACAAATCTATAAAATAATACTTATTTTCGCTTCAGTTAAACAATACTACACAACAATACTACGATCTTTTGTTTCCTATTATACCGAATTATATTAAACTAATATTGTTCAAAAATAAAGGCTACATAATTGTTTATAAGATATTGGTAAAAAAACCGAAATTCCCACATGTCATGCAAAGTAGAACAGTGGCTTTACTATTACCCAAAGCGATTGTAAAATTATTCATGGATGAATTTTTAGAACTGCCAGAAATGTATACTTGCAATGGTCCCACAGAAGATTGAACCATAACATTATGTGCACACATATTTCGCTCAATTAGATAAAAAGTAATAATATGATAAATGCTTTGTTTGTGGCAAAGAGCTACAAACACTCTTCCATTTATTTTGGAGCTGCAATATTGTACAGTTGATGTTAAAGTAGGTAACCAACATGATACAAGTTACAGATACTAATTTTGAATTTGACCAGCAGAACTTCATATTGGGTTTAACAGCAAAATCTTTAACCAAGTATAACATGTTATGTTTGGGCAATGAAATATATATTTACATCTGCAGAAGAAACTCTCTTTTTCCAAGCATCCATGGTCTTGAACATACCTGCAAATTAACCTTCACATATATCCAAACAATATATATGAACGAAGAATGTAACAGCTTGTGGGAACTTGTATCATATGTATATTGCAATAGTTAATGACGTGTAGTTGTATACTATATATATTCGTATGCGTGGGGTTTTGCATCTTTCTTATTTTGCTTTTTTGATTAATTGTCATAATTAATCTTGAGTAAATGTCGGAATGTTTTTATACATTCATTAATCTCTTGTTGATGTCATGATATCATGTTCTATGCATATAATAATTGCTTGATATGTACATGTATTTATTACATGAATGAACCCGTTTAAACACACCATATAAATCAAACAGTTTTCGTTATTTATCATTTTCAACCATGTATCTTTTAATTATCATTTCTTGTCACATTCACTTGAATACTGTAAGATACAATACACAATTTTACTTGAATTACTCATAAGGTAAATTGTTTATACCAAAATAGCAATCTCCGGGGTTGTTGAGCACACATATGATATAAGTTCATATTTATTGTCCGATATTCTTGGTTAATTTGATCGTTATTGATAATTTTCACTGAAGTGTGTATGGTCATTTCTACATTGTCAGCCACTTTGAATATTGAAATGTATGTAATTTGTACAGTGCAACGCATTTCAGTGTTTACATTTACGATGCGTAAACCTATTTTATGCATTCGGTAAGAATATGGAATTTACAGCATGATACATGAGACTCCACGTTTCAGAGGCGACCCTGGCTCTTTAAGAGCCCAGTCTGAAGTACCTAGTACACAGCACCTGCGTATAAGGTGTCCTGAAAATACGAATTACAGTAGTAGGTAAGGATGTAGCGGGGGTTCGAACCTGCGATCCCTGGGTTGTGAAGCCAGTGCTTTAACACTAGAACCACCGATCAAGGTACTGAGGTACCACACTGGTTAGGAAAAAACGATCGACTTCCTGCTCAAGTTTAATCTTTTTGGTAAAGTGTTTTTTTCAGAGTCCATTTCTCACAACTAAGAATGTTATCAATTTGAAACGTGTATTACTTGTTCACTATTGAAAGGGTCATTCGTTACTGTAACAACAAAGCAGGCAACCCTGTGATTTGTATTTTTAGAGTTATTTGCCCATTTGACATTTTTTATTAAATATATAATTTTTCCACAAGTATCAAAGATATTAAATTGAAACTCTAGATACCTGTTTATGGTGCTGACTCCATTCTACAGACCTGAGGTAACTCTTTCAAGGAATTTGTTTGAGTTATTACCACCTTTCCAACTCGCAATTTTCGCGTTAGGTCAAATTGTCAATACTTTTATAAGGTATTGACTTGAAACTCAAAGTACATGGTCACGGTGATGAACTTATTCTGTAGACAAGAGGAGGTAACTCTATCAATATTTCGTAAGAGTAATTGCCCTTTTTTCAACTTAGAAATTTAGCTTTAGGTAAAATGTACCAATATCTTTAAGATGTATTGACTTGAATTTTAACACACTTCATTATACACCCATAGGCACTTCCAACTAGACCTTTTTGATTGCGTTTTTCTCGAAAATGACAAATCGCATTGGTTTTCAATTTTGCAGAGCACCATCATACACAATTTCCAATACAGGTATGATAAAATCGAACGGTTTAGTGAGCATTTATATTTCCCCGTGCTCTCAAGTTTCAAAACTAATAATTGCACGACAAAATCGTGGTGTATGTAGACATTTGATGAAATTTATAATCAAAGTGAAAAACAACGACACTCCAAACGAAAAAACATTAAACATCAATTATTTCATGTATAATACCATCCCACAATGAATAATGTATTTTTCCAAAAAAATGTCAATCATATGCAAATTAATCTGCAATATAATCCAATCATTGTACTTGGATATCACGTGATTAACATTTAACCGATTTTACAAAAAGGAGCACGTTGTAAATTTCGTATCTGTTTGTGATAATAAATTTATGTAAATTAATTAGTAAACAATAGCTAGGGGACAGTTTAAAATGTTACTGGCAAAGCCTGGAAAGGGCTATTGTGCAGAATACAGGACGCGCGCGCGCCATTGGTATTTACGAGGCCGCATTAAAGTACATAGGCATAGAGTCATTATTAGAGGATATTTTTTCTCTTTAATTAGATCGAAATTTATTAAATCATTGTTTTAATGATTTTGATCAAAATAAAAGAAAATAGCGAACATATTAAGTCTTAATTTCTAACTGTGAAATTGACTTTATTTGGTTTTCGCATGTTTGCGAATTTTCATTCTGATAGTGTGTTTTATTTTTGTTAAGTTTTGTATGAAAACAAAATTTCAGATAAACTACATTAAATAAATCGAATTCTTATATATTAGTTTGTGTTCTTGAACAATTTGGAGAAATTCGTGCTAGAACTACTAACGTTATAGCTGATTAACTGAAGGTGTAGTTAGAAGTGCCTATGGGTGTAGTTATGAACCAATTCTATTAACTAAAGGCCTAAACACTATTAAATACGAGAAAGTCGAGCGTCCAGCACCCGTTGGCGGTGCTCTTGATATAATTCTTTTCAGATGTTCACCTGTGACCAGTGGGTTCGAGTGCTTAAGCACAAGTCCTCGTTGGCGCGTCCTTTGGCGTCGAACAGGGGAGAAAAGTCATACACCTGCGACACTTGTTATAAACTATGTGCAGAGGAATAGGAAGGAAAATAAAATTTGTACTGATATCTTAAACTTTACGCTAATTGAATTGCATTTTAAACTTACTTATTACATGAATCTTGTGAATAATTGAGTTTATTATTTGCTGTTTGTGTTTTAATCTAGATAAGCAATAGGTTCGTTGTTATATTTTCAATTTTTTTAATTTTGTGCCAGTCACACGTAACTGTCTTTAAATGCGATTTGGTCAGTTGTATTGTCCTTTTTCGCGATATGTTTTGTTAATAAGCTAGCACTGCATTCTTGGTCTGGGGGCCATGCGTTATATAATCAAGGACATTAATAAAAATATTAAGGCAGGATATTACATAACAATGATACACTCAGTAATTTGTCGTTATATAATGTTAAAAAGTGTGTTTTTGAGTGCAAATATCTTTAATTTCCACTTGTTTTTATCACGTTTATATGTACACGTAAAATTGTATCAGACTAAACTTTTACAATTGTAAATATTTTCTAATGTAAATCATTTACTCGTATTGGGGACACATATGAGTGTCCTATAAGGACAGTCGTTTGAAAAGATTATATACATAAACTGAGAAATATACAAATATTGAATACACACGTTCGAAATATTTACATTATCAGCCATTTTTACCAGGAAATCGCGCGTTCCGTTGGCGAGAATCATGTGTGATATACTGAGCTTTAAACGCGGTTATAAGTGTAGCCTAAACAGCCCATGTTTAATTAAATACAACTTAAACGCTGATATAGGATGCAGAACTTTAACCCATGTTTGTAACTCATGTTTAGGTTTGATTAAGTGTCTTTATTCTCATTTACCATATATACTTATCTAAGGAGTGCGATTTCAATAGTTTAAAACAGTCTTTGAACTAACAGAATCAACCTCATCGCCTTTGCCTTGTTTATATATGTGCGTGAAACGTATCGCATACTTTGTTAATAATATTGTAACATGAAATGTGTGATTGTAACGTAATGCCCTTAACCATAGGAAGAGAAGTGTGCAATGCCAGTAAGTCTGTCCAATAATACCAAACAATAATATAATTGATTTCGGAAATAAAGATCTGTGAAACCCTAAGCATGTACAAAGTAAAGTTTTGAAATGTGTTCTGTAACAAAACGTACTTTCAATTAAATAGTTTAGCATTGTGAATGCGAAGCAACACATACATCATTTATGATACATGTACTTGTAACATAGTCTGAAATCAACATTTTGGCTTTTTAGTGACATATAATTTTTGTGCAAATAAACGAAAATTAAATATGTAAAAAAATGAATGGCCTTACTTAGCTTTGTCTACCTAAGTCTGGCTAACCCTTCCTGAAGACACAAATGTGACATTGTATAAGAGTGTTTTACTTACCGCAAAAGGCAGAATGAAATTACATAATCATTTTCTCTAACTACAATTCCACTTTGGGGTTAAGAGTATGACATATAATCATAATGGGTTATTTACTGCCGTTAGTATTGTACAACACACGGTGGCCGAATCTCCTAATACACATTGTGCGTGACATTATATAGTACGACTTGAGGTATTTCAAAAACAATTTACTACCAAACATAAATAATATATGACACTATATTCTAGTATGTGTCTAGTTCTGGTAACTTGTATTAGTCTCGTTAGTGTGTCAAGTTGACTTTCTAGAGAGCCACACGAGCACAATAGTTTACTTGTTACAATTACTGCTTGTATTGTATATTTGTATTGTCGTTTTTGCAAAACATGTGTCTGTACTTTCATTTATATTGTAAGGCATACGAATTGATGTATTAATGCTTGTTCCAATCAGCAACTGTTTTTGCACTGTTTAACAAGATTTTTACAAGTGCGCCCACTTATTTCTCAGGTCAAATACCTAACTTGAGTATTCCATTACTTAAAAAGCATTCAAATAGTTCAAGGTCGACATGTTGCTCAACAATTTGCGCAGCAGCATTAACAACAAATCAGGGATGGGTCGAGTACTGGAGATCAGGACTCAAGTAAGTACTAGATATTTGATAATTCCAAGGTACTTAAGTAAGTACTGAGTACTTAATTTAGTGCCTGCGCTTCAGTAAGTAGTGAGTACTTAATTTATTGCCTGAACTTAAGTAAGTACTAAATACTACATAAAGTACTCATGAGTACTAATGAGTACTTTTGAGTACATCATGTGCTATAGAATTAATAGAAGTTATAAATGCTGGTCAGAATTAAAATAGGATACGTGATTTGTAACTGCTTCCAGCAGTTCGATGTAGATTTTCTGTTGGCGGTGTTGGCATTTCGATCTTTGAGAAACACTTAAAGTTTACACGCGTCAGCCCCCAGTGATTTACCAACTGAAATCTGCCAATTTGTAAAGGTGTTAATACCATAATTGGTTTATACTGTCTATACATGTAGCTATCTTGTGCATGGGTAATTTTATTAATCCTTTAAGTGTTACAATTATGTGAACTCTATCAAAACTGGATATAAGATAACTTGGTTGAATTTTATATTATTTGTATTTATTTCACATTTCACGTTGATTAAAGAGTCAAAGTATTTATATAGTACTGATAAAATATTCATAAGTACTGACGATTGTGCTGCAGTACTCGAGGAAGTACGAGTACTTGTACTCATGATTAAAGATGAGTAATGAGTACTGATGAGTACTGGAAAATCGGTACTCGAGTAATTACGAGTAAAAGTACGAATACGAGTAGCAGATCCCTCCAACTAACGCATACATCGTGTTATGCATCTGTTTGATACTAGTTTCGGACCAAGTCGTGATGGTCTTTTTTCTTCAATGTCTTGGGCTGCCATGGCCCATGCGAAATATACAGTGAGATAATATGACTTTTCTCTTTGCTTTTATTGAACTACACTGGTCCGATAAAACCAAACGTAACCATGGTAGGATACTTATTTGTATATATTAAAAACTTTCAAATGTAAAAGCATGTGACAAATTCCCGTTTTTCAGAAAGACAGTAACATAGTGGGTACTATGATAACTAAATTATTATAAGTTAATTAATTATTAAGTTATGGTGCCTTTTTTAATTCATTTGTCTCGCCTGAAAGTGTATTGAATCTGTAAGTGTATTGATGATTTCCTGAAAAATATTAACTGGCTATCACGAAAAAAAATCAATTTAGTGCCCACTACTGCAGAATATATAATAGGAATTGTTCTCGAAAAATATTGTATATCAAGAAAATCTATGCTATTCCGGCAAAATAGTCATTATTTTTTCATGACAATCTCCAAGCTTTTGAGAAATTATTTCTCGATAAACATTAAGATCTTTCAATAGTTATCATATGCATTTCAATGCAACAACGTAATATTGTCCATTTAGTTCGGTGCCTGTAAGTGAAAATGGACAACAAAAGGTTTTCTAATAATCAATTTCCAAACTTTTGTCACAAATTCCAAAAACAATAAATGAAGGAACATTAAGAATAATTTGTGTAAATTATAAATAAGAATAACACCCATAAAATAAATAATGTCACACTTTATAAAAAAAAAGTTCAACCAAAAAAAACAGTTAAATACCTTATACAAAACAGTAACTCTTTAAACACAAAGCATGAAAGGTAACACACTTTACCACATTTTTGTTAAGTATGTGTTGCTGACCAAATTTTTCTTAGAAACAATCGGGATATTAGATTGGTGTATGTCGTCGGTCGAGCTGGCGGACTCTCGAATTGAGATACTTTAATGAAACGTCATACATAAATACCTAATATCAAGACCTCGCTTGGAAATGCATATGGTTTGGGTGGGGTGAAAGTCAAGGTCACTGTTACAAAAAATGGAAAACGGTTTTCGCTCAATCGCTCAAGAACAAAATTAACTATTTCAATGACAATTTATACATAGATTCCTTATATCCAGACTGTGCTTGGGAGTGCATATGTGATATGTAGGGTGAAGGTCAAACTCACCGTTACAAAACATAGAAAAACCAGTTTCCGCTCAGTAACTCAGTAACGAATTATAATGCAACCCCATATATAGGTACCTTATATAAAGAATTAGGGCACCATTACAAAAATATAAATATGGTTTCCGCTAAATTCTAGAACAAATTGGGATATTGCAATGAAACTTCACATAAGGATTCCTGAAATGGGATATTGTAATAAAACTTCATACATACCTTTTAACGAGATATCGCTTGAGATGGGGTATGGGGGGTCAAGGTAACTGTTACTAAAAATAGAAAAAAAACCGGTTACCACTCAAAACTCGAGAATGAATTAAGATGAATCAATGAAACTTCAAACATAGATACTCTGTTGTAAGACCTCGCTTGGGGTTGCATATGGGGTGGGTGGGTGGAAGATCAATGTCACTGTTATTAAAAGTAAACAAATGGTTTCGACTCACTAACTGGAGAACGAATTCAGATATTGTAACGAACCTTCATACACATTCACACCTTATTGTAAGACCTCGCTTAGGATTGCATATGGGATGTGTGGGTTCCATGCCAATGTTACAAAAATAGAAAAAAACTAGTTTTTAGTCAATAACTTTAGTTTGGCTTAACATCTTTTCATTGAAGATGGTTTGTATGTATATTATATTAAGCGAAATGATGTGATTGATAATGAGGTTACTGGGGCAAAGAGCAAGGTCAATGTTACAAAAAAAAAGAACAGCATCACACATGTATTCTACATTTTGGAGCACATAACAACCATGGCATGTATTGTCATTTCAACTTTTGCAGTAAAATGTCATTCATATTGTTTGTCTTCAACCTCGCTATGTACATAGTTCCTATAAATACAATTATTTCATTAATATGAAACGATATTCAATCTGGTAGACATTCAGATCCAATCAGATTGAAAACCTGTTTCCGTGGCGTGGCCACGTTCCTTGTTTTATTATTCTACTAACTGTTAAGCATTGCGTTCGCAAATTTTGTGTTCATGGAATTTCTACTTTTCTTGACTATATATTTATTGTCATAGTGGCACTTAGTCTGTACATCACATGAATGGAATTATATGATATTTATCCATAAAACATAGTTTTTATCATATCCGTTTCAACAAAAACCATTTAACAAAACGAACAAAGTATTGTTTAAATCCCAATATATTACCGCAACACTTAAAACATATAAACACACATTTTAGAATTCAAGAAAAGTGGCATTACTTACCACTGAATTGTTGAGTATGTGTTTTCTATGCATTTATTGTTATAAAGTCAGTATATACAATGCAAAAATATTAAAAACCACATGTATGTAATGCATGCAATGTTTAAAGACACACACATTGATACATGTGAAATGTTTTTGTTTGTTTTTATATATCTATGACAAAAAAAAAGACTTGCTACTTGTGATTTTGTTAAAAACTGTGGCATTTCTATCGACAATTTGTGGCTTGAGCATATGTAGCCTTCTTGGATTGTGTATTGTAATTTGTGTTTGAAGCATTTTGGGCATTTGTAGAAAAATCTCTCAGTATATCATTAAGGTAAATTCCCTGTAGATCAGCCATAAATGTGTTAGATTCATTTTGTGGAGCTTATACTTGATCAATTTCTTGTACAATAGTTCTAACTAGTGCAGCTCTTGTATTGACAGTGGGTCCTGGACATATATATTTTCAATTAGAGTTTGCCCCAGCTTCGTTTGTTCAGCAGTGTCCACTCCCTGGTAAGTTGTCAGTGATTGCACAGACTTGTGCCTTGCTACTTCCAAAATCTGTGCCGCTGAAACACTATGTTGTGATAACATTTGCACCTCTAATTAATGATATTTGCAACGTCTGAAAATATCAAAAAATTGATTGAGGTTGAAAACGAATGCACCAAATTTTGTCTCCCCAAGATTGCTGTTGCAGAACCAGACTGGAAGTTGTGAAGGAGTTGCTGCCTCACTTGTCATTCAATGGATGAGTCTTGCTGATATACTTTTCAAATGACTTTACAGGGCAGTAGGGGGATCATGCAAGAATGTATTAAGAGCACTGTTAACGCTGTGAAAGTGTTACATGTACAAATGCAATATTTAACTTATCAGTTTGCAGAACTATCTCTGCATAAACGGTAAAGATACTGCTAAAGTATTAATGTTGTTTTCATTACTAAGCCGCTGTTTTTGTATATATGTTCATGATCTAAGTTGACAATACCATACTTTGGTGCTATCAATTATTTAAAATGCAAATACATGTAAAGATGCAATCAAGACTTAGGACTGCAAGCGTACATGTGGTTACTGGCCTGATGTTGAATTTAAGTAGTTAAACTTATTGGGACTTGTAGATTATCGTATTTTAGAATAATGTCATCTAATTTGTTAACAGCAAAAACTTAAGCAGTTGGACAAGCCAAAAAAATAAATATATAACGTAAATAATAACAAATTTCCTTCGCTAGGACTCGAACATAACGCCACCGGGATAAAAAAAAACAACACAATATATCTTTCTTTGTCAGTACCGCTATTTCGCTTGTTTATATATAAAGTATTTTGTTTTTGGGATCTGTGACAACACAAAAGACAACTGCTAATTTAACAATCTGAGATCAGGTCCCTTTAATAAGAGACTTAACTATTAAGTATTAATACACAATAACTTCACACGAATTCAATAGTATAAAATAATAATAAATAATTTTACTTGATGGCTTCGGCATTACATTAATCTGGTACCTTCGCAGCGTATTTCAACCCCGTATTTGCATCGATTTCAACAGCAAAGTCACTTTTTATTGTATGCACGTTTTCCATTCCCCTACAAAGGAAATACAGTCGTTTATGAAACTGTACTTTGTTTGCAAGTCCAGATGGTTTATTATTGTTTAAGCGGATGGATGAGTACAATTTGTATTTGTCGGTTTCACTAATGACGGCATGACGCGATTTAAAGTATGTCATAATACATAAATTATTTTGTATTATAATTATGTACATTATTTTACCAGTTAATATATTTCAATATTTTTTATATTTTAGATTTATTTTACTGCATTTGCCATCTTGGGGTTCTTTTAGTAGACATAGTTCCTTTATAGAGAATAACAGGTTACTGCCTGGTCTTGTGCAATATGTCAGGTGAGGTTTGGAACAATATAACGGCGATGCTTGCCAGGCAGTAACCTGTTTTTATACTTATAATACCACGATTTTATTTAAATTACACCAAACGAGCTGACTGGTTTATAATTACAACTAAATGCAGCGCTGATTCTGCTGAGCCGGCTTGTACACGTTCACGAACATGTAGCTATGGATTTCTGATATTTGACTGTATAATACCTTATTATTAACATTTCGTAAAGATAAATGAGCTGCTTTCACTACGGATACATAGATTACACACACGTTAATTCATATAATATTGAAAATGCAAACTGAAATGGATTACAACGATCAATTTCGTCGGAGAACAAGCATCGCCGAATTGTTTGTGGACGCCATTTTTGAGTTGTGAAATAAAATTGACATGTTCAAGATCTATAACTATATCGTGTTCAATTTTTGAAAAAAAAGAACTTGTTGAGGCACAACGAAAACTGATCCTGTGTAGTGACGTTTAGTGCATTTATTTGGAATGTATTGAAGTTATTGTGCGGGTTTATGTGAATATTTAAGAAAAAGTGTGTGTGATTTATGACGAATAAACACAATAAACTATACACGTTCTTGGTATCAAATTGTATGTTTTGTTGAATCTGATTCATTTTACTGAAAATGTTGACTTTATAGTTGACTTTATAGTTGCGTTATATGATGTACCTCCAAACATTGACTGATATAAACACTAGCGACCTGATATAAAAAATATATATCAGGTACCTTTGTATCAAGCGGATATCAGCTTAGTGGTATAATACAAGGTTATATATACTCACTCGTCGTATTCGGACTGTTCAATACGAAAGAAATAATACTTGCTAGAAATGGAATCTATTGTCACTGTAACAATTCGATGGAACTTAGGGACTGATTTAACTTCGTTTTATATGTTCGTCTTGTCATGAAATAGGCCAGAAATAATAATGTATTTAATTTTCTATTTATGTCATGGTGATCATGACCCAACCGATCCCGTACAAATGTAAATTATTCCAAGCGGAGCCTCGACATAAAATCTCTCTGTATAAAGTTTCAATACAATAGCTTTATTCAGTCCCATGTTATTGAGCGGAAACTGTGGTTCTGTTTTTAGTTACTCATAATAACCTTTATTATATCGCCATAGCGCAAACATTTAGTACTTAAGATGCGCGCCGGTAACTGTTTTATCGTATAGTTGTCTGTACGCGATAGCTGGTGATGCCTCTGGAATAAATCAACATGTACATTAGGGTATAGTCCGTTCGTACCAAACGTTTTCAACAATAGCATACAATGCCTTTCGTAAATAAGAACACGTTTTCAGTCGAATAAACGTCGTTAACGTTCATTAGAACTCATGCCAATTTAAGATGTATTAAATTATATGATATGGACTGCGGCTTTAACAAATTAACACGAACATTATACAAAATGTCACGTTGATGTAATAGCACACTACACTAACACAGTCACGTGGTAATTTGACCAGATAACATTTTCTATAACATAATTATCTAGCAGTTAGATATTATATAGTTGTGAGCACAATTTAAAAGGACATTTTAACTTGACAAGACAACAGTTTGACATAACAAGTCAAATTGCATACAAGATAGAAAACAACGCGTGTACATAACATAATAACACATACGAAAGACAAATTCAAATTATGAGTAGACAACATCAAACAAAAGTTTGATATAAGAACCTATATAAACTGATAACACTAAGTAGCACAACATATGTTCCGGCGTTCCATAAAATATCATATCATACTAATGTTACTATGTACATTTATAGTACGAAGTTTAACACCCGGATGCGAATGTGTACAATTTCGCTTTATGAGGATGTACATATACTGGGACTGATGATTGGGAACAAAATATTTGAATAATCAGCAATGAGTTAACATGCAGTAGTATATTCCAGTATGTCTACACAAGATAGCATCGCTTTGTTTCATATTTGGAATTTTAATGAATGTATGCACGGGCAGGGGTAGATTCGTTTTGATAAATCATTTATGTAATGTAATCTATTATTATTAGTCTGATTATTAGTCTTATTATTATTATTATTATTAGTAGTAGTAGTAGTAGTAATAGTAGTTGTTGTAGTAGTAGTAGTAATAGTGGTATCACCATCATTAAGATTATTACCATCATCATCATCATCATCATCATCATCATCATCATCATGGCTTATGGAAACTGGTCGTTTTGCCAAGGTCCAATGGTTGTTGTCAGTATGTAAACAATATGAAAAACTTCTTCATAGTTTTTTTTAGTATTTTTTAACGTTGAAAATCAATATATTCACCGTTGTTTTACGATTCGGTGCAATTCATGTTTCAGTAATGTGTTGTTTTTTTTGTATTTAACTTTATGTACGAATATTTCGTATTTATGCAGTGTCTTCAACTCATATTGCACTGAATCGTATAACCATAATGTGTTGCTTTCGTTGTCTAATGATTACTAGATAGATTATTACAGATTATGGAAATATGTAAATAATATAGATCTAGAATGTTAAATATAGGAATAATAAAACTCCAGAGACATATTAGGAAATAATCTCTCATTACCATCCGCTTGTCTTTTATTTGAGGAAAGTGACCAATTACCTGTACAACACAGGACAATACATACAACACAGCACAAAACATAAAAATGATTAAAACTGGGGTCACCGCCTTGGAACGGTCAATGCAACGATAAGTCATTTAATTTTTTGTAAGGATTCTGACATATATATTTAAACGTGTGTGATACATTGCTTTGCATACAACATTTAATGCATCAACTCATTCTAGGAAACAGTGTCATTACGCTTATTCAAACATATTTTAATTAAATTTATTGACATTTTGAACTCTGAAATACACACCCTGTGCATTGGTAGAGCTCCGGTCACACTGTCACGATTTTGGCTACGATTGCCCACATTTACAAAATCTTGGTGATGCGTGGTAAATCGTTAACACATACGTACTGGCATGTGTTAACGCTACGATTTTTCCAAAGTTAGGACCATCCTAGTGCCACTTTCTCTGAATCTGGCTTATTCCTACAGCCATCGTAGAGGCATTTTTGGTCTTTCGTGCTTTGTCGTGATTAATCGTGACTGATTTTATGATATATATATTCCAAGACTGTTCTACGTTATGGTACGTTTTGCTACGTATATGGTACGGATTTCTACGCTTGTCCTACGGTTCAGTTACGATTCCAGTAGGATCCGTAGCGGCAACTATCAAGACTTCTCACGATTATGCACAATGGACCACGACAACGCGACGACGAAGTCGCGTTGCCTGTACTGTTTATGGCAATGTTATTACGCACTCCTACTACAACATAGGAGAAACGTTAACAATCGTCTAGTACCGGTACGGTAGCGTCTACCTGACGCTAGTGTATTACAACCGTATCAGGTGGTATCATATCTTGGTGAAACCATGGCGAATCGGCTGCGGTAACCTACAAGTGTCGTAGATATTCGTACTCTCGTCCTACAACAACCGTTAGTATACGTAGAAAGATGCAATCAATCGGGACACTGTGCATCCCGACTAATCACGATTAACACGTCCACGATCAATCGTGGGCTATCGTAGCCAAAATCGTGACATTGTCACCTGGGCTTAATCCAAACTAAGAGGAGTGCAATCAAACTAGGATTAAAATATGGGTATATTGTTAGGTATTTTGATTAAAATTTATATATAAACTATAAACCAATACGAGTGTTAAAAGAGGATTATTGATGGCTGGCTCATTATAGAAAACAAGCTTAAGAAATGTTTTATTGCCTATTTTGTATGTTTTTTAAGATGAACTTACGGAAATAAAAAAATAATAACGAGACAATTTAATGTCCTTGTAAAGACAGCAAATTAGTTTCAGCATATTCATTTTAGCTGGATCGTATCAAAGTCAGAAGCTTTTCTAGTCAATTTATATGGTATAACCAGTATTGTAGATTGATCAATTGGACGCTTCCCGAATCAACTAACGATCTTCGAACCACTAACAGCACATCTAAAGGACCACTTCCATTCCGGAAAATCAATAACGATTTTTATATTATATTGATATCTTATTAATCAAGTTTGAACAAACAAAGACAATTTGGAATATACATGTACATGTACAATGGTCGTCCAAAACGT
Organism: Congeria kusceri; assembly: GCA_027627225.1. Lineage (NCBI taxonomy): Eukaryota > Metazoa > Mollusca > Bivalvia > Myida > Dreissenidae > Congeria > Congeria kusceri. Next base: position 61,938,305 of record CM051025.1, on the reverse strand, counting down.
GTACTGTGGCCATATTCCGGAATCATCTTAAGTTTATCTTTAAATATTTTCACTTAAGTGCCAATTTTCGTAAGGTAATAGTTTTAAAACTAGACATAAATTAATGAATCCAATTACAGTTAAGTAAACAGTAGTTAATAATAAGTTGATAATACGTGAACATTTGGCAGAATTTCATGCATACATGGAATAAAATGTTTTATTAAAATGACAATTTTAAGGCTAAGGATAAGATTTTACGTAAGATGTTTAGGGAATACGACCCCTGTTTTAATTTCTTAAATGCAACGTCCTTAATGCACACCAACTATTGGTACTACAGTTGGTAATGATTATGTTTCTGACGTGTAATGAAAACATTTTGCTTTAGACTTACATGTAATATGCGGTAGCTAAAATTAAAGACAGGAACGAGACATAGTAAATTAATGTATTAAGTATCGACGTCATAGTATGGTTCCCCAAACTCCATTAATCCATCCGTTGTATACTTTGTCCTAAGTTTATCCGGTTAAAAAGATTGCTATGTTAATATACTTGTCTTACCAATAAACTAATACAAGTTTAGTTAGTTTTATTTTCTTTACAGTTCAAAGACATATGCCCATTTTTAATTAAGAATTTCATATTAAAGCTATGAACATCTTTAACATTTGAGAAAGGTGAAAGGTCTTCTTTAAAAGTCTACATTACACACATAAATGCTCACTCTATGGACTAATGTATATTATGATTGTGGTATATGATTTTCTAGGGGATCATTGAATTGATCTCTAATTTGTGTAATTTCCTACCTTTAGTTGTAAAAATTAGTTTGTTTCAGATCACCCGACTTACTCCAAAATGCCCTGACCCCTGAACATCGTATTGAGTGTGTAGGAATTTTTTTCTTTTTTATTAAATGATTCAATGGGTTTGGTTTCATAAGTGTGTTGTTGTGGTTACTTTTCTTGAAATCTATTTGACCTGCTTTTTGACTTGGTATACTTGCATTTGTTATTGTCGGACAAGAGCAAGCCGTGTTTGTTAAGGAATCAAAATACTATGAAAAATCCTGGTCAATGGTCACGCTCTGTTGCGCATTATTTTAATACCGGAAATTGTTTTGGGTCAAGAATTTAATATAACATATAGGTATAACTACTCCCGTAGCCATATTTTGAACGAATCAATTCGATTTGACAAAAGAATGTAATAGTGTGTCAGAACATTCAGTGTTACCCACCTGGAAGCCATGTTTAAGTGAATAAAAATAATTTAGGAAATTTTAATAAAATAATACACACTATTATTCTTACAGAGTTTATGTAATTTCTACTGAGCAGTTTTATAGATGTTTGAAAAAAAAATATTGAGGTCTATAGACGACGGAAATTGGACAAACACTGTCTAAATTGAGCTAAAATAAATCACACATCATGAATTTTGTTATATTTTAGCCTAAAAATAGGCTGATTTTCAGCTGAAAAGAGCAAAAATACGTTGGATATGTAGGTCGGAAGTTTTAATATTTTTATAACTAGTATAAATTACGCTCGCATGTATCAAGTGCGTCTAGTGTCTAAAATCAAATTTGATCAAATGTTACACACTTTTATAGTGAAGTAATTGACTTTGGTGGTGGTTTGTATTCACACTGACATAATTCAGTAATGCTTGATGCTTGATGCAAATTTAGCCAGCTTACCGTAACAATAAAGGCACACAATATAAGTATTTATATGTCACCAGCAGTGTTTCAAACAATCAAAGTATGACACTTTATCAAGGTAACATGAAGGTAGGCTCAAATAACCCATAATGCAATGTCAATAAATCAATCAGTACTCTATTACGGTCTAACAAACATGCATAACCTTTTGAAAAGACAACATTAAGTACCAAGATTGCAATACAAACCAATGCTCATGTTTCTTGAGCAATTTAACGTTATACAAACAAATGATAGAATAAACAATAGCACAACGAGCATTTAGATATATATATATATATATTGTATTTCGATTTTATCTGATAAACAACCGAAGATGCATGCAATATTTATGCTCCCCGCTTTCTCCGCCTGTCCGGATTCTAATTTCACTGCAATTCAGTTAGTCTGGGTATTAAACGAATTTCCCAGATGATTTTATCCATCATACTCAATGTCCGTCCGTCTTTCCGTCTTTCCGTCCGTCCGATAATTCGTTTACGCGCGAGATCTCGGGAACTAATGACCCGAATTTAACGAAACTTTATATGCTGCATTCCTATAGGGTGGACATGCGCATCTTGTCAGGTCGTTTCGGTCCGATGATTTTACAAGGAGTTATTGCCCTTTGATTAAAAACATGACATTTTCTAAGAAAATTTTTGTTTCCGCACAAGATCTCAGGAACTCATAAGCTATATTCAATGAAACTGTATATGCAGCATTCCTACTAAGGGTACATGCGCATATTGTCAGGTCGCTCTGGTCTGATGATTTTTGGGGGTTATTGCCCGTTGATTAATCGCTTGCTTTTTTGCTTGCCCACATTATAACATTACCATGGATGAAAGGATCTTAAAATTACTTGGCACACATATTTGCTGCAATCAGCTGATGAGTACCGCTCATAAATCCGGTCCCTAGGCCAAAGGTCAAAGGCCAAGGTCACACCTAGAGGTAAAAAGGCAAATTTGACACTTTGCTTGTCTGTGCTTTAAATTGCCATGATTTTAAAAACTACCTGGCGTAAATGTTAACCTCAGTGAGCCAACATGAAATGCATATAAACCACATCAATATGTCAACGGTTTAGGTCACATTTAGAAGTCAAAGGTTAAAATTAGTTTTTTCCTTGTCCTGACTATACAAGTTTCATATGACCAACTGTCATACATTGTCCTATTTTCCAATTAAATAGCACAAATGTTTGCCTTAATGTGATAGCATTTTAAGAGCATGAACTAGATATTTAGATCAAAAGTAAATGTCAAACTAAAGATCATAAGTCAAAATTGGCATTTTGTTACTCCGGACTTTTAAATTTCCAGTGGATTTTCAGACTTTACACAAATGCTAGCCTGAAGATGACAACGCGTCTCCGTACAAATAATTATTACGGTACTAACTTTAGAAATAAATACATTAAAGAATTAAATAAATATTGTTAATAATTTTGGTAGGAGTTTTGTTTTTAATTTGTATTCTTCAAAATGTATTCACAATAATAATTTTTCGTTTTCAATAGTACCAGAGAGAAAAGATTTTTAAGTACCTTAATAATATTTGCCCTAATAAGGCAAAAGGGTTGGATGGGATCGCCTCTCGTTTCTTAAAACATTGCGCCTGATTTATTGCTGATCCTCTTTCACATATCATTAACATGTCTATTTATACAGGGCGTGGTTCCGGATGGCCTTAAGTCTGCCCTAGTAGTTCCCTTATACAAAAATAATGACAAGACGGATGTTGGAAATTATCGTCCAGTCTCCATATTAAGTCATAATGTTGAGAGTCAACATGAGTTGTATAAAATGTAATAGTAAATACTAAATCACTTACCTTTTAAACTTGTCCTTTGATAGTCTGAAGTGTTAATACTTACTTTCATATAGACACTGGCTGTACCACAAGGATTATGCAGTCGTTTCTCAATATATTGACGAAACGCTATACTTAATGCATATGTTTCGCCAGTAATTCATCTTTTTTTGTATTAAACGTAAATAATCCAATGCTTTGTCACCATTTTCTGCGAAGCCCATTTTATTCATACGCTTGATTCTTTTCTTAGAGACAATTCTTATCATTTGTCAGTTTATTTCGATAGAGTGTATGTTGATCCACAAAACGGCTAGGTAGTTTACTTCTGAAATGATTTTTGTGTATGTTTGTTGAATTAATACTTTCACAGCGTTCTTTCGATTTTTTCTAGTCAGCCATGGGTTTGTTTACTTCCGGTTGACATTTCTAAATACCGAAAAGATGTTTAATCTCAGTAGAGTATCCAAAACCAGATTTCAGGTGTGTTTTAGATGTAAAATGTACTTTTTTATACATCTAAGTGTGTTTTATAAACATAACTTAGTGTTATCTTTAGTAACAGCCATTGTACTTGACGCGCACCTAGCTGCCACAATATGCTGCGTCATGCAACAAAAGTACTGCATGCACCAGTGTGGCGTGCAACGTGTTGCATGCCACAATGCAACATGTTGCATGCCACAACGCAACTTGTCGCACGCCACTGTGCAACATGTTGCACTTTGTCCTAGTATAAATAGCCTGCACGCTTTCGTGCGTGGACTCCGACAATTTTCTTAAAGCAAACTCCATCTCGTTTTGTCCATTTTCTGATACTTAGAACTGGGGAATTTTCGAAGTTCAGTACATAGGTGCGCGTCATATCTTAACATATTAAGAATTTGATACTTTGCATATGATAAAAAGTAATTTTCTAAATACAAATTAATCAGAATATACTAGTCTTTGTACAGAATTGACCTCTTTTCGACAATTGTAATACTTTCACCTGTTAGAGTAGTAGGTTACATTGTGCTAAGATTTGGCATTATAGCATCGTACATTATTTGCTGAATAACATTTTCTATTCAGGCCCAAATAAACTTGTAGAACGTTATATTCTGACTCTTCTTTATTTTAACCCTATAAGTTGGAGTCATTAACAACTGCAATCGCTCGCAACCACTCACAACATCAATTTAACAGCAAAGTGACAACAACAATAGTAGCACCAACATAATCACCAGCAGCAACACTAGAAGTGTTAGCAGCAACGCAATCATTATCAGCAGCAAAAGCACAAGCCGTAGCAGCAAAGGCACCAGCAGTAGCATTATATAAACAACATCATCATAATCATCAGCAGCAGCAAAGGCACTAGCAGCAGCAGCGTTAGCACCACATCATCATCAGAGCAGCAGTGCCAACAGCAACAGTACAAGCAGCGACAGCAGCATTACTGGGAACAGCAGCAGCAGCATTGCTAGCAGAAACACCAGTAGCATCAGCAGCCACCTCAGCGCCATCCCAGAATAACCAACACTGAACCACGCAGGAGTCACCGCGAAAGCCAGCCAGCCTGACCCGCAACATCTTGTTGATGCAGCGGTGGGATCTGCTACTACTTCAACAGATCCAGTGATACGGACCCTGTCCGGAGCATTAATTATGGAGGATGATAGTGACCATGAAGTTATGTTCAAAACCGTTGCGGAGAGGAGGTACAGTGAAGCGGAGACTCAGCTCAACAGTAAGAACACATCACTTTGTCATACTGAGTCGGAGTTTGACACCGTATCACAAGCGTCAAGGGATGAAGAAAAGCACAAATCAAACCAAGCCAACGCTGATAAATTAGACAACTTGACACATACTTAAATACTTAGTAGAAGAACTGCAGAACATGAAAGAAAATAAACGCACACAAGTCCCACCGGTAGACCACCAACAAAACGTGCAGCCTCCTGAAAGCCATTCTGTTATAGAAATTCAGTGCAGTGCAGGTAATGCCAGTAAGGAGCACAACTCTTATCTGTCGGCAATGGCACCGCCTTTCTATGGAAGGTCAGAGGGGTCATACAGAGACCGGAATCAGCTCCCCCCAGATGCATTGAATGATTACCATGCTTTGGTACACGAGTTGAACAGCCGATTTAAGGTAATCGAAACAGCTAAATCGTATGCCTCAAAGTTTGCTTACCGGTACCAACGACAAGGCGAATCAGTCGAAGATTATGCCGCAAACTTGAGAGAGTTATACGACAAGGCACACTCGCATATAGACAAGAAGACCAGAGATGAAGACCTGGTGCGAAGATTTTTGGACGGTCTGCGTGATGAGGAAGCACGGTTTGAAATCGAGTTCCACAAAGAACCAGCAACTCTTGATGGAACGGTGTACTATGCAGTCACGTTCAACGAAGTTCGCAAACCGCAAGACCTAGAACGTCGTAGAAAGTTTGCACGGACCGTACGAGAAGATGAGAACTTCGAGCGACGTTCAAACACCAGAGGACTACCTGGAACACAACGCAAACCAAATAGCAGAGATAATAAAAATGACAACAGATACACCAGAAATGCAAATAAGCCAGGTTATCAATCTAAGCTCTTGACTGAAATATTGAAACGCCTTGACAATTTAGAGAATACACAATCAACATACGGCGATAGTCGTCAGTTAGAGAAGAAGACAGATGTTGAGTGTTTCAGTTGTCACAAACTCGGGCATTTCGCACGCGAATGTCCAGATAAGAAGGAAAACAACAAAATAGAACAAGAAGCTAGTCCAAAATAAGCAAGTGATGATAAACATTTAAACTACAAGGGACCAGCCCTTGTGTCAAAAGGGAGGTCCAGGTACATGTAGAAGGCGCCAGAAAGTGGAGACAACAAATGACCAGTGTTCTTTAGCAGAGTCTTTGCGGAAAGTAAAACGATCTCTTGCAGATGGTGTATACGTCCATGGGGCTGTAAATGGAATGCCATTGGTTTTTACAGCTGATATTGGGGCATCTCGAACTGTCATCTCCAGGAGAGCATATGATAAAATACCTAGTAAAATGCAACCTAAGTTAGTAGGGTCTGCATGTTTAGTAGGTGCAGGGGGTGCGCCTGTACCTGAGGTCGGAAAAGGAGAGTTTGAATTGTCATTGGGGCCACACACATTTGTTAAGGAGGTTATCGTAGCCGATATCGATGACGAGGCTTTGCTCGGATACGATGTATTGATGGGCAGCGGTCAGGGACCAGCTGACATCATGTTATGTGAAAACAAGATTGTGTTGGATGGCAAAGAGATCCCCATTTTCCAGATTGGTAGACAGAAGAGCTTCCGGAGAGTGACAGTGGCTGATGATGTAAAGATCCCAGGGTTAACAGAAGCACTAGTGGACGTCTTAGTAGAAAGAGAAGAGTCTGATGATAATTTAGAGACAGCAGAATATGTAGTAGAACCTAGTGATACCTTCAAAGACAAATACCAGCTGGTCATGGCCTCGACGCTTGTTGATGTCAATAAGCTGACAACCTGCAAGGTCAGAGTCTTGAACCCGACGGATGTTGAGGTTACGCTGAAGCAAGATGCTGACGTTGGGAGAGCGGAGCTGATCGAAAGGGTTGTCAGTGTCATCGCTGAAAAAGAATGCATAGAAGCAAAGCACAAGCACGACAAACTGAGGAAAATTAACACAACTAGCAATGTTTTAACATCTGCAATATTAAGTGAGTACATGGACCAACCGGTACCCGCTCAACTTAAAAACTGATACGAAAAGTCCGTTGATGGCAAGAATGACGAAGAACAGCGTACCGTAGAGGCTTTGTTATGCAAATTTAGTGAGGCGTTCTCAAAGAATGAATGAGACGTGGGGCTTACCAGTCTGGCAGAACACCAAATAGGCACATACCTCTCGCGTTCGCCGATGGAGAGAAATCTGAAATAGATGATCTTTTAATAAAGGAAGTCATACAGAAAAGCACATCGCCATGGGCCAGCCCCATAGTTTTCGTAAGAAAAAAATCTGGTGCTGTTCGACCCTGCGTGGACTAAAGAAAACTGAATGTAGTAGTCAAGTCTGATGGGTTTCCTTTGCCATGGACTCAAGACTGTCTAGATGCGGTAGCAGGCTCAGCTTATTTCAGCAGCTTTGACTTGACAAGCGGGTACTTCCAGATACCCGTGAAGACGGAGGATATTCCGAAGACAATGTCAAAATCATAAACAGTCACGCCCTTTACTGTCTGTGACGGTCTCATCGTCATCAGCATCCCCTCTACTTCATTCGTCTCAGCGTCGTCAGCATCCCCTCTACTTCATTCGTCTCAGCGTCATCAGCATCCCCTCTACTTCATTCGTCTCAGAGTTATCAAACATACTAGTATATACTATCTTTATAAATTTAAACACACACTTTTCACTAACAATACTCGAACTCATCACCATTGGTTCAAAACTAACGCGCCACGCTTTTACCGCCTGGGCCATTTATTCATATTTACAGTTTATGGAATATAAACGAGTACAAACATTCAATGTACATATGCAGTGATTTATCATTTCATTGCAGTTACCTCCCATTTATATGAGTTAACTATTTTCGGGAGAAACCATAAATTTAGAACATGGTCACGTCTTAATGCGCACTGTTTATCTTATAGATTTAAATGTATTCATTTAAAACACAAACATCACTTCCATGATATTCTCTTGCCCCGTATCCTAGTCGATTGGTTGATAGGTAGACACGCATATCGCTACATCATTGGTACTTGCTTTAAGCTAGCGGTGACCTAAACAATATTCAGTCGTATAAAGTAGATATAAGCAGAAAACAGTCCATTATGTAAAATATCGAACGGTCTGAGGCGCGTAGCGAATATATTGTATAATTATACAAAACACTCGTATATTATTCATTTAAAATTCCCCTAAAAAACTCTTTATTAAAACAGTACACACAGTCCGAGTTGCACGTGCTTTTGGTGCACAATATGTATGTAGCCTTTGCTAACTGCGAAATATTAACACACGTGTACAGTGGAAATGTTTGGTTTCAATGGCGGGGAATAAAGGATGTATTGCTAGACGCAATGGAGCGAGTGATCTTCCAAAAACCCTAACAAGAAATAATATTAAATGTGATATTGTTTCTGGTTAGTGCAATATACTCCAGTCTGGATATGTACTTTGTATATAAATGGATTAGTGCTTTAGTGCAAACAGTAAGATATTATAAATCCGATCTGCGAACGTTGCACTGAGTTTTAATATTTAACCTAAAGAGTACACATACATTTTGCTATGTTTTACAATGCATTAGTTATTAACATATAACTTATTTATAATAAACGATAAGTGAATTTTCTAACTGCAAATAATTTCAACTGCAACTCGTGCATAAAGGTTAGTATTAGGTCAGTGTTTTCGCACTATACCAATATTCATTTATAGAGCATTGCCAATTAGAAACGCTTACTGTACATTTTATGACTAATGTATGATGTGGACTATTTAGTATATATACCATCTATTTGCTGAAAAATTTCGATATTTGTGCTGATGTTTGTTTACATATTAAAATATTGATTTTTAGAATCAATATTATGGTTGACCTTCGACTTCGTTTGCATGCATGCATATAATTATACCTCCATTTGTACACCCATGGGCATTTTGCCCACTGTATTATTCAATAAAATGAAAATTGTAAACTGAATGGAAAACATTTGACTAACAAAATTCACTTACCCCCAAAAAATTTTCGGAAATCATTTTCGTTAAAATAAAAGAAATACACACCTAGCTTGTTTAATATTGCTTTGCTAATGTGAATAAAAATAAATGCAAAGTTTCATAATTATAAAAGATCAGACCCACTAACAACTATGCCATGGTGACTTAATTTAAGGCCTATTTTATATTTGATGTAAGTGATACATGCATTTTCTAGAATATCAACGAAAAGAAAAGTGGTCTTCCTTTCACTGAATAATTCGGCGACACCAGCACCTTATTGAATCCTTTTCAATTGATTTTTGTTCATTGACAATACATTATTGCAATAATTTATTAGCAATGCATTGGTTTTTAATACATTTCGGAAATATTTATATTATTTCTACGTGTTTATAGTCGTGCAGTAAAATCGATATTCTACCTAAAGCCCTAGTAACTCTGCAGCAAAGACTAAAATCCCTACAGAGTCCTGCTTATGTAGTTTTGGATTGTCAAGCGTTGTCTCAAGTCTAAAACACAAACCTCCCGATTGGAGGCAAGATTCTTACATAGTATTGCGTGAACCTGCGTAGGACGTAGGGCGTCGTAATGCCGTGCGTCGTCTTGGAGAAAGCTGACATCAGCAAAGTACTACATCGACGTGACATAGGTCCAACGTAGCCCTACGTAACGTGCGTGGTTGTACAACAGTACAAGGCAGAGCTCTGGCGTCGACGTACGATGCACTTTGTTGCTGTAAGTCGACTCAAGGATGATTTAGGTCATGTATGATTGACTTACGACTTCGCAGGATACCAACATTATATACTTAATTGCTGAAAAATATTCTTACTACGTTTAAAACATATCGCTCGGATTTCAATATTTTATCCAGCCTTTTCTGCCGCGCTATGAACTGATAATCATATAGTTCAATAAACAAATCAGAAATGTGATCGTATTGTCTACTGTTTCAAATAATCTTATATGGATACTAGTTACATATTTAGCGGAGCCTTATACCCTCTCAAAGTAAAAGACAATAATGCAATTTTGTTGTGCACACCGTCAAGGGTGCGTACATTACCATCAAACTTATAAATTGTTTCACATATTATTCAGTATTGAACGGACATTATAATTATGACCAGTAAAGTTTTCCTCGGGTATGTTTGTACGACGCGTATGTAGAGTTTTCAATGCAATTTCCTATGTACCTCAGTAAATTCTGTCGACATATTCCGGGAATGGGCCTTGTTTAGGAGATACAATATTTCTATTAAACTCCTTTTACATATTGTTGCCTAAAGCCATTGATGTTGACATGGTATTGCAACATGTTGTTTCATAATCTTCTCCGTTTGGTTTCTCATATTGCAGTATTGCCGCACAGATAAGCCCAGTTCCAGATATCATGTGGCTTCGAATCACAGGGATAGGGTTATGGATATTGCTTCATTGTGGCACTCAGGAAAAGCTGCAGAACTAAATTGTGCAACAAAAGACAGAAACAAACAGAAATGCACAATGAACGTTAATATTTGTCAGGAGACTATAACGCGCGAATTCGTACGTCTACGTACAAGACATCTTAAGTCGACACAGGTTGTAGTACGTTGTCGTGCGTAGTCATAATTAAGCAGCAAACAATTACCTATGTCCAAGTAATTTGGCTTTCGTCGACGTGCGTGATCCTGCGTTCTTAACGTACGACCACCTAAGTTAACCTACGACTGAATTGACCTGCGTTGTTTAATTTTAATTTTTTATGATTGTCATGCGGAGTCCTGCGACAACGATGTTAAAAATCTCAAGAGCCCTCCTACTCGAAAGTCATACGAATCGGTGATACTGGGGCTTAAACCAACAAATCGATTTTGAAGTGAAATAATTTTCGATTTATCATTGTTTATCGGACAATAAAAAACGATATACACTCATCAAAACCACAAAACGTTGTTTATTGGTCGATAAGCAACAATAATGCGGAATTGGCTCGATTCTAACATGATTTGACAAATATGTTTGCAATTGTAATGAGAACTATATTTTGCTATGCTCCGCGGAATCAGGCTACTTTTTGTGTTGTTAATTACGTAATTTAACAACGATAATGTTGTTCCTGTCCATAGAAAAATTAGATCATCGAGTATCATGTTAAAATTCCATATAAACCACCGGAAAGCATAAACTAAAATGTCACTAATAAGTAAATTTAACTCCTTTCCTCACAATAATGTCGGGATAAAAATAGTATATATATGTAGTTAGGTTTAATGTTTATTTAAATAAACAATTAATCACATAACAATTTAACAACAAAATCAGATAAGCGCGGCTTAAATAAAATAATATAAAGTATACCTGCCTGGGAATCGAACCCGGACTTCTCGATTGACAATCGCTGTATCTCGTTTTTACATCGCTCATCCATTCCGAAGGATATTCAGTGAAGAATTGCTTATTTATCATGTAGTTTGCATGTCATAAAAGGCTAATCAATACCAGTAAATACGACGGAAAACTAAATTCTAAAAAAGCACCTTCAACCACCGTAAAATTATTCACCGCATATATTGAAAATAATTTTTAAAAATGTGTAAGTATAAATGCTCAACATATACAAGAATTGTGATAAATGTGTGTTTTTATGGACAGTCAGACAGACGGAAGATGGACGGACAGAGACAGACAGAAAGACAGCAGACAGACAGACGGACGGACGGACGGACGGACGGACAGACGGACGGACGGACGGACAGACGGACGGACGGACTGATGGACAGACGGACGGACGGACGGACGGACGGACAGACAGACAGACATACAGACAATCATTTTTTCTTTGTATTCAATTGAGCTGCAAAAGGTCATTCTTTTTATAGCACTCTCGCAATTTGACGATCTACGTTTGTCTGTCGGAAATAATGAAGAATCTTTTGAAGATAAACGTTTTAACAACACGAATAACACGGTAAAGACGGCGGTGTTTAAGGAACCTGTTGCAGTACACCTTGTTCGAGTTTCAGGATGGAAGGGAAATGCTCAGGACAACTTCGTGACACTATGTGAGATAGAAGTTTATCGCCAAAACGGTAAACATATAATGTGTACTATAGATAAATACATATAATGTGTAATATATATAAAAATCCTTGAAATATGTCAATTTTCTGAGTAAGCAATACAATGAAAAAGTTCATATACAGTTTGAACAAACCTTAAATGACGAGTTATTTTATTATTGTTTCGTTCATTTGACAAAAATACATACTGTGATTGTGAATATTAGGCTAGTCAGTTGTTCCAAGAGTATGAATTAGTCGAGTGGTTTGTGTGATGACGTAGCCTCGAATGTGATACGAAATAACACAAGCCACGAGATTAATACATACTCTTAAAATAATTGACTAGCGAATAGAGCATTTTGTTTCTGACGACATGTATTTCACCGATTGTGTTTTGTTAAAATGTAAAACAGGTATGTCATAAAACTTAATATTGCGTTCTCTATCTAATGATAGTTTGTCCAGCTGATCACTGCGGTGCCGGATGTATAGACGCATGTCATTGTAAGGAAGGTTCGTGTGACAGTGTTACTGCACGATGTGATGTGGCAATTTGCCAAGACGGGTGGACTGGAATGTCTTGCAATTATAGTAATTTACAAGAATTAATTTACTTGTTATGCTCTCCGAAAAAATTCGGGGCAGCATATAGTTGCCGTATTGTCCGTCAGTCTATTCTTCCGTTCGTCCTTCCGTCCCACAATCTTGTCCGGGCTATTTCGCAGCAACTTATAGCCGGAATTCAACGAAACTTCATGGAAAGCTTTATTACTAAGAGGATGTGTGCCTATTACCAGGACCGAGTCATTGATTTTTCTCAGAGTTATGGGACTTTAAAGATTTCTGAAATCTGTATATAGTGAACAATTCTTGACTTTCTTGTCCGGGCTATTTCTCAGCAACTGCTGTCCGGAATTCAACACAACTTTAAGGGAAGCTTCATTACTACGAGGAATTGTGTATCTATCCAGGACGTTCCGCGTCAATGATTTTTCTCAGAGTTATGGGAATTTGAAAATTTCTGAAATAAGTATATATTGCACAATTCTTGACTTTATTGTTCGGGCTTTTTCTCAGCAACTACTGGCTGGAATTCAACAAAACTTGACTGGAAGCTTCATTACCAAGCGGAGGTGTGCATATTTCCAGGATGTCTTGCTTCAATGATTTCTCTCAGAGTTATGGAACTTTGATTATTTCCGAAATATGTATATTGTGCACAATTCTTGTCGTGGCATTTTCTCAGCAACTACTAGAGATATTTCATTGAAACTGAATAGAACTCTTTATTACCGAGAGGAGTTGTGCATATTACCACGATGTTTTGCTTCAATTATATTTCTCAGAGTTATGGTTCTTTGAAAATGCTTGAAATTATTTTTAGTGCACAATTCTCGTACAGGCTTTTTCTCAGCAACTACTTGTCTGATTTCAGTAAAACTGTATGGGTAGCTTTATTGCCAAGATGGAGTATGCATATTATCAGGACCTTCCGCTTCAATGATTTTTCTTGGAGTTATGGACTTTGAAGATGTCTCTTTGTGTCATATCTATTTCTCAGAAACTGCTGTATGAAATTCAATAATGCTTGAAGGAAAACTAAATAACTAAGAATTAAAATAACTATACCGGAATTACAGTAATGGTCCATTACTATGGTTAATTTTATTTTGTTGTTATTTTATTTTTAAAATTTTACTTAATCTGTATATTCATATTGTATTTGTTTGGTATGCTCATATACAGTTTTGATGTCAGATTTGGTCTTGCAGTTCTCATGATTTGTAGTCATTTTACTATCTCTGCCATCAGTGCATTAATATGGCTTGTCAAAGCGCATTGGGGAGCATCCATCAGTTTTACTGATATCCTTCTTTAATTTGCCGTGCTTGATGTATTTTACATACTAATAATGAAGCATTATCACTGGCAAACATATCAAACACCTGATAATATTCTGCTATATAACGTCAATGAATTTGATCACAGACATGATATATTCGCAGAATTTCAGTACTTTTTTTAAAATTTAATTGTGTTTTAATGTCAATAACACAACCAGGTCAAACACCTTTAAACAATTAACAATTGAATAACCCAGTACTAGTATTAATCCTAAACTTATAAAGTATAATGTAATGTTGTTTTTCATCACAATTATGAAAGTGAAATGATTCTGGATCAATAAATAACGTATGTTAGTGCAAAGAGTTTGCTTTGATAAAAATAATAACTTGTTTTAATATACCCGAAATGTAGCATACTGATAACTCTAACATTGTTTGCAAATTCAGACTGTGATGCAAGATATTTTAGTGTCAACTGTTCCAAACAATGCAGTGTGCATTGCCAAAACAATGATGTCTGCAATCACATTACTGGCGAATGCCCTAATGGGTGTGCAACGGTTACGACTTCAAGAACGATAAAAAGTGTTTTGCTCGTAAGTATTCGATCCAATGAATGTTATGGTAGTTGTTTAACTAGCGCGTATTGGTATTTAAATAAATAAAAAAATTAAATAAAATAAATTTTGCAACAACTGTAAAAATAGTCTGAATAGTCGAGCACGCTATCCTCTGACAGCTCTTCTTATGCAAGCCAAATATAAACAAAGCAAAACTCCAGCTGCGACAGATTTTTTATTAGCATCCCAAGGTCCTTTTATTTGTAGTAATTGACCGATTGCCATAAACAATACACAGGACATCACAAAAAATAAATAACAAACACAAAACACACATTAATAAAACTGGGGTCACCGCCTTGGAACGGTCAATGCAAAGCATTGGGGGTTTAAATCGGTTTATGTGCGCACGAACCTCACACTTGGCCCAGAATTATTCACAAAACATGTAAATATAATGAAAAATTAACCTCATTGCATCGCAATTCAAATTAAACAGCAATAACAGAGAATATTATTCAATGTAATTACCATTTAATTACTCAATGGCTAGATGCAAACCAGAGCAGCAGAATTGCACCTTTCTGAGGCACGATGAAATGAAACAATGTGAAACAGCATTTAAATTTTAGTGGATTTTAATGCAGTGTAAACCACACATACAAGTATACTTATCTGCTAATTTGTACATAAAGTAGATCGAAGCTAAACTATTTTCGTTTTAAAATTGTGTTACAAACTGCATATGGACAGAATCAGATTGAAGTAATTTAATTTAATCTTTTTTTTTTCAAAGCTCTTACAGCGTGTTACAAGTTATACTAAACTAACAGAGATAGAAAACACACAAAATAATGAATTGTGAGAAAAAAACAGCACATTTGTTCAACTAAACTGAATGGTGTTTGAACAAATACAATTTTATACTTTTTCAACAATACGAAACTAGACGAACTGCTTTTTGTTTTATGCATCGAATGTTTACGGTGAATAGTCGAATTTAAACTGCGTCGCTACGATATTAAACATGTGAATAAACAAGTAAAATGTTTGTAAACTGTTAATTTTGAGGATCAGATTTTGCAATGAACAATATATTGCAAAGCAAAAGTTTCCGATACAGATTAAATACTAATGCTATTCAATAAAACGACCGTTTTGATTGTCTTGTCTAAGACCAGAATATATAACAACAGTATGCTGGAGATATGTTTGAAGCAACTGATCGGCAAATAATACAACTATGTTTCATAAATGAAATGATAAACGATGTTAAAAACTTTGCTTTTGATTAGTTTCGCCGATTTCATATGTGGAAATGTAATCGCTTTTTGAAAGCTCTGACAGATACGAAAAAAACAACAAGATCTACAAAACATGGAAATATATAGCAATGCCAACACAAGCAAAAAAAAGGAGTACACATGGGGTTCGTTTGCTCCACATGACGTTCAATTGATGCAGAATCCTGCATTTTGAAGCAAATTGTTACTTCCTCGTTTAACTAGAGCAAATAATCTGCCTTGCATCACTTGATGTATTGTTTGTTTTTATTGGCTAACTTCAAATTTTCAACAAAATAATATCAATGCTAAGAAACAATGCTTAAACACTCAATAAGACGCCCGTCTAGTAAAAATTGTCCACTTTCACATTGTTGATGACGTTATCTTTTCGAAAAACGATCATTTAACATAAAATTCAATCTTTACAATTTATTATCTTATATTATCATGTGTTTATTGTTTGACTTTTCATGCTCGCATCATATCCTTGTTTTATTATCAGTCTAGTGTCATCAATATTTCAAATAATATCGAGGGTTGCAACCCAGAAGGTATTATCAAGTATGCTATTTCCATGCAATACTTAATCCAGCATCGTAAAATAACTGTCAAAATTATTTGTGCATGTGTTAGGTAGCCACTGACGCATGACGGTGGTAAGTTAGGATCAAGTGAATATTTCTTCTTGAGGCTTACAGCAAGGCCAGTTGCTTGCCCGTAAACCCTTTCCATGGAATAGCATTATCAAATGGTGCTCGTGTAGTCTCGATTGTGTTCAGACTCGTGTTCTCTTTGCTTACTGAATATTGATTCAGGCCCAACTACAGAGATTTTTCCTCACAAAAGGCTGGTTCCCGAATGTTTGTCACGACAGGTTGCATTCATTTAACCAATATGTCCTGACTTCCTTAATACAGTTTTTTTTTTTAAGATTCCACATCTTATTATCTTCAATGATCTCTGCGTTGTCATTAATAAGGCGTTGGTGTTTACGAACTGTAGGTTTGCCGCTAAAGCTCTTGTTGTTTCTAATTTGTATCCTGCTGACTGTGAAATACATGTTTATCAATACAACTTCGGTTGATCAGATATCAGATGTGAAAAATCACGACAGGACTGTTGTAAGTGACGTTCACCGATGCATTGTACAAACAAATATTGTTGTGTCCGTATAGACAATACGATTCGGAAACGATTCATATTTGAAATTAAACCCGGTTAGTAAGTGTTTTAATTTATGTTTCCGTGGTTTTATATACATGCATTATACAACATGTTTTGCATTCAAAATCACATCATATTTTACCTTGTAAAGAATATTAGGTTAATATCGTTGTACGTATGCTCTCCTTTATTTGGTCATAAAATATTCCAAGTTTTAATTTAAGTTGTATATATATTTATCTAGCAAATCATATTATTTTCTTAGAATAAGAGAAATAGTTTTTATCATCTACAAAAAAAGATACCTAGCTATCTGCATTTACGTCCATACAAATATATTGAATCAGACATTTTGTTGATTATCAGTGTCTAGTGGATATAAACCTATGCGGCTTCATTCGATTTACATACAACCGCCAAATATTTATAAGATCAACTTTTTCTGCTGTCAGAATTAAACTTTAATTTAAAAAAAAACACGCGATTTGTTTTTTTCAAAGCGCAAACGGTGTGTTATTGTTCGATTATATTGAACTGTCACTGTTGAATAACTACACGGTTATTGAAAGCGGTTATTTATAGCTTTGTAAAGTAGTTGCACTGTTCCGTTCAGTTTACCGAAGAATGCTTTACTTTTTCCAACACGAACGCATTCGAAATTTTACATTTTGTTAAGCTGATACCATAGCGCAATTGATTGCGATATATATAATATTATATAGTTTTGTTAACCGTAAGAATATTTATTTCACGCGTTTCGATATTATAGCGTGAAATATTTGTCTAATGTGAAACGTGACTGTTTTACAGTAACGATACGATTAGTCAATATTGCACGAGGATCTCAAACATTAAATTATGTTGTGTGGAGTTCATTCTACCAGGCGTTTTCACGCAGTGGAGACCGGTTTAATTTTAGTTATCTTTTATTCAATGATGTTAAAATGTAATATTGTATATTCGGATTGTTGCGATTTTATATGAAACCAGAAAAATGAATTAGGCTTGACATTCGCACTAGCCCCGACACTTGGCAAACGAGTACAGGTTTCCAGCGTTAACCTTCTCTGGCTTATCCTTGCCGGTCGGTTCACAGTTATAAACTTGACACTTTGCCACTCTTTGTACCATGTTCTGTTAAAATTGGTTGCACGGTGTCCATCAATAAATCGCTCGTCTATTATTGCAATTATGTGTTTGTTGTGTTTTGAGAAACAGAAGTGTAGAAAATACCTTGTTTTAACTGTAGGTTGGCTTTAGATTGTTTTGTTTATCAATGTATTCACTGTGTATTAATTTATTTTTCATTATTCTCCTTCACATGGCTATCAGTAGATTTTACGTAATACCATGTTACAACTAATGCATTAATAAAACAGATCATTATATACTAAATTCTATGTGGCTTAATAAATAGGATTATGTGAGTTATTCGAATGAGTTGCGGGCAAACTGCACGAGAAAACAAAAAGAAAATAGTTTACTAAATAAAAAGTACTTAAGCGGGATTTAAAACGGTGCCATGAACACGAATGTAAGGAATTGTCCAATTGTCGTTATTTAAATGCTTACATTAATTTCCGTAATTTTCACAATTAAAAAAAAGAAGAATAACCGGGTTCAATGACTGAGTAATTATTCACCAGTGACAGTTCAATATAATCGATCAATACACTGTATACTAAACTTTAATGGTTTTATTTAGAGATAACAAATACAATCAATAATGAGTTGTGAGAAAAAACATAACCATATTTAAAATATAAGTAATTTCAACAGTTAATGGTTATTATTGTTTAACAATACAAAGCTAGCCGAACTTCTTTGTGTTTTATTCATCGAATATTTACGGTGAATAGTCGAATTTAATCCGCGTCGCCACGATAACTAAACCAATGTTGGAAAACTGTTTTACTTTGAGGATCAGGCCCCGCGACTACGAACGCTTGTTATGTCCAACCTCAGACTCATTTATTTTGGTCAACTTCCGACTTGAGATGAGTCTGAAAACAATTTGGTGACTTCGAAAATTAGTAGACTCAATTTCAATGTTAAATTTAAGCTTAAGACTCAAAAATTAAAAAAAAAACCTACTGGTACAGTACGTCAATTCGGACAATTTTGCTAGTTTTTTGTCGATTTATCCGGAGATTTGCATCAAACGAAATTTAAAAAACTAAACATAATAACTAGGGTTTAATCTAAAGCTTTGGTGAAAATCTAAGTGAAAACTGTTGTACAAAAAGTAACTGAATGATGTGTTTTAAAAAAACCGGTAACACGTATCGAAATACGGATGGCGAGTACCTTAATCCGGACACTTTTTGAATAAGTTTCATTTCAAACCAATAAAACCTACTGTTATTCATCAGATTTTTGTTACTCTTCTTTTGTTTACATCAACCCCGTGTTTACATTCAAAGTCTTCTGTGTAAAGCTATATTGATCGCCTTATGCTGTTTTGTTCTATTTTTAGCCTGTCTATATTTGTAAATATGTATACGGAGGCCATGCCGCTATTTTTTATTGTGTGTTTTATTCCTTGTCAATAGTAACTTCATATGATATGCAATATTATGATACTTTATGCTTTCAAACATACATTTTTTTGCTACCATTAATTGAAAAAGTAATAATCATGATAATGTAAAATGTTTCGTAGAATAAAGTTCATATTATCAATCCTTTTGCGACGTCGGGTGACACGACTTACACAACCAATCACTCCCATTATTCAGACTTGTTCTCATTGAATAAAAATAACTCACATTCAAATTTTTCCGTGAAACCATCACGTCCATACCAAAACACACCATTTATGCCCGCGCACACTGATTACATCACAAATATACAGTTGAGCACATCACACTGCCGCCTCGTGACTATTTTTGCGGGCTCTGGCTTCTTCCCTCTTTCGTTTCCTCTCTTTTTTCCTCTTCCTCCATCTTCCGTTTCTCCATCCTTGCTATCTTTTCCATCTTCTCTGTTGGCCAACTTCTCATGCTCTTTCAACGCTTTCTTCTCACGCGCCTCTTCCTTGCGTTTTTATTTTTCTTGTCGGCGAATTTCGTCCGCTCTCTATTTCTCCTGAAATGAATACAACTCGTCTGTTGTTTTCATTAGTATCCCCTTTTGAATTTGTACAGTCTGCTATATTTAACTGTGTATTTGTTATTGTCTTTGTGTCGCGTTGAGATGCTTGTGTTGTGTGAACGTTGCCTGTTGGACGAGTGATTAACTAAATCTGGGCGACTCACAACAAACGCATAATTTTAATTGTGCTTTTTGCATTAACCTCAAGTTCTAACAACATCTCTTGAGTAGTTATTACACGGCCCTTCTAAACGCGTTGTTTGCAGGTCGTCGACGACGTCTCTGACAACGGCTTTTCGGCGGAGGTACCAGTATGTTGGCCAACAGTTGAGGAAGAATTCCACGAGTGGCCAAGGTATTTACAACGCAGTGGCCACATTCGCCACAGGTTCGCCACAGGTTCGCCCGGCAGCAAGTTTTTTTCGTGCGTTTTTTAGGAAATGTTACATGTAAAGCCCCGGTCAGACTGTCACGATTTCTGCTACGATTGCACACGATTTATAAAGTCTTGGTGAAGCGTGGTAAATCGTGAACACATACGTACTGGCATCGGTGTGAATCTTGAAGAATCTTGGGGGAGCTTATCGATCGGGAAGCAAAACGTTCGTGGCTTATCGTAGCGCCGCCACGATTTGTCCAAAACGTAGGGCAATCCTAATGCCATCGTATCTCAATCTGGCTTATTCTTACAGCCATCGTAGAGGCATATATGGCCATTCGTTTTTAATTTTGATTAATCGTGACAGATTATATGACATATATATTACACGACTGTAGTACGTTGTGGTACGTTTTGTACGTATGGTACACATTTCTACGCTTGCACTACGGTTCAGTTACGATTCCAATATAATCTTTAGCGACAACTATGACTACTCACGAATATACACGATGGACCACGAAAACGCGACGATTGGGTCGCGTTACCTGCACGGTTTATTGCGATGTGACTATGCACTCACAACGATTGTCTACGTTGGTGTCACGATTATGCACGAGGCATCGTGATGCCTTAAAACATAGTGTAGCGTGATAATTATTGGCTGCTCGTAGGTTTATCGTGATGAATCTTCTTTAATCTTACTACAATCTTATGAGAAACGTTAACAATTGCCTGTAATCGCCTGTTACCTTAGCGTTTACCTGGCGCTAACGTTTTACAACCGTGAAACAACGCATCATATCTTGGTAAAACCGTGGTGAATCGGCTGCGGAAACCCACAAGTGTCGTTGAGATTCGTAGTCTCGTCCTACAACAACCGTGCGTATACGTAGGAAGATACCATCGGGACACTGTGCATTTCGACTCATCACGATTAACACGTCCACGATCAATCGTGGGCTATCGTAGCAAAATCGTTACAATGTGACCGGGGCTTAAGCTGCTACTGAGTAGTTATCTGTGTTGTTTTTTTAGATATATCTGCAAAACGTATTTATAAAACAAACTCTTATAAACCAGAAGTACGGTTTTATTATATGATTCGCATCCTAATTAAATTTAAATGGCGTCATATACATATTTGATTTGTTATCTGGTCCTGTCATATCCTTGAAAGCTGGTTGCACCAACTTTGTCTTGTCAATCGCATTTGGATTGAAAGGACTTATTCCGGTGACCTCAAATGCATTATTAACTAATGCCGGCGTTGTCTGGTAAATAGCGTGGTTTATAATCGCCGGGAATTTGTGGTTGCCAACATGTTTACCTAATAAGGCATACGACAAGCTGCCCATCATTGTTGCAACCCTTCTTTTCAGTGGACCGAATATCTGTCAACAACAAAATGTTATTATCCAGTTACTACATCTTATATATAATGACCTAATGAATACAGATAGTACGATATCTCAATAAAACCGGACACGCATGGACAATTAAGTAAACTATGTAAATAATGTTCGCAAACTTATATAATTTGGGAAGCTACTCCTTATCGTTAAAACTTGAGTTTTAAATAGTCCGCCCCTTTAAGCGCTTTTTGGAGTCGTTTGTTTCAGTATTATTCCGGAGCGGACGTTCGTTGTTTGTTTTATTTAAATGTAAACAAAACAGTTTATGTTTTTGTCTTGATAACAAATACAGTATGCAATAATAATTGATTAATAGTATAGTTAATAACTTTATATACAGTACTACATGTTACAAACATCAATAAGGTACTATATGTTTAAAACATCAATAATACATATGGTCCATGGGGCTTTTCAAACATTTGATGACGTATTTAAAACTGACTTAACCACCTTAACATCTAGGGGGTGGATGATGTGAGTAGTATTCCCCGGCATCCCAAATATAACAGCGTTGTTCTCCATGGCAGCCCGTATTGTGTGTGACGATATAATTATGGCTGTCATGATTATCAAATATTGGGACCATGGGTCTTTGCAGAGTCGCAGTGGTTCAAGAATATTGTTGTAAACCATTGGTAGAATATATCAGTGTTGATGTACCCTGACTCTGAAGAGCTAAGCATCCAGTTGGCCATGCATCTTTGATAGGACGCTGCGGAATTTGTCCATACAAGTATCTTTTTTTTTTTACTTTTAAGATAAGCAGATGACAAATAAAATATGAGCCGTATTTGATTAACATGCGTTATATTAAGAATTTTAGAACACTGAAATGAAGACGAACGTTTTTATTTACATATACAATTCTTTGTTTATATAACGGGAAGATGATAAGTGTTGGTAAAAGTCGACCACTAGCAGAAACACACACATTAGCAGTGATGTGTCCAGTGGTGTTAGATGATATCTTGACGAACACGTGCCCTTTCCTGGGTCCTAACACCTTTATAGGCGTATTTTTTCGTCCCGTCCAACCGGTGTTATCGCAGTTGAAAATCTGTATAAAAAATATATTATTTTATGTAGGAACGGAACACAACTTTTATCGTAAGAATCAGATAATATTGACTAATAAAATGAATGATGCATTTAACATCAATCATACCCTGTCGGACTTATTTAGCATATCATCTGTAGTTAGCTGATTCTTCACAAAGTCGAATAATTCACTGATTACGGACTGGGTCGACATTGAAATCCTTGCTGCAGACATCTGATCCGCCATTCTCTCAGAAACTTATGGCTGCCGGTGCAAAAACTCCTGAACCCGAATAGTCTGCGTATTTAATCAAGAGGTGCCTCCTGGATAAATACATTTGAAACAAAAATCTTTAGAAGTTGTCAGCGTATGTGGTATGTACCTGTATAGTGATGCTCTTTAATATTGCAGTCGGGTTTTAGTGTTCACTGTACTCATATATGTATAGTAAATGTACGTGTAAATGCTACTATATATGTGTTCATTCATTTACACATCAACATTTATTTTACCGATTTCCTTCACAATCTCCAGGACTGTGCAACACTTCTGCATCCCACGAGTCGCTTGCATGCCTTGGTTAGCTTAATAAATAATATGATTGACGAGGCTTTGCTCATCATCACTACTCAACTCGAACGAACGACCTCGGTCTCCCAAACGTTTGTCATGCACGTGATCGTGCAGTGTTGATCTGGGCACCATGTACTCTATTGCTGCTTTTCTAAGAGATAACTATTTTATTTTTACAGCGCTCAATTTGCAGCACTTCTTTGTTGTAGACGTAGTCCATTCAATGTAGGTTCGTTAAGAAAATGTATAAAACATACACTATTTAACATTAATGCTTACATCTGAATTTGGTTAAAATTTCAGTTCATACATTTTGTGTTTCTTTATTTCAATCATGCATGTTCAAAAACAACTATTAACATACTTGCAAATCGAGCAAGAAATACATTTAATAATGTAAATGGATTTTCTAATAAATATGAATTCTGTACGCCAAATACTGAAATATTAACATATAAAGGGCGAAGACTTTATTAATTTTCAGGATGAATTTTGGACGCGTTACCTCCCTTGAATTGAAAATTTGTCAACATTCCCCGAATAAATAATGCATTGTACCTTTTGATCGTTATTGTGTTCGTGAGCATGAATACATCATTGCATTAAACACTTTTATCAATCAAATATTTGGGTATGTTAAAGAAAGTGTAGTTTATAGGTATTGTTAATATAACTAATAGAAAATGGTTATTCATAATGGATAGCTAAATAAATTATCTCACAAATGACAAATTGCGCAGTTTGATTTAAATCCCCCGAGTGCGAATGTTTACATTTGAAAGGTCAAAATAAAACACAAGTAAATAAATAATTTAATACTCACTTGATTCTGATGAAACTTGACAAACGTTGTTGAGACAGGCGCGTGCGTCGATCGATTCCAAAGAATTATTGGTCTCGAGCATGCAAATGCCTTTTTAAAGGTGTATGGATTTACACGCTGTACCAGTAAAGCAGTCTCAAACATTGATATTAATATTCTAAATGTCGGACATTGTATTACGCTGTAGAAATCATATTGCTACAAAGCTAAAATAGATCTAGTGTGTATACAGATAGAAATATACCTGTGATAAGAAGAAGAACTGTTGTTTTTTCAGCCGATTTAGCCAACAAGCACCAACAATTATTAATGCTTTAGTATTAGAGGTGCTTTGCTAGTAAGACATCCAAATCATGCTCCTATGCTCCAGTAGTTTAGCCTCTAGATTAGAGTCTTACCACTTCGTACTCCTGTTTATTTATTGACAAACACTAAGAAATCTTAAAAAACCTTTTTCATTTGACTCCGCAATTTTTACACATCTAAAGTACATCCATTGTTTTTAAGTTAATCTTATATTTAATCCACACCATCATTAAACAAGTGATGACGTGTTACAGTATCGACAGTTTGTATATACAAACGAATGTATCTAAGCTCTATTACCTTGCTTGGGCATTACGTGAGTCATAAAAGATATCATTTAAAAGGGACTATGTCAACGAAAAATTGACGTTCATTTGCACTTTAAATGATATTATATGATAGAAATGAGCTATACTAAGACATTGGCATCAAATAAACTATAAATATCATGATAAACACTGAGATATTTGAGGGAAAAAAAGACAACACGTTTGAAAAAATTAAAACCCCAAGTGGGGATCGAACTCACGACTTAAGATCCATATGAAGAAATAGCAATAGACAGCGCGTTAACCAAGTGCGCTTTTCAGCTTGGTAATGAATCGTGTGTAAACTATGGTTAAACTCAAGACTCTGACCTCACAATGTAAACATAAAAAGGGCCAAACAAATATTACCCGTATTATAAATTTTATCTCGGAATGCGTACACGCTTTTTCCATTATATATACTCTGTTGCCAGTATCAATATCTTAATTTCAGTATTAATATCTTAATTTCATATTTTTTAAAGAAAGTTCCCCCTTGGGGCCCTTTTCCGTGCCATAGTCCCTTTAAATATAAACCTTAAAATATATTTTCTTAGTGTAATATTCATAGTTAATTGTGACATAAATGCACAATAAATTAGATGATAAAGATGCATAGAAATTTGCCAAAAGAATAAACAAATGTGAAATCAAATATATGTTAAAGCTACGCTCACAAATGTTGCGTCACGAAAGATTCCTGTGGTTGCTTCTATGAAAAATAAGGTTTAGGCCTACTTAAAATATCATCGTGTATACCGGCTTGCTGGCAAATGACATTTTTATAATAAAACTTGTTGATCTTGGTATAATCTAATCCACCAAAAGTTAACATGTGTTAATTGGTAGTCAAAGGCAAAAATAATTAAATATTTATCGGAGTTATTATTTTAGATATATTAGAATCTTGAACATGATGAGTGTACGATGAGCATCAAATTTAGGGGAATCTTAATGGAAATCAAATTAAAATCGCTTATATCATCTACAATTAGTATTATTTGAGTCTCAACGTTGAACTCAACTGAGATTAAAATTGAGAAGTTTCGTATTCTCCATTTAAGTCGAATTCTCAGTTGAGTCAAATTTTAAGATCGAGTCTTAAAAAATGAGTTTAAGTTTGAGTCAGATGTTAAATATGTTCGTAGTTGTGGGGCCAGGGTTTGCAATAGCAAATAGCAAACCAACGGTTCCCGATGTAGGTTAAATACCAATACCAAGAAAACAATACTAAGGCATGGCCAAACACGACCCTTTTGATTGTCTAGTCTAAGACCAGAATATGAAAACAAAATATGCCGAGGATAAGTTTGAAGCAATTGATAGGCGAATAATGAAACTAGTAAACCATATTGCATAAATGCAATGATAAACGATGTTTACAACTTTGCTTTTGAATAGTTTCGCTGCCGTTTTCATTGAAAATAAAATGACTTTTTGACATCTCTGACATACACAAAAGAGAAACAAGATCTACAAAACATGGAAATAAATTGCAATACCAACACATGCAAAAAAAAACCCAACAAGAACTACATTTGGAGTCCATTTGCGCCTCAAGAATTTTAATTGACGCGGAATCCTGCTTTTTGAAGCAAATTGTAATTCACTCTTTTTACTAGAGTAAATATTCTGCCTTGTATCATTTGGTGCATTGTTTTCCATTTGCCAGCTTCAAAACTTCAAAAAAAATATCAATGCTGAAAACAACAATACTTATACATACAACAAGGCGACCGTCTAGTCTACAATTGGCCAATTTTACATTGTGGGTGACTGTAACTATTCGACTGTCGATTATTTAACAGAAAATGCAATCCTGACTCTTTGCCATCTTATATAATAATGTGTTTTGTGTTGGACCTTTCACGCGCGCATCTTGTCCTGGATTCATTGTCAGTCGAATGTCATAAATGTTTCGAAGAATATCAAAGGTCGAAAACCAGAGGGTATTATCAGTTATGTTATTTGCGTGCAGTACTTTAAAAATGGTGCTCGTGTAGTCTCGATTGTGTACAAGTTGGTGGTCTTCCTCCTTGCCGAATACATTGCTGAATATTTGCCCGAGCCCAACAACAGAGATGTTTCCTTACAAAATTCTGATTGCCGATTTTTGTATTACACAGGTTGCAGTCATTAAACCCATACGTCTTTTTTTCCGGAAGATTCCACATCATATTGTCTTATGTGACTTTTGGTCTCTGCAACGTCATTGATTAGTCGTTGGCGATCTGTATTCGTGCCGCAAAAGCTAAATGCCGGTTGATGTTGTTGTTTCTAATTTGTATCCTGCTGACTGTAAAATGCATGTTTATTAATATAACTCCGGTTGACACGACAGGAACTGTTGTAAATGACGTTACTGGATGCATGGTACAAACAAGTATTATTGTTTTGTCCGTAAAGACAAGACGATTAGGAAACGAATCGTATTTTTAAAAAAATCCGGTATTTTAATATATGTTTCCAAGTACATGTCTACAAATTAATGTATTATACAACATGTTTCAATTATAACACTTCGGCTTTGCATTCAGAATCACATTGCTCGTATTAAAATTTATAACAAATATTATATTAGTATCGTTGTGCGTACGTATAATTGTCAAAGTTTAATTTATGTTGCATTTATCTAACAATTCATCTTATTTTCGTAGAATAAGAGAAATATGTCTTATCTAAAAATTAAGATATCTACCAATGTGTCTAACGTCCATATAATTATATTTAATCAGCCATTTTGTTGATAATCAGTGTCTAGTGGATACAAAACTATGGGACGTATTTCAAATTTCACAAAACAGTAAAGTATTTCTAACGTTATTCCAACGATAATATTTCGAAAGAGAAGCTGGTGTTTCACAGATGACACTAATGATCTTTTAAGGCATTCAACCCATCATTAGCACGTTAATTTCCGTGTAATTTCGACGAAAGCCGTAGCCGTCCGTACATTACCGTTCGCGTTCTTAATGCATACACAACATCTTTAAAAAATATATATTTCTTTAGCTACACCGTAGTATGTGTTTCAAATTTTATTATCGTCGCTTTTAAAAGCAAATTAGATACAAAATGACTATTAAAATGTAACGAGTATGTTTAAAACCAACGAAAAATTGGAGTTTGTTCCCTTTGTAAATCATGTTCATTTGAACGCTTATTCCATTGTAGGTGCATATGACAGCGTTTATTTACCTTGATATAAATCATTCTGACTGATAACAACGTAGTAAAAGAGGTAGATTGTCAAGAAAAAAGACACAGTAACAATGTAAATTTTGTCGGCTATAATCAGCTACTATGAACTGTGAAAGTGTGGTTGGAAAATTACCAAGAAGAGCATTAGTTTGACTGTTAATGTCTACGTCAATTATTGTAATATTCGACTAACGTGATGCCAATAATGTTCTCTATTGGAAAACTGACAAGAAACCAAGTCAAGCCTAATGGTAAATACCAAGCTGTGCACGGGTTAATATCAGTTCATTAATTAATTGCGAAGCCATTTGTTTGCATGATATAGTTATTAAGATATTGCCAACTCGTGAATGGTCTGTAAAAAAATTTAATAAAAATGTTTGATTTTTATTAATACACGGAACATAAATGTTGGAAATATACTACAATGAAGTATAAGTTTTCAAGCTTATTTAAACAAGATTTTATGTTTTGACGTAATGATACTTTGAAAGATTTATGTTACAACTTCTATATTTCCAATGCCATCAATTCATAAGTTGGTTACTAAAACATGTCTAAAAATTCAACATTTGGCATTTGCTCAACTGACATCGATGTCATATCAAACAATTATTAAAGCAATGATTGTTGTGTAAATTAATAACAGTCTGTAAGTAAAATCTACTGTAAAACTGTGTACTGAAAACTATTTTCAGTTATGCAGCTGTTCAGAAAAGCAAACACACATCCAGTAAGATGGGCGACATGTTGGGTGGCGACCAAGCTGTTAGTGTTTCATCCAGAGGCATCGCTAGTAGCAGTCGCATTCCCATATTCATCAACAGCTGGGCGCAACCAGCTGATGTTCAAAAATGAGAAGGCCAGAAACATTGATTCTCTTGTTCTTCTTGCCTATTCTGACATGATAAAATAACTACGGCAGAGAACATCGCAGGCTCCGGTTTATGTACCAACGAAACATTCAACTGTGAAGGCGCGGACAGTATATTTAGTATTTAACATGTAAATATAATGGATGGGAAGCCCTATATATCAGTTGCAAAATGGACGTTGGAAACTTTTATAGCACAAACTAGCGGAATTTTTTTTAATCAGCCATTTTTTAAACCCAGTAAAGTTCATGGTGGGCATGGCCTGGAAAGTTTTTAATTTATAGATGAAAATGTATTACTGCAGCACATATTGGTTCTGTCTATCACGTATATATTTATTTCATTTATAAAATTTATAAAATGTAGTAATGTTAAGTTAGTTTATACAACTCTTTTGTTCACACTTCTAGATTATGTGTTTTAGACATTCTGATTAAATAATGTTTATAATAGAATATTCAATGATGAAACAAAGTTTAATTGAATGTTTTATGTTGAAAAGTTATGGAACTAATTTTATATTTGCTTATATTTTGTATCTAAGAATTTTGGAAAGTTTTATGGGAGTATCTTTCTTTGGTTCTCACTAATTATTTAAAAATATTTTTTTAAAAGTATTTCTGAAAAAAAAAATCCGGCTTAATTGTGTATGGGGGTAGTGTTAAAATGTCTTAATTTGTCGAATTTGCATGGTAACGTTTATTTCTTTTGCCTTATTTGTGTGGCCTATAGTCCAAGAATAAAATATATTACTGTTTAGATTCAGAACATGCATAAAATAAGCAAGTTTATCACATTTTGTTTATGGCTTTAAACATATAGAACAGAACAATTCTCATCGATGATAAATATAATTAGCAATATGAGTACATATTACTTCCATATACATTCATTGAAGAATAAGTGTTGATTATTTTCATAATATGTGTTCAATATACCATTCATAAATGTATTTTTATATGGAGTTTATAAAATATTAATAAAGTATTTTACTTGTAAAGATGCCTATAGATTTTCAGTTTTTGGTGTGTTTAGCAAACGAGGGGGTATGGTAATTAACTAACTATATCTAACAAACCAAACGGTAAAATGTCCTAAAATTTTACAGAAGTGTCCAGATATGGATGCCTTCCAATAAAATAATATGATTTGTGGTGTTCTAGACATTGAGTATGATGGGTTGAATACCTTAAGCTTAAATGGAAGTAGAGACGTTTTTCTAATGGTGGCTTCCATAATAATCCTAACTAAACCAAGTTTACAAACCACACACGGTTGTTGTTGTTTGGTTTTGATGTGTGGTTATACGTGGTTGTATTTTTTATGAAGTATAATTTTAGAGCTTTAATGATATATGCTATTGTGTTTTTTTATATCCGAATTTAACCCATGATCGGTAGATTTTAATGTAGGTTAATGTTGAAATGCATGTTAGTTGTAACTGCTTAGTGTACAACGCAGTATTCTCCGCTCTAATAGTCCTTACCATTTACAATTCGTTGCTGTTAAACAGTAAGTTTTCTTTCACCAATGAGGTTAAACACTTGAAATGTATGTATAGGTTTATATGTTCTGTTAACATTTTTACACTGTATACATGTTACAATGAAAATGTGGCTTGCCCAGTTTTACATCCGGATTTGTATGAGTTCAATGTTGCTCTAAAAAGATGAACATTTATTTCGATTGAGAAAGACACATGTGAATGATCATATTGGGTTTACATTTACATTTTGTCTTCAATTATGCATTCACCAGCCAGCATCGCTTTGTTCATATTTGGAATTCTCCTTAATCTATGCAAAGGAAAAGGTAAGATCTGGACAACAACAACAACTACTACTACTACAACTACTTCTACTACTACTACTACTACTACTACGTCTACTACTACTACTACTACTACTACTACAACAACTACTTCTACTACTTCTACTACTACTGCTACTAATATTACTACTACTATTACTACTACTTCGACTACTACTATAAAAATACTATTACACGTGTGTTAGTTATACGTTGGGAATATGTATTATATAGGTAGAGTACAGTTTATATTACATGTAGTGAATGTGAATTGGATACATATGATAACCAGTTGTATATATCAAAACCAAAGGATGTCCGTAAAATATACAACAGTTAATAATCAATGTTAAATTATATGTATTGGTGACCTTTCTTTGTTTTCAATTTTACAATGCGTCAGCATATGGTAAGAAAAACTACTACTAAACTGTGTTAATTGGAATTTAGCAAGCATCTACCAACCAAATAGTGTACTCGCGCAATACAGCACAATTGCTACTTCAAGAGTTTTGTTTTATTACTCGGATGCTATTTGCGAAAAATCTATCAGATAGTGTGAATGCTTAATAATTATTTTAACATTTAGATAACCAGATTTAAATATTCGTTTTTAAAGATGATTCCTACATGTTTGTCCCTTCCATGACAAATGTTCATTTTCACATATTGTGCAGATCGTTTAATGCTTAATACAATGAAACCATACAAATGGGGGTCACCGAATTAGATATTTTTGAAACTGCATGTTAATGACCTACCCGTAACTGCATTTTAGAAATTAGTTTTGTTGTTTATACGTTCGCAAAGAAATAGTATTGACCATTGATTGGCAAAAACATGACGAAATTCTATTGGTTTAAATGGGTTATTGTAAGAAAGATGCCGTTACATGGTGAAAAAAATAATATTATATTTGCCAAATGCTTTTTCATCCATTTTTGCGAACAAATCTGCATTTTATAATCATATCAAAACCTTGTTTTTACTTTAGAACAAAATCTGTTCCGTGAAAATTCCTGAATTTTCGATATTTTATACATAAACACATACTAAATAGATTGGAAAAATAAAACATGGGGTCACCATGCTTGTTTTCGAGAAGAAAACAAAAGTTTACATGTGCGTATTGGATATTGTTCTGTAAAAAAACAGGATGGAATAACAGTAATTATTTATAACAATACACTTATAAAAGTTATTAGATCTATATATAATATATAATAATTTTGTAAAAGCAGTTGACTATAACTATGTACAAATTACAGACAAACAAAATTCACATTTATCGCTAGCAAATTCACAGCTACATGCGAGTCCAATATTCCAGCTGAGTGTTCCTACTTTCGTTTTCAGTGTATTAACAAACTTGAACAAATAATCGAGTCACAAGACAATTCAACAATAATCATGACAATTATTATGAATAGATTTGATTCTAGTTGATAATTACAGTGTACACAATATTTAATAAATTTTGTTACATGTCAACCCACTTCACATTTTGAAGATTTAAATCTACCCCACTGATAAGCGAAAAGATGCGCAGAAAAAACTACCGAAATCGTCTTTAATGTATATCAGCTCTGTTGCTTATTACAATAAGAAAAGATTTAGCAAACACTAGTAGATCAAAAGCCTTTTTACCACAAATAAACATCAAATGCAATCATTTTAATGCGACTGTTTTATTAACGAAGCATGCAGATGACACTTCATTATTTAAAAACAGAAACACCAACGAAATATCGAAAGCTTTAAAGATTTTCGACACATTTGGGGAAATATTATATTTACAATTAAATAAACATAAAACAGAACATGATTTAAATGAAACGTCCAAAATTTTATTACTTAAGCTCCAGTTTCTTTTTAATTATTTTCATGATTAAACAGCAAAATAGGAACACTAGAAATGTATTTAGTTTAAACATATTTATTTCTTTTGGCAAATACAGTGTATATCAAACATGCACAATACAGCCATTGTTAGAAAAGGATTGAAACGAAAGAAATAATTCTTATATAGTTTCTCTCCTTGGAGTAATATTTACACAATAAATGGCAGTGTGTTAAAAATACGTTTTCATAGAATATGCCAGAGATAAGAACTATACATGATAAATATGGAAAGTGTTGAAAAACAAATTTAAGGATGAAGGATTGTTCATGCAAGGACTAGAACATGAGGCAGCAACAACTCGTGACAGAGTCAGTAACAGATTGTTAGGAAAATCGCCTGGATTCGTTGATATATTGTTGGACACGTAGAAATATTTGAGAATTTTCTTTTTCGTCGAGATACGTACATCCAAAAAGAAGTGTATCGAGATCAACGTCGCTGGTTATACTCAACATGTTGTTAATTAATGTAGTGCGAATTTCATTATAATCTGGACATATGAAAAAGAAGTGATTGTTAGATTCAATAGCTCCACACGAACAAAGAGGCGACGCAATGATATTTTTCGCATAAAGGTGTTCATTTAGCGCACTTGATTTGGTCCTTAAACGCGTGTGAATTATTTGAAAATAACGTTTACCTACATAAAAGTACGATGGTGTTTTAACTAAGCTTCTATTTAGTTTAGATTTAAAGATATTCAACGATTCACTACTTTTAACATCGTCTGGTAAGATATTCCATTTTCGGATAACTGCGGGTAGGAATGAATTATAGTAAAGGGTTGTTCTAAACTCGGATGTTCTTAAGTCATTCGCATTTCGAAGATTATACCTAGCAATAGATCCAACATGTCGGGGTACAAGGTCGGTCAAATACTGAGGGCTAAGTGAGTTTTGCATTTTATAAAATAATATGAGTTGGTGTTTATCGCGTCGTCTTGCAGGGGTTCCCAGTTAATTTCTTTTTGCAATTCATTTGTAGACACTAGTTTGGATGCTCCGCAGGCAATTCGCGCTGCTTCGTAATGAATTTTGTCAAGTTCATGTTTTTCTGCTTGAGTACAATTGTCCCAAATTACATCAGAATATTCCATTAACGGGCGAATAAAGGATATATAAATGATTTCTAGCGATTTTCGATCAAGCTTAAGTTTTAGTTTGCGCATAATATTAATTCTACCCCATGCTTTATCAGTTATATATTTGATATGTATGTGCCATTTACAATCGTTCGACAGGACGACTCCTAGATGTTTGTGGGAGCTAACAACCGGTATTTGTTTGGAAAGCATTGTGAAGTTATATTGATTCGGTTGTTGTTTTCTGGAGAATGTAAGTGTTTCCGATTTAGAGGGATTAAATAAAACGTGCCATTTTGAGGCCCAATTGGATCTTTTGTTGATATCATTTTGTAATATTGAATTTGAATTGTAGGGCTCGTCTATAATAATGTAAAGGGATGTGTCGTCAGCAAAAAGACGAATATTACTTTGGATGTCGTTAACAATATCATTTATAAAGATTAAG
This sequence comes from Congeria kusceri, assembly GCA_027627225.1. Classification (NCBI taxonomy): domain Eukaryota; kingdom Metazoa; phylum Mollusca; class Bivalvia; order Myida; family Dreissenidae; genus Congeria; species Congeria kusceri. Next base: position 61,903,918 of record CM051025.1, on the reverse strand, counting down.
AATAATAGGGGCCCTAGTATAGAGCCCTGGGGAACACCAGCCTCTAGTGAGGCCCAGTTAGAAACGGCGCCTGGAAGCACTACACGTTGACGTCTACAATTTAGGTAATTTTTAATCCAAAAGTGCAACTTCCCGCGGATACCAATTGCGTGGAGTTTAAGTAAAAGACCTTGGTGCCAGACTTTATCAAAGGCTTTACTGATGTCAAAAAAGACAGCTTTAACCTCTAATCCATTGTCAAGGGCTTTGCAAAACGTATCATATATATAAGTGAGTTGGTTAGTGGTCGAGTCTCCTGGCAAAAATCCAGACTGAAATGAGGTGAGTATTTTGTTACTTACAAGGTGATTGTACACATGTTTAAAAATTATTTTTTCAAACACTTTTTCCATCGTGTTAAGCAGTGAAATTGGTCGGTAGTGACACACAACTTTGGGATCACCTTTTTTAAAAATTGCACTGACATTAGCCTCTTTCCAACAGTCTGGCATTATACATTTGTTAAGTGAGAAGTTAAAGAAGTCACTTAAGGGAATGGACAGTTCAGCTCGACATTCTTTTAGAATATGGTTACTTATACCGTCAGGTCCTGATGCTTTGTCAACTGAAAGTGACTTTAGAATGTCATGGACATCAGAAGGTGTAATAATAAAAGTCTCTAGTGAGTTAGCAATTGGTACATAAGTAAGCTCCGGTGTGTCCTCGTTGTCAATGTCAAGGACTGACTGACTTTGAAAGAATTTATTAAGAATGTTCGCCTTTTCAAAACAATCATTAACAGTGGAATTGTCGACGGGGTGTATTAGTGCAGTATTTATGTTATTATTTGGTTTATTGATAAATGACTTGAGAATTTTCCACCAGTCCTAGATGTGTTATTATTTTGTTTAAGTTTTTCGCTTAGACTGTCGTAGTACTGATCTTTCGCTTGTCGAATTAGTGATATTGTCTGGTTTCTAATTGTACGAAACTTAGACCATTGATAATTACTGTTTTTGGATTTCGCAAGTCTGTAAACCCGTTTGCGTTTTCTTATCATACGACGTATATGTGTATTGAGCATCACGCGGTTTGATTTTTATTAACCTATTTGGGATACATTGTTTGGCATTACGAGTAATAGTGTCGGTGATATTAGTGCAATAAGTGTCCACATTAGTACTTTTAATTGTATTCCAATTTAATGCAGAAAAACTTTCACGTAGCAAAACGTAGTTACCATCCTTATATTTCCATATATGACTCTCGTATGCTTTCGCATTTGGCTTATTATATTTAAATAAACCATATATAGGACAATGGTAGCGCTGTTGTTGGTCAAGAAAAGGATCACCAACACCTGATAATATCAAGCTGTTGGGGTTGCTTACTAGCAATAAGTCAAGAATTGACGAGGATCTTTCCGTAAGATGCGTTGGTTCATTAATAACTTGAACAAGACTGTGCTCAAGGCACCAAGAGTCAAGTTGTCGTACTAATGTTGGCTGACTGTTATTCATATTAAAATCACCGGTTATTATGATGTCAGATATCCCGGTTTCGATTGCTAGACCAATAGAGTCATCAATTAAGTTAGTATACACAAATTTAACTATAATGTCCCTTGGTTTCGAGCCCACATGTTTTCGAGGTCCTAGGCGATGAGAGCGATCTATCTCATCGATGGATAGGTTCGCGCCTAGGTCATTTGCCATAGTTACAATTATGTTGTCCGTATCCTCCTCTCCAGTTTCCGGGATCCCAGTGACCCGTAGACAGTTTCGACGACTATATTGTTCCGCCCGATCAGCCTGCATTTGTAGCTCAATGACCTGTTCTTTGAGGGTCTGGTTTTCATGATGAAGTGATTAAATTTTACTATTGAGCGACACATTTATTCCACTGATGATCTGCGGTATGAATGTTTGTACCACTGTGCTAACCATGGCTTCTAAGTCAGCTTTCAACAGTTCATGCATTTTCCTGGAAATAACGTCCAAGTCAGCTTCGCTCAGATGGATTTGATTGGTCATTTCACTATTCTGCATAATATCAGAGACAGAGTCAGAAAGTTTATTCTTTTTGTTACCAACGTCAACTTCAATACTCGAAGTGGATAAATCACGTTTATCCGGTCGTTTCCCTTGTAGAGGTGTAGAATGACTATTCATGTCGACGCTATTAATTTTGACAAGTATAGATCTGCGTAACGGTTAAGGTACGTGAATTTTGAGGATTACGGGGATGACGGGTAATAGGCAATAGTAGTGGACAATGGCTATTGATTGTCAAAAGGCGGAATCTAGTACAGTATGATAAATGTAGCTATATATAGAATATAAATACCTTTGACAAACAGGTGAAACAGGTGAAAAAAGTGTCTGCAAAATTGTCCTTATTATAATGTCCACATCACAGTTTTAGTCCATTACCACAATCTACTAGCACTATTGTTTGCACATATCACTTCATAGACCTGGGAATATAAGAGTTAAATCACATAGTCCGATTTATCTAGCTAGACAAAAAAAAACACGTCAACACCCGCCATTGACCGGAAACTCATTTAGTATTTTGTTTTAGATCATGATGTACGCTGGATTCTTTTTTATAATAAATATAATATTATTATGACATAAACAAAATGGTTAAAGCACATAATAACAGTTCTTTGTGATGGGATATATTTTACGTGTGTAAATCAGTGCTGAACAGTTAAATAAAATGACAACTGAAACTGAATTATATTATTATATTAAAACGCTTCCTACATTCGTTGGAATATATGCATTTGATAATGTATAAGACATTACAGTGTCTAGCCATCTCAGTGTATGACTATATATAATGAAATTATTGATTTTCTGGTTGTGCTGCAATGACTCGCTATTATTTGATGCCTTAGATATTTAATATTATTTTTTTCCTGTGTGAACAAATTATTCATATCCTTCGAACGGAACAAGTATTTGACGCAGATTGACATGAGAAGGCGTGGTAAAACATTTTATACAGACCCGTTAATTGCTACAACAGCACATATCCTGAATGGGCAGGAAGACATTCTTATCTCTTGAAGAAGTCTGTTTAAGTGTTCATATTTAAGATTTAAACAAAACACCTTAGCGGTCCCGACTTGCATGTGGATATGATTCAGAGATCCATCGGATAGCAAAGATTATAAATCATTTCATGCTACGTGGTGAATGAGTGTGGAATACAAGTGAATGATAACCCGATCATTTTACTTTAGGTGGATTGAAATCATAACGTTTGATCATTTCACTCATGGTTATATGGAACTACTTTTAACTGTGTTTGCATGTTTATTTTTTGAAAGTATGTGAATATCCTAATCGTCCGAGTAAACATCGGCCTTTGTAAAGAACAGAAAACACATCATACAATTTAATAGAAATATAAGTAAGCGACAACTACGCAGTAGGAGTGGCACTATTTTCCCACCACAACAGTGACCGACAATTTTAGCATCATATTTTAATCTAGACAAAATAATATATTATTAGATACAACTGACTTAAATAATATTGTTTACACGCTTGTTTAATCATTACAGCGCATTGTTTTAACCCGATTTCAAAATCATCAAGGCGATTTTCAACGATATATATTTTTTAGGGTGTTCGTGTGAAATTACCACGTCTTCAATTTAGCCAATCGATTTCGTTTCCGGAATTTCGTAGTTTACAAAACAAGTCCGAAACGACAAGTAGCGCTAACAACTTTTAAACTAGTGCGAAAGTATTTAGCGACGCAGTTAGATTGTAAGTCTCTCACGCCGAGGAACTTATACATCAACAACCACTACGTGTACTTCTATTGCATGTTTTTGAATAAACAATTAGTAAGGCATCGCCACAAATTCATATTGTATTGCCTTTGACATCGGCCTTCAGTTCAGATGTCCATGTGTTTCTTTGTCACATATCCTGTCTGCTGTATAACTTTAGAATCAAGCGCAGAATAGAGGCCACTTGGCATACATGTTAACAACACACATTATTATACCTCACCCTTCTGTTTTCCTACTTTGTTCATATTAAAACGGAACAGTCAATAATTGGAAATATCATATAGCAATATCACCTGCTATGACGCCCTGCAGATAAACCGAGTGATTGGAGTTAATAGGCGCTTATGAAACAGTCAGTAAGTTACTCCGGGTTACAAAAACGCATTCGCCTTCGGTAACAGTGTTCCCTCGGGTTGACAAGATGCACTATCACCCTCAAGGAATGCAATATTTATATATTATGTTTATAGTTTTCTCTAAACTGAAATGAAAATCGAGTATATTCTATACCGCCAGGCTTGACGTCCACTTGTTTTCATGCGATTTTGCCGAACTTGATATTTTAAAGGTTGCCCTGGGCATAGAAGGGATACATCTTTCCACAAACTGCTCGTTTATTTCATGTAGAAAGTGCTTCATGTAATTGAAATTTTTGTAGATCTAGTTTCGTATAACATTATTCACACCTTTTAAAAATGTGCACATGTCGATGCGGAAACAAATCAACTTTAATATTGTATCCGGTTAGTAAGTATTTCAATGTTTTATGTTTAAATGTATAATACCGCCTATACTTAAATTAAATCCGGGCTGCATACACAACACCAGGGCTCGTACCTAGAAAGCATCTTATGTTAAAATGTTTCGTATAACATTATTCACACCTTTTAAAAATGTGCACATTTCGATGCGGAAACAAATCAACTTCAATATTGCATCCGGTTAGTAAGTATTTCAATGTTTTATGTTGAAATGTATAATACCGCCTATACTTAACTTAAATCCGGGCTGCATACACAACACCAGGGCTCGTAACTAGAAAACATCTTATGTTAAAATGTATTCCTTATGTTTATGAGTTTCATATGAAGTTATAATATTTGATAAAAAATGCAAACTATTTTAAAGTAGATTTATAAACGACACTAAATAGATAAATAAGACATTTGAGGGATTCTTCAATATAGCGGTCCAGCATCGCGTATTTATTGTTATTGAATTGTGATCTGGCTTTTTATTTAAACGCCTTGTTATTGCATAAAATTAACGTTTTGTTTCAAAATGAACAAAAGGTCTTGACATATAAAGGTTTCTCACCTGTTGACGCACCTGGAAATGTTATATTGATTTAGTGGACGCTAAAACGGCTACGAATAAAACTAATGTAAATGTACAACCCAATGTAATTGTTGGCAAGTTTGCTCACTTATGGACGTTTATTGGACTGTGAAAGCTTGCATTTTAATGGTCGATGTTTTCTTTAATATGTACATGTAAGTTGTAAGTTTAGCTGTCAATGGATTTCATAATGCACCTGGTTGATCTTATCTTACCATTTGTAAATAGTATGCAAATCGTCGAAATTTGAAAGGGGCCATTTGCCACCACGTTCAACGATTTCGATCATAATCACACCTAGTGCATTTTGATAATAATATATTTTGCATTAATGAAGAATCTGGTAAAGGATTTCTGGGGTTACATGTTCTTGCCTCAGAAGACATGTCTGCAGTATACAATTTTTGAAAACTTTATCACAGAAATAATACTAGCTTATTATGCTTTATTGTGTTCTAGTCAGTTGCTTTACATTTACAGCCAGATATGGTTTGCTGTCTAAAAATACATGTCTCAAATTAAGGTATATTTACAGAAGAATTAAGAAGGTAATGGCGACGCACAATATTCCAGAATAATGCTAACATTTTCCAGCCGCACAATTTTACTGGCAATCAAACAGCTCGGACAAAACATACAGTTATACATTTAATTATAAGGGCGACTCTTTGAGGGACAATTTGGTACCCGCCCACTGCGATTAAATATTTTCATTTTTATAGAAATACATTCCACAATAACTCTCATTTTTATAGTATATCGTCAGGACCACAAGTACATTATTTTGCGGTGCATTAATTTTAGCTATTGGGTTTGAGTGTGAAATACAACCTTTCACAAAGCGGTAGAAATTCAAATGTATGCGAAATTTTCAATTTCCTGTATACCAAACATTATAACGGAGGAAAACACCTTATAAGGAATATTTACATTTCGTCCTGTGCGTAGAGTATTAATATAATTGTTGCTTAATAACTTTAATATAACGATTTATCACATTTGAACATTAGGCGTCGCTTTAACGCATAATAATCTGAATGCATTCTTAAAAATATAATGTAATTGGATTAATCCATGTTTGACAGAGTTATATCCCTAGTTATACGTAATACTGTAATAATTCAGTATAATGATTGATTATAAACGTTTGCATTATGAATGTGTTCTGTACATTTATAAAAAAGACTAATTAGCATGTGCATATTATTAAGAGATTATTTTAAATGTGTGGACAAGCATACATTCACAGGCTCCAACGCGTCGATTAAAATCACCAAATCCACTTAGAACAGCATTGAGCAATATTGTAAACGTTATACAAATCAGTGTCAAGTAGTACATTGATACCGGTCTATGTGTAGTTACCAAATGTAGAAAATGTACTATATGATACCATTGTGAAAATCATTGAAATAAATATGTTAATGCACGGTTAAGTCGCCCATTCCTCGAATATGTATACAGTAGTTGATCACGTACCAGGTTTACATACTTAAATTTACGTTGTACACAGTTTCGATTCACCATCATTGCCGAAAATACTACAGTACAATTTGCATGTTTTGTGGAAATTTATGTAGGTAAATATGGTTAACATTGCTGAAGATTTTCTTTAGATTTATGCAAAGTAAAAAAATTGTCGTAAGACTGAACCAATTAATGAACTTTGTTGAATATTATATGTAATACTGGTAGATGTTATGGGATACACGTTGTTCATAATACGGAAAATCCCATATTGCTTTTGCTAGCAATTCAACCAGTCGTGTATCAGTTAACGAAATTAATATGTACCTTAGATATATGTGCATGTATATGCGTTACTATACGAAATCAATATATATAAACATCTATATAGCGTATGTTGCAATCTTACAGCATGTTCTAATGTTTTTACTCTTTTCAAACCCTACTAGAAATGATTTCTGTAACAGTCGTTATAATATTTACGAATGACTGTTTTCAAACATTAGGTTATCTTTATCAGCCACGAGTTGACGTGCATTTATAGGATCATAATCTGCTTACCGATCTCATTGTGTAGTTTTACATCAGGATGGCACATCACGGTAGTGTGTGAAAATTCGCTCCAACAGGATGAACGTGTATTGCGATTAAGTAAAACAAATTTGAATTAGTATTGGGGTAATTGTTGCAGTTGTTAATTCAATTATGTCAACACGAGCTAGGATCGCTTTGTTTATATTGGGAATTCTTGTCAATGTGTGCACAGGCAGAGGTAAGATTTGTATTATTAAATTCAACATTAAATTATTATTATTATTATTATTATTATTATTATTGGTGTTGTTGTTGTTATTTTTATTATAAACGTTTACTTTTGCAATAGCACTGTTTACATGCTCCAAGTAAACGGGTTTGCGTTACGGCTAGCTTATGTTCATTTGACGCAGGTCGAATGTATATTATTAACCTGCAAAAGTATTATAACAATATAAATGTATTTTTATTTAGCAATGAACAGAAAACTAAATACAACTCGTTTTCACGTGTGAGAACAATATATGTTTTATAAATATGGCCTGTAAAAGGTAATGTACATTTACGTATTATGTAAACCAGCATATATGAAATGCACAAATATTCTAAAAGAAAATTATTGTTTAACGAAAATCATACTTTAAGTAATAGTATTTTAAAACAATGTTAAATCGCAATTGGCAACTCGAATCATGGATTTCTGCAGACAGTAGATTAGTAACGTAAGAAGATAAAGTATTTTTTCATGAAGCAACAAATACGATTGTCTATGTCAAGCGTATTTGTAACATTTTTGTTTTGCCTTTAAATGAACATCGGGAGGCCTGAGCAGGTAAGCAACATGGCATGCCATAATTTAGCGATGTGTATATTTATTGTACCAAATATTGAAACAATAGGTAAGGC